>OX422209.1:725005372-725605372 GCA_949130495.1 Sambucus nigra
TTGTGTGTATACATTATAATAAACATTTATCAAGATGTAACTGCCCTATTTATAAGGGAACTCCATCTCTTTGTAAATATCTAATATCCACCTATAAATAGAAGGAAGATACATAATTGTAACTACTTTTTTGATATATTCTCAAGTGTGGAGTTGTATCAGAAAACCCCTAAACCACAACCACGCATATAAGGGCAATAATACCACCGCGAACATAAGCTTCCTCTTCAAGGGCCGAACTACGTAAAAATCATAGTGTTCTCACTGTCTTTTATCCCCATTCTTCACAATCTTTATTTCTTATTAGTTATTTCTCTTATTATTTATTGCCTCAATTTTTGGACATCAATAATATTCATTTTTCAAATTATTAATAAAAATAATTTTGAGATGATAATTTTTATATGGGTTCATGATATTTCAGTCTACCCCTGTAAAAAAATCAACCAAAAGTAATGTATGTTGTTATTTTTAAAAAATAGGTAAAAAAACTGACAATTTTTACCCTTTAAAATTGTCAGTTTTTTAACCTATTTTTTAAAAATTACAAAACACATTATTTTAAGCTAAATATTTTTACAGGTGAACACTGAAATATCATGAATCAAAATAAAAAATATCAACTCAAAATTATTTTTTTACTATTTTATAAAAATAGCTATGTTTATAGGTATGTTGGAGAGTATGTTCATAGGTATGTTTAATTATTTACTATTTTATATATATATTTAGAAACCATACCAACACACACACACACACACACACACACACACACACACACACACACACACACACACACACACACACACACATTTAGAAAAAATCAATTTAATAAAGTTCTATTTTAGTTTTGTTAACCATTGGTGTTCTAAGTAAACTAAGTCCTTTATTTTTATATAAAAGAAACATTCTCGTTGGTCATAGAATGAGGTAGGTCACGAATGAATATGAAGAAGTTTGAGTTTGAAATCTTAAACATAAAGCTTTTTAGAAAAACCTAGACTTCCACTTTAAGTGGTTTGATAATGGAATAAGACAATCCTATAGTAAAGGGAACTTGGGCATAAATTTGCTCTTACAATGTAGTTAATATAGTTTGAAATCATATTAGGTTATTTTGTGGACTCATTATATGTTAGAAAAACCTTGTGATGTGATATAAGATTAAGTAAATCAAAGAGATTAAGTTATGGAAACACATTTATAAAGCTAAGTCATTTTGGATGTCTTAAAATGGGGTCGATCAATTGGTCTTCCCTCAACTGATCAATCGGGTATGGGTTTTAGGCTGCCATTTTTTTGAGTTTTTTAGCTTCGAAAGTTAGGGTGAATACCTGAAGACTTTCTAAGAGGATTTTTTTATTGATAAACGGGTTGTGATCATATATGGGTGCGAAGAGGATAATATATATGTTATACAGGTTAACTTGAGGGATGTTTATCCCGAAATATACTATTAGAATTGTAAACCTTAATCATATACATGTATTGGATTTTTATGCTCTTCATGCTATGGACATACCATGAACGTGTGATCAATTTTTGAGGAATCTATTATAGGAAATTTGATGAGATTGTTTGTGGGACTCGTTACTTCGCCCTCTAGATGATGATATAGGCTATGGACAAGTCTATATCCTAATCCTACGTGTCATGGGTCAACCGTCTCGACAGAGCGATACATTTGAGGTTTGCTATGTGATATAATATTAGTATGTTTTTACGCAATAATGTTTTGGAAATGTGATTTTGCAATCTGTGTGTTTGTTTCAAATCCAATCGAAGTGGAACCTCCTATAGATTGACTGAATAATGGGAGTAGATTTCCCAAAAGGATTTTTAAGGAATCATATTACCTCTTTAGTAAGAAAGTGGGTGGAATCAAAATTCATCCAATATAGGTAGGATTCTTACCTTCATATGTGAATTCTTACAAATAAGTTTTGTGATGATATATTATAAAAACTGCACTTAAACTCAAAATATTTATTTTGTGAAAGGAAAATGATTATATTGGTTTATATTAGATTTAAAAGCATACAAATTTTACTTAGGCATTTCCTACTCATATGCAATAATTTGAATAACTTATTATACAATAGACACAAATCTATAATAAATTACTATATTTGTAAAATATTTAATTTTTAAAATATAGATACTTGGGTTCATACATTTATAAATGATGAAATGTATAATTGTGTTTTATAAAACCAACTACAAGGCTTAAAAGAAAATTCTCTCCCTCAAAATGCAAATAATCATTTTTAATCTTCCAAGATCTTCATTTGCTCCAGCAGTGGATGGAGAGGAGGCCTTAATGTGGAATTTAATTTGTAGCTTGAGAATGGTCCACGCAACAATATAATTACCATGGGACTAATAACCATAATACAAATATTTTTACGTTATTTGTATAAATAGCCCATGTAGGTTATCTTTCCCATATTATTGTAAAAATAACAGAAAAACCTTAAATAAATGTATGAGTGCAGAAAAGGAAAAAAAAGAACAATTACATGGTGTGGCCATGAGCTCAGCCTACGTCCATAGGGGCAAAGTTGGGTTATCTTTCTATTAAAGATGGGGAACGATAATTGTCGTAGTTCTAGTGTTTCTTGCTGAGAGTCTGGGCTGCTACGTGCAAATTATAATCTATCCCTACACTGGCCGGATTGTCCTTATTTATTTCCTTACTGTGCTACGTTCGTAAGTTACTTTAAGCTTATCTCTACCTTCCCTGATTTTATTGGATTTATCATTATCCCCTACCATGGATCGAATATTTGAAGAACTTGTTTACCATGTGTTCGGCCACATGACAAATTACTCATGTTCCTTTATTTTACCCTAAGGGGAGGGAGATCGATTTGAACACTCTGATCGATCTCACCTTGATTTGTAGATTAATACTCGGACATTCCATAATGATCGGTCTGACATTATAACTTCCTTGTCCTCAACTTATTCAGTTAGTTTTCTTTCCTTTTTTAATCTACACTCATTTTGGAGGCATGTGAAGTAATCATTGCTTTCAAAATTATCACATGTGTCTGTTGCTTCCTTTGTTGCGTCTAAGGTCATCACTAGAAGTAGTGATGGCACGTGGGCGCATGATGCGTTTACCGGGAGTTAGTGACGATTGATGAGCAAACGTCTCTTTAGAAAGAGTATAAGGGTTTCCCCTTTATACTTTTCCCTTTTCATCAGTTTGCTTGAGTTAAACTTTGCTCTAACTTCTCTCTAATTCCCAATGTTCATCTTCTCCATTTTTTGTATATTCTTCACTTTCCTACCATGTCTAGGCACTTTAGAAAGTATGAGGTTTCCTCTACTAACAACTTTTAGGAATTTTATAGTCAATATGGGATTCTTGATAACGTTGTTTTGAAGGTTTCCCTGGGGAAGAGGACATTTTTTATCTTCCTCATGGGTAAGTAGCCATTCTAACGGTGGCAATACTTGATGGAGGGGTCTATTTTACCTTCCACCCATTACTGGTTAGAGTACTCCGTTACTATAGAATACTTCATGCCCAAGTAAACAATAGATTCTACCGTATTATAATGGGAACAATGGCCATTAACCAAATTTGTAGCACAAACCTTGGTCTTGAAGAGATCAGGTATTGTTACAACCTGAAGTCTTCCTCAGGCACCAGACTTTTTCGCTTCCAGTCCTGTGATAAGGCTAAAAACTTGGTCACTTACTTGCCTAGATCCTAAAAGGACACAAATAAAAATGTCATTGTGGTATTTAGGGCAATTTATGGTGAGGTCTATAATGGTCTTGGGGAATCTGCCACAAGAGGGCTCCTGGTAGGTCACCAATGTGTAGTTTATTCGGATTTTATTTTATTATTATTTATTTGTTTGTTATTAGTCGGTCTGGTTTTCTGTTTGCAGATTAATTTCTGAATACCAAGCCTCCAAATTACCCAGTGAATCTAAAAGACTTGGAGAAATTTTGGAAAATACCGACCGTAATAGAAATTCATCCCTATTGGAGAGCATCCCACGTTCTTTTAAACTACTCTCTCACCTACTATTCCATTTCCAACTTCACCACTATCCCAATCGATTTTCTAATTTTTCGGGTCGCCAAACTAATTTCCCGTGAAGACCCATCCCTTATCACTCCCCTCGTGATTTACATCGACTCTAGTGAAGAGGAAGAGGAAGAGGAAGATGAAGAGGAAGAAGAAGAGGAGGAATAGGAGAAGGGTGAGGACTTGGGTTCATTTTTGGACGATCTTGATCCTTTTTTCTCATACGAGGCCAGCGTATCAGTCGGCCTTGGGATGAGGTTCTGGTCGAAGAAGATTTTTCCTTTGGCAATTTTAACTTTCCCCCATACCCAACTATCTTGATGATATGAACAACCAAAGAAAGAGGCTGATCGACTTGGAAGCTGTTAGGGATAATTTAAAATAGCAGTCGACTACCAATCTTAAGAGGGGACTAACTTCCTCTGATGATGAACAGAGGAAAAAAAGTTGGTTACACTGGGGGATAAGGAGTTCCACTAGATAAAGCGCCATAGAGTGGAGGCTAAATAAGCCAAAAAGAAGAAAATCAACAAGACTCTAATTGGTGGCAGCTACAATGTGATTACTGAGGTCGACTAGAGACCTCACTCAAGTAACCCTCTTCTTACTGTGAAAAGGAATCATCCATGGGATCCTACTTTCTTCAAAGAGAAGGATCCTATGATGACTGCTGATTCAGCCTATAAGGAATTAAAGGTGGCATTCTCTATTTTCAGGTTGCCATGATGTCATTTGATATAACTAAACTTAGAAACTTTACTTTGGAGAGGCTCCATAAGGAGGGCCTTCGCCAAAGTGTGTTAGTAATTGGATTCCCTATATTTCTTTTTACGTATTTCTTTTGGTTTCATAAGTTATTAATGCCTTATTTTGTTTATGTAGAGCATCCAAGTTCAGCAGGAGCTCACTTGCTGAGCTTCATCTTACTAGAAGTCTCTTGAGATTTCTGATAAGGATAATGAAACCATCAATGTCTAATTTAAAACTCAGGGCCAAAATGCGGATGACCTATCCAAGTATCTGAAGGACCAGACTGATTCCCACAACAAGGTGGTGGAGGAGGCCGAACGTGTCCAAAATAAGTTTAGTTAGATTGACAGCTAATTGTCTAAACTCATGGTTTTCCACCAACGGACCCTTTTTTGGAGAAATTCATTCTCTCAAAGCTAAGGGACCAAAGGAAGAAGACCAGAGAGGTCGATTTGTATAGGGTCTTTGACAAGGGATATGACGCAACCATTTAGGAGATGGATACCCACCTGGACTATCATGAGTTCATTGCCTTTAATAAAGGTTGGGTAACTGGACTCAAGATGGGTAATATTGACGAGGGATACCCTACTTATGTTGAGCACCCTCCTCTAAGTAACCCGTTAACAGTTCCTCCTATTGAGTCATCGTCCCCTTTCACTGACCTGCCTGTTCCTACCGACCTCCCAGCTCTTGCTGATCTTTCAAGCGAAGCAGTCGCTATGCAGATTGGACAGGATTAGACTTTTTCTTCTTTTTATACCTCTTTTACTTGTACTTTTGCTGATCCTTATTGGTCTTTTTGTGTTTGGCTGACCCTCAGTGGTCTTTATTTAATGGAAAAGTATTTTATCATTCCCTTATCTGTGTATTGCTCTCTCGTCTCTTTATTTTTTATTAATTAAAAAATGAAGTATCCTTGGATAATTAACTCCTTATCACCTCAAAAGAAGTAACATAGAGAATATTTTATCAATTACCTTATTATTACTAGTCAGTCAAATGCATATTAGTTGAATAATTAAGTTTTAGGCAATTTTAAACTGACATAAATGGTCGAGCCCTATTCAAGCATCTTAATTTGGGTTTGAAGAGTTTTTTTTCTAGTAAGACAATTGGCTAATTTTCATTGTTTAAAGTTATTAGGTGATTGGTAAACTCTCTTTGGTTTGAAGGGTTCAAACCTTTCTTGGGGCCGAACTATTTCAGATCATACCACTGAGAAGAATGGGTTTTGAATCGACCTTTCTTAGGTCGTACTTGCATAAGTGTTTTTTTTTGCATATTTTAAATCGCTCTAATTTAGATCATACCATTAATGAGAATGGATTTTTAGCCTACCTTTCTTATATTATACTACTTACATGAGTCAATTTTTTGCTTCTTTTAGAACGATCTAATTTAGATCACACCATTCATGAGAATGGGTTTTAATCGACCTTTCTCAAGTCGTGCTACTTACAAAAGTGGATTTTTTACCTTTTCCAGGCCGATCTGATTTAAATCATAGCATTCATGAGAATGGGTTATGAACCAATCTTTCTTTGGTCGTACCACTTACAAAAGTAGATTTTTTTTACCTCTTATAGGTCGATCTGATATAGATCATACCATTTATGAGAATGGGTTTTTAACCGACCATACTCAGGTCATACCACTTGTAGGAGTGGGTTTTTTGCCTCTTCTAGGCCGATCTGATTTAGATCATACCGTTCATGAGAATGTGTTTTTAACCAACCTTTCTCAGGTCATACCACTTCCAGGAGTGGAATTTTTATTATTGGTTATATAATCATACAAGATATCATAAATAATGCAAGATCAATAAACACCATCGATTTATTATGCCTAGAATAAAAGAAAGTTATACTAAAGTCCAACTTAATTTTAAAATTTCCTAAGATTCATGGCATTCCATGACCTTGAGATCATTTTTCCATATAATTCCTCTAAGTGACACGAGCCCCCATGCCCTTTTGAGATTATAGGGTAGGGACCATGCTAGTTTGATGCCAACTTTCCATTTGATGGTTTCTTTGTAGCAGGCAATAGCTTTCGAAGAACCAAATCGCTGACCTAAAACTCCCTCACTTTGACTTTCTTGTCATGTTTCTTTACCAACTAAGTGTATTAGGGCTTAATATCCTTTCTCTTTGGCCAAATCTACCTCGTGGGCTTCCCGTTCGTTGTTTTATCCATCTTTGAAGATTTATGATTCGAGAGTCAACAGGCTAATTTCTAGGGTATTACTGCTTCCATTTTGTAGGTAAGGGAATATGAGGTTTCCTTCATCGGCTTCTTTGGAGTTGTCCTGTACGCCCACCGAACAGGTGGTAATTTTTCTATCCATAGTCCTTTTGCATTTTGTAATCGTCGCTTCATGCTTGATAAGAGAGTTTTGTTGGTGATCTGCACTTTCCCATTTTATTGGGGGAAGAACATTAATGCGTAATGAACCTTGACTCCGTATTCGGTGAAAAAATTCCTGAATTGATCATTATCAAATTGAGTGCTATTATCGATTATCATCACCCTTGAGATGCCAAACCTTATGAAAGGGTTTCTCCAGATGAACTTCCTGACATCTAGCTCTCTAATGTGGGTGAGCGACTCGACGTTGACCTATTTAATAAAGTAATTAGTCACCGTTATCAAGTACTTTGTATTTTTAGGTGCACTAGGAGTAGTCCTATGATATCCATGCCCCATTTGGGAAAAGGCCAAGGGATTGTAAGGGGGTTGAGGTATTCGACGGGAAGATTGATCATTGGCAAAAACATTTGGCTCTTTGGGCACTTTCTGATAAATTTCATTGAGTCCTTGTGCATGTATGACCATCACTACCCTTGGGAAACAGCTCTAGCGATCTTCCACCCGTATGTGCTCTGTAACTTCCTTCGTGCATCTTTTTTAGAATTCATTCGACTTGATGAGGATGATCGCACTTCAATATTGGTCCTATGAATGATCTCTAATGAAGCTTCCCATCTGAGCTGAGGCAGAATCTGGCCGCTCTGACTTTTATCTTATGGGCTTCTTTATCGTTCGGGGGTCGTTTGTCAATCTTTAGGAAAGATACGATGGGATCCATCCATGATGGGGGATGTTACACTTGAAGAATGTTGGGGTCTCTTAATACTTCTTCAATGCTTGGTCGGTCAATATATTCCACTTTAATTTTCCTCTTTAGGTTGACTTCAATGGTTGAGGCCAAAGTGGCCAATGCATCTGCGTGGGTGTTTTCGTTCCGGGGAGTTGTTCTACTGTGGACGATTTGAATTACTTGAGTAGATCTTTGTATTTATTTTTATATGCTAGCATCCTAGGATCCCTTGCCTCATATTCCTTATTAAGTTGATTTATGATTAGCCTAGAATCAGAAAATACAGTAATGTGATGAGATCCCATATTGATCGCCCTTTGTAAACTGTGAACCATGGCTTCATACTCAGCTTCATTATTTCCCCCTTTGAACCTAATCTGATGGCTTGCTCTATCAATACACCTTGTGGGGTCAGAAAGACTATCCCCATTCTGGTGCCTTTCTCATTCGATGAGCCATCAATAAAGATTCTCCAACACTAGTTATTCTCGGTGACTTGTAATACTTAGATATTAGATAGAGGTTATTTGGCCTTAGGAGATGCTAAAAATTCAACTAAAATCTGGCCTTTTATTGGTATTCTGGGATCATATTTGATGTTAAACTGGGTGAGCTCGAGGAACCATTTGGTCATTCTGTTTGATAAGTCATCTTTTCTGAGAGCAACTTCAAAGGCTAGGTCATGAAGATGACTGTGGTGTGGGCATCAAAATAATGCCTCAATTTCTTTGCGGAGGTTACCAGTGCTAGCACCATATTTTCTGTAGGCATGTATCTAGTTTTTTCCTCGAGAAGAATGTGGCTCATGTAATAGATTGACTTTTTCTCTCCCTTATGCCGACAAACTAATGTTGTACTGGTCGATTAATCCGAAACTTCTAGGTAGGTATAGATCCTCACTATAATTGGGAGTTGATAGAAAAAGGGGATATCCTAAGTACTATCGAATTCTTTCGAAGGCTTGATCGCATTCCTTTCTCAAACTGTATAGTTTATCTTCTTTAAGGCTTGAAAAAAGGGGAAACATTTATCTGATGACCTCAAAATGAATCGATTGAGGGCCGCTAACATTTTGGTGATCACTTGAATATCTCTGATAGTAGTGGGACTCCTCACATATCTAAGGGATTTGATTTGGATTTGCCATAATTACCCTCTGAGTAAGCAAGTATCCTACGAATTTTTCAAAACTTACACCGAACACATATTTAGAGGCATTGAGCTCCATCTTGTGCTCTTTGAGAATGTTGAAGGTTTTAGTGAGGTCTTTCAAGTGGTCGGCTGAATATTTGCTCTTGACCAAAGTGTCATTTATATAAACTTCCAAGGTGGCGTCGATCAACTTGCTAAACATTTTGGTTACCATCCTCTAGTATGTTGCCCCCGCATTCTTTAGTCCGAAGGGCAATACCTCATAGTAGTAAAGTCCTAAGGACGCGATGAATGAGGTATGGGCTAAACATAAGTATCTGATGATAATCAGAATAAGCATCCACAAATCTCATTCGTTGGTGCCATGCAATTGAAACCACTAACTGATCAATTTTGGGCATCGAAAATCTATTCTTTAGGCAATGCTTGTTGAGGTCGTTGAAATCCATAAACATTCTCTATTTCCCACTTTTCTTTTTGTTGACGACGGTGTTGGAGATCCATTATGGGAATTGGAACTCCCTAATGGATCCAACTCGGAGTAGGTTGTTAACTTCATCTTTCACTGCTTTTAACTTCTTTGGTACCACCTTTTTGGGAATATGTTTAATCGACTTGGCACATGGTTCCACATGTAGCCGGTAGCGGGCGATCTCTGGATTTATCTCTGGGAGATCATAAGGTTGCCAAGCAAATACATTTATGTTGGTTTTGAGGAAATGCACAAGTTGTTCTAATTCATCTTTCAGCATCTTGGATTCGATAAGAAATACTTTCTTTGGTTATGAGTTATCTAAAAGAACTGAGACTAATTCCTCTAGCAAGTGTTCGCCAGGAGCTATTCGAGTTTCTTCGACCCCTGGTTGAACTCCCTTTCATTTTTATTTGGGATGATCGTCACCAGAGTTGTCTTCGCTCTGAATATTATTGGTATGGGATTATTTTATTTTGATCGTTGAATCAAAACAGCTTCTCAACCCTGCCTGATCTCCTTTGATCTCCCCCACCCCTTAGTCAGTTATGAACTTGAACTTTCGGTGGAATGATGAAGGTAAAGCCATCCTCTGCCCAAAATGGAATTATACGACGAGTCTAACTAAATTACATGGAACTTTACCTCTCTATTGGTCAGACTAAGCTTGACCACTATCTTAATTTTTCCCAACGGTGATTCAATGTCTCCATCAAAGCTGATGAGAGGGCCGATGCTAGTATCCAGATCCTTAATACGGTAGCCGAGCTTGTACAAAATTGTGAGGTATATGAGTTTTGAGGAACTTCCTTGATCGATTAACACCCTCCTTACATAAAAGTTCACTATTCAAAGTATAGGCAGCAAACTATCTTTGTGAGGCAAGTTGACGCTGACCAGGTCATCTTTAGTAAACATGATGGCCCGATAAGTATCAAGTTCCTTCCTTTCCCAGTTCACTAGTACCATCTTGGTCAAATGCACTTGGAAAGCCTGTTGAATGTTGGCTTCCACTCTCACCTTTTCCCTCAGCTTCTTACCAGTGTGCTGGGTCGGGTCGAAATAACTGTGGACAACGACAACCAATCCTGCTGGTGGGAGTTCATCATCCTTGTTCTAAACTACATTAATTTTAGTTACTTACTTTGGCTTTGACATGATGATGTATTCTTTTAGATGAATCGCTTGAATGAGTTCCTCCATATGCTTTTTGTACATCTTACAATCTTCAGTGAGGTGTTTATAGTCTTGGTGGTAGTTACACTTAGGACTGGTGTCCCTAGAATTTGGGTCGCCGACTGTTGATGTAAATAATTAGATCACTCTAATAATTTAATCACAGATAAATAAATGAGACATAATATTTTAAAGTGGTTCAGCCTTGCATGAATGGCCTACGTCCACTGTTATGTTATTACTGAGTGTTTGGGAATTCTCGATTACAAGTTCTATCAAGAAATTCCGGTCCCCTTGAATGAGGGTGATACAAGGTAATTATAGCCCTTAGGCTGTACATGAAAGGGTGTTACATTAAATGATACACATATGAAAGGGTAATTCATTTAATGCTCTTCACACATGTGTGTCAAGATGATAAGCATTCAATGAATAGTTGAACTGTTGATTATCTGGCAATTAATGCTGCGGTCGAGATGCAGCTCGAACCGCCTTAGTTGCTCATCGTCCAAGAGTTCCTCGGAGCATTGGAGTTCCTCGGAGGACAAGATTTCCTCAGAGGGTTGGTGTTCCTCGGAGTACACTTGTTGCTCAGAGTGAGTATGTTGGTCGGGGGAATGATCTTCCTCGTTGCTATTGTGCCACGTAGATTGACACGTGTCTTCTTATTATTTGTCCACATCAGCATACTAATTTTGGTATCAACAGAAGCCCCCAATGTTTCATATTTTGAACTTTGAGGAGTATTGAACATTCTTTCTCGGTATATGGCAATATTAAATGACCTTCTTGGGTTTTAGGAGCCTTTTCTTCGTATTTGAATTTCCTTCCAAATTCGCAGAATCCGCTTTTTTGCATTTCTATAAGCGCTTCGATCTTCGTGCCCTTTTTGTCCTTTTAGCTGCCGGTAGCGTAATAGTTTCTTTTTTGTAATCATTTCTTTCGCCGTTCCCAAGGCAAAGTATTTAAGCTTCAGAGGCAATCCCATCGTCTTCTATCTTTTCAATTTCTACTTTCGAGTTTTCTATAGCTTTTCTCTCTCCTGTGCGTTCATCCCTTTCTTCGTTTGTTTATCAACATATCTCCTTTTTCCTGTAAGATTTTCTTCCTTCTCCTTCATTTCTTTTTATTCACCATGGTTTATATTATCGAATCTCTTGAGAAATTCCGTTCTGACTTTTCTATTCCTTCTTGGGTAACTTTGGAAAGTCTTTCTGATCCTTCAAGTTATTTTGATTTGGCTGAGGGACATTGGTTCCCTAGCCTCTTTATTGCTGAATGTGGATTTTCTTTTCCACCAAACCCTTTGTGTTTAGAGTTCTGTCAGTATTTCGATGTTGTCCCTGCAAAAATAGCCACCAACACATGGAGAATAGTTAATGGGGTGTATAGGTTAAATCAAACTCATGGAACTCGTATAGGAATTCCTGAGATTATGTACTGTTATAGATGGGCTGTTTTAGACAATGTTTATTATTTAAAAACTATATTTTTGAATAGGGCTCTAGTAGTCAACCTCCCTGATGCTAACAGGGATTATTTTGAACATGGAGTAATTATAAAAAATTGGCAACATGCCCCTTTGGTTGGAGACGAAGTATATGAGGGTCCCAAATGCCCTCCATATGGCAATGGGATAGGTTATTTTCATTTTATTTTATTTCTGAAATTGTGATTTCATCATGCTTGAATAAATGCATGATTGACATTTCAATATGTTTTTGTTTGCAGTTGACAGGAAGAGAAAAAATCCTAAAGAATCAGAAGTTAATATAAAGCATTTGAAACATATCTGGAGTTTGCATCAGAAGGTTGCAGACGAGCATGTCAGGTCTGCTTCATACTTGCTGCAGTACAGGAGCTATACCTCCTCCTTTACTGCTCGTCCTGTGGTCAGCATTAGTGAACCATTGCCCGCTTCTGAGGAATCTTCACCAAAATCTCACATTCCTTTGAGTCAGACGATGGGTAAGAGAAGAGTTCCTGCTATCTTCGAGGAGACCTCCTCTGCTGGTAATGGAAAGAGAAACATGGTTGATGTCCCAAAGGGGACAAAGAAAGTGGATGCTGTTCCTTCTGTTGCTGCTCAGAAGGCTGCCGAGAAGCCTACAATGGCTCCGAGCAAGAGAAGTACTTCTGTGGAAGTGGTCACCATTTCCCCCACCAAAGGTTCTTTGGCTGAAACTGCTGAAGTACCACTGAGGAGATTGAAGAAATCCTCCTCGGTCAGTTTTTCTGAAGACATTCCTCAGCTCCAAGCTAGTGGAGCTGGTGTTCCAACCATTATTCCCCCGAGTTCTGCAATGAGCTCGGTAAAGACTTGGACTATTCCTGAAGTCCAGGGAATTGAAGAAAACATGTCTAGGGATATGCTGGCATCCCTAGATACTCGTCACATTGCTTCAGTAAGTTTCTCTTATCCTGAGTTTTTTCTTTCTTTCAGTCAATATATGTATCTCGGCACTGACTTTTCATTACCTTATTTTTCAGCTGGTGAGTTGCTTTAACACCATAGTGAAGAAAGATGAAGCACTCAAGGCTTCAAGCTCCTCGTCCTGAGTAGAGGATGATTTCCAGGGTTTAGCCCAATCTCTGAAGGAATCCCGTCAAAAATACGACGAGTATAGGGGTGAATGGGAAAAGAAGTTGACTGCGTCTGAGGCAGAGAAGGTACAGTTGGGCAATAAAGTGAAGGATTTGGAGAGAGAGAATAAAAAATATGCCGAGAAGCTCACAAGCTTTGGGGAGCTTGAGAATAAGTTGAAATCGGCCGAGGAAGAGCTGACCCTTCTGCGAGAAGTAAATCGCCAGAAGGAGGAGGTGGAGGCCAAATTGAAAGCCACCGAGGATCTTCTATCCGAGAAGCTCTCCTCGGAGAAAATGAAGAGAAAAGCGGCTGTGAAGAAATCCTTTCGAACTGGTTGGGACAAAGGATGGAATATGGGAGTAGCGACAATGATGACCCAGGTCAAGTATGGAGGTTTGAAATACTTCCGAGATGGTTGGGTTGCTGCCCTGCAGGAACTGAAGGTGAGCGAGGACTTTGAACTATTTTAACAACATCTCCCTGGTCCTCCTCCAGCTATTGAAGATGAAGAAGAGGATGAAGCTGCATCCGAGGAGTCTTCAGTGATAGTGGGTGATCAAGTCCTTGCTCCACAACCTAATCAGACAGCCATCGAGGAGATTTCTTCCTTGCCTTCTCCTCCTGAACAAGTCCCAACTTCTGCCAACCAAATCGTTGTTCCCACCGAGAAACCAAGCTCCTCGTCCCAGCCTCCCGAGAAAGTCTTGGGAGACAAGGAAAAGGTGTGAAGTTGTTCGGTATTCTCTTTTATTTTCCTTTTACTTGTACTTTGTATTCTGAATGATGTACTCTTTTTGATGATGTAATAAAATCACATCTTTTTGTTCTTCTACATTGTTGATGCTCTATCTTCTTCTTTTATTAACTCTTGCCTTCTCTTCTTTATTAGTTGATGACTAGAATGGAATTGCTGTCTGCCAATGATACAAAACTGATGCAGCAATGCCATGAATATTTTAAAGCTGGCCATACTGACCTGAGTGCATCAGAAATTGTTGATGTCCTTGGTCATGATGCTTCAGACCAAGCAGTGGAGGCATATCAATACTTGAAATGTCTTCTTGATCGTGCAGTAGCCAACAACGTGGCTTATTATGACATGATCGAGGAGCTTCAATATACTTTAGAAGATCTTCAGGCTCAGTACAAGGAATCAAATGCCTTGTTACATGAGGGGTATGAAAAGAAGTATCAACAGTTTTCTGTTGAGAAGGGCTACGAAAAACTCCTTACTGGGTATGATGTCAGGGAGAGGACCCTAAAGGGAGAAGTTGAAGCTTGTAGACAAATTGCTGAACTGCTGGAGCAAGAGAATAATAATTTACAAAAAGAGCTAGCACAATATAAGTCTGCAGCCTCTTCTTCAATAGCGGTAATCCCAGTGACTGATGAGGGATATTCCTTCTTAGAGGTGGAGAATGCCAAATTAAGGCAAGAGTTGGATATCCTGAGAAGGTCTGGTACTTCTACTTCTACTCGGGGACGAGGAAGAGGTTCTCGTGGGCGAGGAAGAGTTGCCCAGGATGTTGTCGAGGAACGAAGTACTCCACCTGCTCGGGGTCGATCAAGAACTCCTCGTAGTATTGAAAAATCTCGTACTCTGTCAACATTGGAAACTCAAGCGTACCAATTGAATGCAAAAGATCGAGCTTTGTCTAAAATGTCCAAGAAAATCCAAACTCTGGAGGATCAACTTGCATCGACAAAATCTTCTTTGGGTAATAAGGATGCTCTTGCCAGAAACTTTCATGAGAAGCTTAAAAAGTTGACATTTCAATTTAATAAACAGCCCAGGGAGTTCTGGATGGCTGGATACAATGAAGCGTTATTTCACTTAGATGATCGTATCCAGAATGCCAATAATGAGGGTTACAAGTAAGGTTGGTTGAATGCCTTGGGCGTGCTGAAGCTCGAACAGGGGCACTACCTGTGGGATTATTATGATCCCGGAGTTCTTTACTTGCTAGTGCCACCGTATAACTTGGACATGGAATGGATCCCAGCTCGTGCCATTCCTCGGAGCTTAGTTGCAAAATACCTTGGCGACTATAATCTTCACTCTCAGATCGAAGTATCTCGTCCCGAGCATCTATTAGATACTCCTTCAGTAATGAATGTTAGAATGCTCCGAGATATTAACTTCATTAATTCTCCTCTTTGCCTGGAAGATCCTCCTGCTGGCGAGGAGCCTGTTTCAAAAGCTAAGGGAAAGAAACCAATAGAGTAGGGATCTCAATGTAATAGTTAGTACACATGTAATTTGTAATTCATTTTGAATGTTAATGACAGACTTTCATTTTCTGTTTGCAAATCTGTATTGCTATTGTCTTGTGCTTGTTAAACACTATTGTATGGTTCATCGACCAATTTAGTAATAAAAATTACAATTATTCGTAATGTTGCTCGATCACTTAATAATAAAGTAATGAGTATATAAAAAAAATGTTTAAACTTTCTCCAACCAACCAAGGATGTCAAATTGTGAGGTTGCCAAATTGTGCTCATTGACCAATTAGAGTTTTTATCCCCGACCACCTATACTTGGTAAATTTTTGTCTTTTTCATAAAATGTGCCTGACCAACTAAGGTCAAAGATTTTTCCTCGTCGACCAACTACAGTTAGTGGGTTTTTATCCCCAACCAACAATACTTGGTTCAGTTTGGAATATTTGTTCTTCGAGGAACTTTTATGTAACAAACTTACTTCCCGACCAACATAAGTTGGCATTTGAGATAATATCTTACTTCCTAACCAACCGAGATTGGTCTTTCGTCGATCATCTTTTGTTCTCGCCCTTTTACCAACCGGAGTTGGTCGTAGGTCTGAACTATCATGTCCACTAGATCTTTTACCAACCTGAATTGGTCACGTTAGTGTACGCCTCCTAACCAAAGGAGTATAGTTTGTTCTCGCCCTTTTACCAACCGGAGTTGGTCGTGGGTCTGAACTATCATGTCCACTAGATCTTTTACCAACCTTAGTTGGTCACACTAGTGTACGCCTCCTAACCAAAGTAGTATAATTTGTTCTCGCCCTTTTACCAATCGGAGTTGGTCGTGGGTTTGAACTATCATGTCCACTAGATCTTTTACCAACCTTAGTTGGTCATAATAGTGTACGCCTCCTAACCAAAGGAGTATAGTTTGTTCTCTTCCTTTTACCAACCGGAGTTGGTCGTGGGTCTGAACTATCATGTCCACTAGATCTTTTACCAACCTTAGTTGGTCACACTAGTGTACGCCTCATAACCAAAGGAGTATAGTTTGTTCTCGCCCTTTTACCAATCGGAGTTGGTCGTGGGTCTGAACTATCATCTTCTTTTTACTGTCGAGCAGCGTTGTTTTACTGCCGAGCAGCGTAGTGTTAAACACACTAGTATTCCCCGAAAAACTTTCAATAAAAGGAGAGAAGATTGTGAAATATCATCGTTTTATTCATATTGATGGGACTGCTTTACATTTTACATCACTGATAATACTTGCGTAGGTGTTCAGCATTCCATGCATTCTTAAATTCCTCTCCTTCTAGAGTTTCTATTCGGTAAGTTCCTGGTCGGACAACTGCAGTAACTCGGTAAGGTCCATGCCAGTTTGCTTCCAACTTATTGTGCTTCTGGATGACTCTCTTTAGCACGTAATCTCCTTCTTTTAAGTCGCATTTTTTCACTCTCTTGTTGTAGAATAGGGTTGTTCGCTGTTGATAAGCAGCATTCCTAATGGCTGCCTCTTCTCTAACTTCCTCGAGCATGTCCAAATCTATTCTCCTCATCAAGTCGCTGACTGGGGAATTGAAATTCATCACTCTGTGTGTTGGAAGATCCAACTTGGCAGGTATTACAGCCTCACTTCCAAATGCCAGCATATATGGTGATTCTCCAGTTGCTGCTCGGGGGGTTGTTCGATAAGCCCACAACACTGACTGTAGCTCATTAATCCAATTAGATTTAGCCTCACTTAGCCTCTTCTTCAAACCATTTAATAATGTTCTGTTTGTCACTTCAGTCTGCCCATTGCTTTGAGGATGGCCTGGTGCTGAATGAACCTTCAAAATGTTTGACTGATGATAATAGGCGGTAAACTCCTCGTTATCAAATTGTGTTCCATGGTCTGTGATGAAGGCATGAGGGAGACCATATCGGCAGATGATATTCTTCCAAACGAATTGGTACACCTTCTCGTATGTCATATCAATCAGAGGCTCAGCTTCTACCCACTTAGTAAAATAATCCACTGCGACGACGAGGTACTTGAATCTTCCTCGGGTCGTTGGTAGTGGTCCAACCAAATCAATTCCCCACATGGAAAAAGGACAAGGGGAAGTTATGGGTGTCAACAATGCTTGTGGAGTTCTTCGGACGGAGGAAAAACGTTGGCATTTATCACATCTCTTAGCATAGGCTATACAATCATCCCTCATCGTTGGCCAGTAGTATCCCTGCGTCATCACCCTTTGCAACAGTGTCCGACCTGCTACATGGGCTCCACAAGACCCTTCATGGATCTCTTCAATCAATTCTTTCACCTCGGAGGGATGTACACATCTTTGCAACCCTTCCATAATTCCTCGTCTATACAAAACACCATTAGTTAGTACATACCGAGCAGCTTTAAACTTCAATTTCTTGGCAGCGATCTTATCGTTCGGTAATTCTCCTTCCTCGACATATGCCCTGATGGGATCCATCCAAGATGGTCCTAAATCAAGGGAAATAACATTCATCTTCAAGTCTTTATCTATGCTCTGAGCTTCTAATACTTCAATTGGTATTATTCTTCGCAGCTCGGTACGAGTAGCTGATGCTAGTCGGGATAATGCATCTGCTTGTGCATTTTCCAGTCTTGGTATTCGGATCAACTGAATGGCATCAAATTCTGCCAATAATTCCATCACCTTTGCATGATACCTGACCATTAATTCTCCTTTAACAGCATATATTCCTATTATCTGATTCACAATTAATTGAGAATCACTGAATACCATCACTTGTTGCGCTTCCATAATCTTTGCTAAATAAAGACTTGCTATCATCGCCTCATATTCAGCCTCATTATTGGAAGCATTGAATTGGAATCGCAGGGCGTATTCCACGTCGATCTCGTCTGGAGTGCTCCGAACTATTCCAGCGCCACATCCTGCAGTGCAAGATGAGCCATCTACATATAACCTCCATATAGGTAACTCGTCTTCAAATTTCTTATCTGACAAAGTTCCTTGGTGAAATATCTGCTGTTTCCTTTCATCCTCCCCTGGTATTTTTCGCTCTTCGTCGACCATCTCTTCTTGCCCTTTTACCAACCGGAGTTGGTCTGGGTTTGAGTTTGGTGATCTTTCTACATCCACAAGCCCTTTTACAAACCGGAGTTGATCTAGACTTATGTCTGTTGATCCTGTAACATCCACAGGTTGGTCAGCGAGCAACTTTTGTTCCTCGGGGGTATCAGGATATGTAAATTCTGCTATAAAGTCTGCTACAGCCTGCCCTTTTAATGATGATCTGGGTTCATACACAATATCATATTCACCGAGTTCTATTGCCCAATACATCAGTCTCCCTGATTTTTCTGGCTTATGAAGGGCTTGTCTCAATGGCATGTCGGTGTATACGACGATGGTATGGGCCTAAAAATAAGGCCTCATTCTTCTACTTGCTTCATTTAATGCCAATGCCAATTTTTCCAACTTTGGGTACCTGATCTCTGCACCTCGGAAAGCCTTACTTGTGTAATAAATTGGCTTCTGGACTCCATTCTCCAATCTGATCAATGCCGAGCTGACTGCATTCTCTGATACTGCCAGGTATAAGTATAACTTTTCTCCCATCACTGGCCTGGACAGTAGTGGAGGTGTTCCCAGATATTTCTTCAAGTCTTGAAAGGCTTTTTCACATTCATCATTCCACTCGAAAGTTTTTCGAAGTATTTTAAAGAATGGAAGGCACCTATCAGTTGCTCGAGATACAAATATATTGAGCGCTGTAACTCGTCATGTAATACTCTGCACTTCTTTCTTCGTCGTTGGAGATCGCAACCCTAAAAGAGCTTTGATCTTTGCTGGATTTGCCTCAATGCCTCGCTGGTTGACGATGTACCCGAGGAACATTCCTTCTCGTACTCCAAAGGTGCACTTCGTCGGGTTGAGCTTCATCTGGTATTTATCCAGTTGATCAAAGGTCTGACCTTAGTCAACTAGATGATCAACAACTTTCTTGCTCTTTGTCAGCATATCGTCGACATAGACCTCCATATCGCAACTGATTTGTTCGGTAAAAACCTTATTCATCAGCCGCTGGTATGTTGCTCCTGCATTTTTCAAACCAAAAGGCATAACATTATAACAATAAGTTCCCCTAGGGGTAATAAAAGAAGTGTTTTCCCTGTCTTCAGGTTTCATTTTGATCTGGTTGTATCCAGAGTAAGCGTCCATGAAGCTGAGTAGCTCGTGTCCCGAGGTAGCATCCACTAGTTGATCAATTCTGGGCAATGGAAAATGATCCTTTGGGCATGCCTTGTTGAGATCAGTGAAATCAACACACATTCTCCATTTATTATTTTTCTTCTTCACCATCACCACATTTGCCAACCAGTCTGGATAATTCACATCTTCAATGAATTGAGCTTTCTGGATCTTCTCAACCTCCTCTTGTATAGCTTGATTCTTCTCGGGACTAAACAATCTTCTTCTCTACTTTACAGGCTTGATCTCCTTATTCGCATTGAGCTCATGACATAAGAAGTTCGGATCTATTCCTGGCATGTCTTCATGACTCCATGCACAAGTTTTCTTCCTGTTTCTCAAGAAAGTTATCAACTCCTGTTTTATTGAAACATCCAACGATGAACCTATCTGGGTTACTCGTTCAGGGTGTTCGTCGTCCAGAATAACATTTTCTGTAGATTCCACTACCTGTCCTTTTACAAGTTGGGATTCATCTCTGGGATCAAGTGTTTCAATTTCTGTACCTTCCTCCACCTGGTAGGTAGTAGTCTTTTTCCTTAATTCTTCAAGCTCCTCTTGCTCGGCAGATGAGTAATAGCATTCCCGAGCTACTTTATGATCACCTTTCACAACTCCTACTTTGAAATTTGTTGGGAATTTTAAACACTGATGTACTGTAGATGGAACTGCTTCGAACTTCTTCAAACTAGCTCTCCCCATGATGATGTTGTAAGCTGACTGCACATTCTTATCCATCACAAAGAAGCGTATTCTTTCTGCTCGACAAGCAGGCCAAGTTCCAATGAATATATCCAACTTGATCGTCCCAAGTGGAAAAACTTTCTCGCCAGCAAAACCCAATAGAGGTCCGTGATAAGGTTCCAACTGAGATAATTTCAAATTTAAACCGTCAAAGCATAAATAGTACATGATGTCGGTCGAACTACCATTATCTACTAGCACCCTTGAAATCACTACTTCTATCATCCTCATTTTGATCACCAAAGGGTCGTCGTGAGGGTAAAGAACACCTGCCAGGTCATTTTTTTGAAAAGCCAATGACCAGCTTCTCTTTGTTTACCTTCCTCGGGCGATCCTCTTCAGCCAAATTTATCCGCTGAATGTATGAGTAAGCCTGAGCCTCACCGAGGTAAGCTTTTCTTTCTGCAGTAAGGTCTCCTCCTCCTGCATCTCCTCCTGTAATCACATTACAATCAAATGATCCAAAGCGTATTGAAAATACCTCTCATTCTGGCTACCTTGGTTTCTTGGGAAGATCGGGGTCACCCTCTGTATCATCTTCATGATCCCTTTTCTTTTTCTCCTCTGCTCGACAAGGAGATCTAGACCTTTCTCTAGTTCGGTCATTATTTCTTCTTTCGCCTCCCCGATCAACATACTTTGCTAATTTCCCTCTTCGGATGAGTGTTTCAATCTCGTTCTGAAGAGCTATGCAATTTTTGGTCATATGGTCGTGATCCTTATGGAACTCGCAATATTTATCCCTGTTCCTTAGGTCAGGGTCTGACCTCAGTTTCTTTGGCCACTTTACTTCCTCGCTATTCTTGATTTCTTCCAAGACATTATTAATACCCATTTTCAAAGGAGTATAATTATCGAATTTCTTTAGGACTTCCCATGACGACCTATTATTCTTGGAATTCTTGTCACCGCCATTGCCCTTATGCTCTTTCTTCTTAGATTTGTCGTCTTCCACCTTGGTTCTTTATCCATATTCTTCTTCGCAGCCATAGCCTCCTCGACATTCATGATTTTGGCCTCTTTTGCCATCAACTCTGACATAATTGTAGGTGGATCTTTGGCCAAAGTGTAATACAACTTGTTATGTAACAACCCACTCATCAAGGCGGTGATTGCTGTCTTTTCCTCATAATCTATGACTTCCAGTTTCTCGTTATTGAAACGAGTTATGTAATCTCTAGTGCTCTCACCTGATTTTCGTCTAACACTTAACAAGTGTGCTATTCTTTTTACTGGCTTTGCTCCAAAAAAGAAATTGTCGATGAACAACTAAGCCAACTGAAAGAAAGTTGAAATCGTACCCCGAGGAAGATTGTTGTACCATATCTGGGCAGCTCCAGTAAGAGTTCCTGAGAATGCTCTGCATCTCATCTCGTCGGGGACAGCATAGATATCGACGGCAGCTTGATATTGCTCTATATGAAGAACTGGATCTTTTTTTCCATCATATTTGGGGGTCACTACTAGTGCTTTAAATTTCGACGGGGTAGGAAAACCCACAATGGCCTGGACAAAAGGTGTCCCTTGAATAAAAGTTCGTTGTAAGGGATTCTTCGCCTTGGCCATTTCTCCCAATCTATCCTCCAAGCGCTGAATGGAACCTTTTCACGCATCGTTTCCTTCCTCGAGCTTATTAGTTCGAGCAATTGATTGTTCTGATGTGGCCTCTTGAGATCTATCTTGACGAGCAACTGGTTGTGATTGTGCTGATCCTTCTCTTAGATATGATGGTCGTCGAAAACTCCTCGACACGGTCTTAGGTGGACTCCTATTCCTCCTAGGGCCTAATCGACTGAAAGGAGACACCCTACTCAGTCTTTCTAAGGCACTGAGTCTTTCTGGAGAGAGAGTGATACGTTGATCAGTATCTGTAGCCCTTATTGACGAAGTTCGCCCAGGTTGATAAGAGAAATCATCAGATTCCTCATTACGATATGACTCAGTACGCCTGGATCGTGAAGAAAGTAAATAAGTTTGCCTCTGACCACTTCGCTGTCCTGAACGTGCAGGTGCACCGCCATGAGTTGCCTCATTATTTCTTGCATGGCGGTTATATCCTTGAGCCAGATTCGTCATAATCCCAGCCAGATCTGGAGGTGTAGAGGGATTTAAAGGATTTCCAGCATTTCCAGCGTTTCGATTGCTGGATTCCAGATTATCTGCCATTGATGATGAATGATTTTTGGTGAAAAACGATAATAACAATCGTTCCCACAGACGGCGCCAATCTGTTGATCTAAATAATTAGATCACTCTAATAATTTAATCACAGATAAATAAATGAGACATAATATTTTAAAGTGGTTCAGCCTTGCATGAATGGCCTACGTCCACTGTTATGTTATTACTGAGTGTTTGAGAATTCCCGATTACAAGTTCTATCAAGAAATTTCGGTCCCCTTGAATGAGGGTGATACAAGGTATTAATAGCCCTTAGGCTGTACATGAAAGGGTGTTACATTAAATGATACACATATGAAAGGGTAATTCATTTAATGCTCTTCAAACGTGTGTGTCAAGATGATAAGCATTCAATGAATAGTTGAACTGTTGATTATCTGGAAATTAATGCTGCGGTCGAGATGCAGCTCGAACCACCTTAGTTGCTTGTCTTCCAAGAGTTCCTCGGAGCATTGGAGTTCCTCGAAGGACAAGAGTTCCTCGGAGGGTTGGTGTTCCTCGGAAGACTGGTGTTCCTCGGAGTACACCTGTTGCTCGGAGTGAGTATGTTGGTCGGGGGAATGATCTTCCTCGTTGCTACTGTGCCACGTAGATGGACACGTGCCTTCTTATTATTTGTCCACATCAGCATACTAATTTTGGTATCAACACCGACCATCTTAGGAGGCTTATTGAAAAAGGTCTTGTCTTTGATTTGGTGGAGCAGTCTAAAGATAGTCCTTTTTGAAGACTGTATCTATTTCCTTGTAGTTGCTTTCAGTTGTATGAGGTGACTTTTAGAGATTTTGCTCTAGGTTTCCCTTACAGATGTTGATAACTGGTTCCCAGCTTTGGGGCCTTTCTATGGATAGTTATTCTTTTTATTGATTGGGGGACACATTAGTGAGCTCATCCTCCACCTTGGCGTATTTCTCAATACGTGACATGAGGTCATCTATTGAAAATGCCAGTTTCTTGGTCAAGGACTGGTAGAGGTCGTCTGATTGCTCAAGATCAAACTTGAAAGAGACAGTTGATAACTTCTCATTGCAATGGTCTATTTCAATTTACAACTCCTAATATCGTTGCACGTACTTACAAAAAGTCTCTCCCCCTTTCCTTTTAAGGGAGACTAGCGAGTCCACCTCCTTAACCACCCTGTTGCTTGTGATGAACCGAGTCGTGAATTATTCGGCAAGCTCCCTAAATGTAGAAATTGATCTGGGAGTGAGTTTTTAAAACTACTTTAGACCGATCTCTCCCAAAGTTGATGGAAACACCCTGTATATTAGGGCATCTTGATGGCTCTTGAGGGATATAGTCTGCTTGTCGTGTTTGATATGGTGATTTGGGTCATTCTTTCCTTCATACGTCATGACTTTTGGCATAGAGAATTTCTTCGGAGGATCAAAAGTCTCTATATTCTTAGTGAACGGTGAGGGTGTGCCATTCCCCAATGCTTTCTTAGTCAGATCCTTGGGAGTCCTAGTAAGGTTTGGATTCATTCTTCCCTCTAGTTCCCTATGGATGAGCCTCCTTAACTCATCTGTCATTATTTGATTTGGTTGTTGATATGAGTGAGTTAGTCTGCTACGCTCAGCTGACTCTGGTGGGTATGGTTGATAATACATGCGGTTCATATTGATGATGATGAATCATATGGAGACTCCTCGAATTATAAGCCTTAACGGATTGGTTTTGGGGGAACGAGGTCCCCTCCTGCGATGCATGTGAGTATGAGAATATGGGGTATTGTCCATAGAATATTAGGAGGGATGGTGCATCTCTTTTCTGTGATAAGGCTGAATTCGCGAGTCTGATGTGTCACCCTCTTATTGACGAGTGAGATATTTTCTTAGGTGAACAATTTTTTGATCACGGCTGTTGAGTTTTTCTTCATAGATTCTGTCCAAACGAGAGATAGGTTTTCCTTTAACCCAATTAATCAGTGGCATTCGATTCCATCAACTGGTTTAAGATCATCCAGGCGAGCATCCTCTGGATCTAGATGTCTGCTGAAGAGGAGGCATTCGCACAGGAGGTTGTTCCTTCCTCACGATGCAAATTTTAGACTGTACGCAACTCTTAGCTTGGGTTGGGTGTGACTATTCTACACTCATGTCAAAGTTGCGAGCTTTTCTTGACTTTTGAGGTTGGTGAGAGCTTCATTTCCCACAGACAGGGCCAAATTGTAGGATATCTTTCCCAAAATATTTAAAGAAAGGACATAAAAACCCTAAATAAATGTATGAGTGCAGAAAAGGAAAAAAAGAACAATTTATATGGTTCGGTTTATGGGGGCAAAGGTGAGTGATCTTTTTACTAAACAGGGGGAACAATAATAATTGGAGTACTAGTGTTGCTAGCTGAGAGTCCAGACTACTACGGGAAAATTACAATCTATCCCTACACTGGCCGGATTGTCCTTATTTATTTCCCTAGAGTCCTATGTTCATTAGTTACTTTAAGCTTATCTCTATCTTCCCCAATTTCATTGGGTTTTTCATTATCCCCTATTGAGGATCGAATATTCAAATATCAAGTTTTCCACGTGTTTGGCCAAATGATAAATTACTCATGTTCCTTCACCCCTCAAATTTAAGATTTCTTCACATTCAAATTCTTACTTTGCTTGTATTCAAAATTCTTCTATCAGTTTTAACCTATTCTCTTCTCAATTCTTCACGCAATTTAAAGAAACTTTTGAATACGAAGAAACCCTCAAATACCGAGAAACACATGAAAATAAAGAATTTAGGGGGAGACACAGAAAGAAAAAAAATCAGAGGATAAAGACGCCCTAGTTTGTAAGAAGTGGGATGATACATCAATGGATTCCATTTATGGAGCAATTAAAAAATAGGGATATGGGAGAACGTGGCCCTGTTATTCAATACTCAGAACCCGAACACCGAGTACTATTTTGTTGTCTGACTCAAGATACAATTTGGCGATATTATTAAAGCAGTGGGTAAATTTTGGGCAATCATTCTCCCAGTAGAGAAAGAGTTGCCCCCAGTGGCCGCATCAACCAAGATGTGATCCCCCTTGCCCTTTAGGCATACAATTTGGAGATAAAGGAGAATTTCAAGTTCATAAAGTGCTACCAAGATCTCAAGGACACTAAAAAATGAAACTACGAGCTCCGAACACGGTGAAAACCACGATAAAAGCTAGCGTCACGACTACTCCAATAGGCCCTGTTGGATACAAAGATTATAATCATCTTGAAAATAGTATATACTTAGAATAAAGGAGGAAGAAGATATAGTCAATTGTGACTACTCAAACATATACGCCATATGCATGTGTATTGGTAGAATGAGAAAATGGCCTTCCTCGATAAGTGGGAGGCTGAGCTAGTAGTCGAACTGATGAAGCGGGCATATAAATAGGATTTTGAGTTCTCAGATGAATGATTTATTTATTTTTGAAATTTTTTTTAACTATTATTAAATTATGTTCATTTAAGTTTGAACTAACATGAAGTTAATTCTTATTAATTATTGTTATTTTTTCTTTAAATATCATTTTTTGAGTTCTTATTTAAATAATCACATAATTAATATATTAGTCAATAATATGATTATAAACACAAATAAAAAAAATTAACCCAAAGATCGAATTTTACCAACGCATTTCATTAATAAGTCAACATTACATTAAACATGAATAATAAGTAAATGCTCTACTATATTTGTCGCACTTAAAGGTCTTCTTTAAAGTGTAGTATTAATTACGCCTAACATGCTCGGGAGGCATTGTCCACTAAAAACTGCATGTCGAAAGAGATTTTAGCTCAGAAGTTCCCATCTCATGTTTCATAACTTGTTGTGGTTCCAAAACAATGTTCGAGTTTATCACTGGATCGACAAAATTAAGAGAGAGCTAGGGACATCACATGATTGTCCACCTCTTTGAAGTAGTAATAGTATTTGGGATTCAACTCAACTCGGGATGCTTCCACTGGTCGACATATCTCACATTCACAGAGGATTCTTCCTCATATGTGTTGGCATTTTTGATACACTAATCCATATTTCAATCCATATGAAAAATAGTGTTATGGACATTATAGTAAAGTCTGGGTCGAACCCCCTTGAATACAACGTAGAATCCTGAACCACCCATTATCAAATATGGGTTGGTGCTTAGTTAATTTGCGGGCCATCAATTAAAATAGATGAAAAAATGCTCGTTAGTGCCGTGATAAGTCAACTACCATACTCACCTCTCTTGTAACACTTGAGTTTACTACTGATTTTTCCTTCCCGAATAAAAAATATTAGTTTCTAACTTAATTTGGAGCGTCAAAATCACATGTTAGGGGAGAAAAAATTAACATTTTCATAAAATTCAATTCCCCTTTGTGATGGTCTAACTTTTCCAAAGTAGATAAATTTAATAGATAGAATTCATTTCAATTTTGAGGATTTGTCACTATTTTTTATTTTCAATGATAAACCCATATAGTTGACCATAACCATCACTTCTATGGATAAAGATAGTTAATTGTTGTCATGCCAATAATTTGTTCCCATCTTATCTACATTCTATTTACTTCCTACTGAATTCTAAGATGCGCACTTTTCGTGACCCATGTGAAAGAAAGGGCCACAGCTACTTTTGGGCACCAAAAATTACTACATTCCATAATTATCCTTCATTTTTTCACAATGATTTTAAGCAAGTGATAGAGTAAGAGGTAGATTAGTAGTTCAAAATTTAGATAAGTGTGTCTACACACACATTTATATCTTTAACTTCATCCCCCCGATCTATTATCAACACAACAATTAAAATCATTAAAACTACTCGCTCTCATGGATGAACATAAAACAAAGAAAAAAGGTTGTGATTCTATCATTATTTATGTGCCTTTATGTTGTGTTTGAATGATTTTGATCAATTAATTTATGGTTATTATGTATCAAGTTAATGAATGAGCTGATAAATAAGGATAAGGGTGAGCATCACTAATAATCATGGAAATTTCTCCAACTTGATCCCAAGCACATCAATGTTATATACATACATACACACATGCGCGCACATGTGTGTATAGGCTCTCCAACGTACCTTAAGAGCATAACAATTTTGTAAAATATTAAAAATATAATTTTTTTAGCCAAACTTGGTGTTGATATAAAAAACTAGATTCGATCTAATTATTTTAATCACAGATAAAAAATGAATAAGTAAATAAGACAAAGGCTTTTAAAGTAGTTCAGCCTTGTAAGAATGGCCTACGTCCACTGTTTTTGTTATTGCTGACTGTTTGTTTGGAATTCTCGATAATGGGTTTTACCAAGAAATTCCGAGTCCCCTTTTCTTGAGGATGTTACAGTGTATTTATAGCCTTGAGGATGTATATGTGAAAGAATGATGTGCTGTATTTTGGCAGTCGAATATATCTGTATAGCATTAAATGCACATTTAATGCGTAGTTGTCTTCTGTCATACTTGACGTGCACGCAACAAGTATTTGAGTTGCTCGGACCGCCTTGGGTTGCTCGGACCGATTTGAGTTGCTCGAACAACTTTGAGTTGCTCGGACTAATTTAGTAGCTTGGATCTCTTTAAGTTACTCGGACCTTATTCATCAAAAGTCTTTGTATTTACCATGTGAATGGACACGTGTCTTCATATGATTGATCCATGTCAGTAGATTAAATTTGGTATCAACATAAGCCCCCAATGTTTCACAGTTCGAGGTTGAGGAGGAGTGTGGAACATTCTTCACGAAATATGATGCTTTTAAGTAGTCATCCCAAATTTTAGGAAAGTTTTCCTTGTATTTAATTCTTCTTTGAGTTCATAGAATCGGACTTCATGGATATTTTGAATTTTTTCCACCTACTTTGGTTTTCGAGCCCCTTTTTCTCCTTTTAGCCGCCGGTAACGCAAACGTCTTTTTCTATAATCATTACTTGTCTTCATTCATTTAGGCAAAGTATATAAGCGCTGCTAAAAACTCTATCATCCTTTACTTTTTCAAATTTGTATCTTTGGACTCTTCACCTTCTCTCTGTCTTGTGCCTTCATTTCTTCCATCATTTGTTGACAACTGATCTCTGTTTCTTCTGTAAGATTTTCTTCCTTCTTTTTTTTTTATTTCTTTATTCGTCATGGTTTACCCTGTTGAATCTTTAGACAAGTTTCGAACCGAGTTTTCAATCCCTCCATGGGTCATTTTGGAAGAACTCTCTGGTCCTTCTGATTTGTTTTCTTTAGCTGAGGGACACTGGTTCCCCAGTATTTTTGTAGTCGAATGTGGCTTTTCTTTCCCGCCTAATCCACTGTGTTTGGAGTTTTGCCAATATTTCGATATTGTACCTGAAAAAGTAGCTCCAAATACATGGAGGGTAGTTAATGGCGTATATAGATTGAATCAAATCCATGGGACTCGCTTAGGAATCCCAGAAATCATGTATTGTTATAAATGGGTTACTAGTGATAGCACTTTTTATTTAAAAACTAGATTTTTAAATAAAGCTTTAGTCGTCAATCTCCCTTATACCAACAAGGACTATTTTGATCACGGAGTAGTGATGAAAAATTGGAAACATCCTCCTCTTGATGGAAACGATGTGTACCAAGGTCCCAAGTGTCCTCCTTATGGCAATGGGATAGGTTGTTTTTATTTTTACTTCATTTTCAAAATTATGTTCTTTTTGTGTTTGATAAAATGTTTCACTAACATTCAATTTTATTTATTTTAGTTGACAGTAAAAGGAAACTCCCAAAAGAGGTTGATGTTAATATAAAAAGTTTAAAACGTATCTGGAGTTTGCATCAATCTATAGCTGGGGAGCATATTAGGTCGGCATCTTATTTGTTGCAGTATAAAACTTCGAGCTCGTTTTTCATTGATCGTCCCGTGGTAGTTGACCTTGACCCAATACCAGCTGCTGATACCAGTGTGGAGGGTTCTTCTTCAGAGTCAAATATTCCAATTGGCGATATAATGAAGAGGAGGAAAGCTCCTTCTTATTTTGACAAGTCTGCCTTTCCTGCTGTGGAGGTAAAGAAAATCAAGAAAGATATCCCAAAAGAGGGGGTGAAAACTGCAGAGATACCTCCTTATGATATTGCCAAGAAAATTAGTGAGAAGCCCCCAGTGGGTCCGAGCAAGGTTGCTAAACATAACTCTGTGGGTACGAACAAGGCTGCCACTGTCCTGCCTATAAGTGATGTTGTTGTCATCTCTCCAACAAAAACAACATCACTGGTTGAAGATGCTCCTGCTCCATTGAGGAGATTAAAAAAGAGTTTGTCAGAGAAACCTACTGAAACTATCCTTCAACCTTCAAATATTAAAGGTAGTGTTCCATCCTTCATTACTCCGAGATCCGTTGTGGGCTTGTTACAATCTTGGACTATCCCAGAAGTCCAAGACATTGAAAACACTCTCAGTCGTGAGAGAGTTACTGCTTTGGCTGCTCAACACATTGCCTCTGTAAGTATTATTGATTTGAACCTACTATCCTTAATATTATGTTCATATATTGACTTAGAAATATTTCTCTTTTCAATTGGTGATGTGTTTCAATAGCATCGTGAAGAGAGATGAAGCCATCTGAGCCTCCTGTTCCTCGAATGGAGTAGAAAAGGCTTTTAGTGGATTAACCCAGTCTTTAAGAGATTCTCATCAGAAGTACGAGGAGAATAAGGTCACTTGGGAGAAGCAGATTAAATCTGTTGAGCAAGAGAGAGATAGGACCGTAGATGCCTCCAATAATTTGGAGAAAAAATTGAAGGAATTTGAGAAGAAAAATAAAGAGTATGAGGAGAAGCTTAAGAATGCTGAAGAGCTTGAGAACAAGCTTAAGAAAACTGAAGAGGAAGTTGTTATACTTCGCGATGTTGATCGGCAGAAGCAGGAGATATAAGGGAAAATTAAAGTTGCCGAGGAACTTCTTATTGAGAGGATTTCCTCGAAAAAGACAAAGAGAAAAATTGCGGTTAAAAAGTCCTTTAGTGCTGGTTGGGACAAAGGTTGGAACAAAGGCCTAGCTTCCATGTCCTCTAAGATGGAATTTTCTAGCCTTAAATACTTCAGGGATGGATGGGTTGTAGCTCTGCAGGAGCTAAAGGTCGCTGAGAATTCTGAACTGTTTCAGCGTCATGTTCATGGTCCTCCTCTCTCTCCTGGAGAAGAAGAAGAGGATGAAGCTGCCTCAGAAGAATATTCAATGATAATTGGGGATCAGGCCCCTACTGTTGAATTTTGCTCCGAGCAGCCCCAACTAGCTAACATGTCTACCGATCAGCTTTCTCTGCCCTCCGAGCAACCTACCTCTTCGTCCAAGCCTCCCGAGGAAGTCTTAGGAAGTAAGGAGAAGGTGTAGAGTTGTTAGGACCTTTCTCTTTGCCTTTTTGTTAAATGTAATTTTGGGCTATGTACTTCTTTTTGTGATGTAATAAAATTTGAAGTTTTGGTTTTTCATATTAACTCTCTTCTTCTTGCTCTGCCCTTATTATTGATCCATTTTCTTCTTCTTACTCTTTCTTTGTCATTATTGATCCTGTTTATGGCTTCTCTTTGCTAGTTTATTGCCAGGATGGAACTATTGTCAGCTCATGACACAGAATTATTAAAAAAATGCAATGACTACTTCAAAGCTGGTCATGCAGATCTGAATAAAGCTCAAATCATCGACATCCTTGGTCCAGATACTTCTGAACGAGCAGTTGAAGCCTATCAATATTTGAAGTGCCTGCTCGACCGTGAAGTTGCCAATAATGTGGCATATTATGAGATGATTGAAGATCTCCAGGGTACCATCGAGGAGCTCCAACAGCAATATAAGGAGTCTTCTACCCTTTTGCATCAGGGGTATGAGAAAAAATATCAGCAACTAAATGCTGACAATGGATATGATAAGTTCATCGCTGCTTATGATAAGAAAGAGAGAATTCTAAAGGTTAAGGTTGAGGAGCATAGGCAAATCGCTAAACTGTTGGAACAGGAAAATAATGTTTTGTGAAAAGAGATATCTCAACTAAAATCTGCAGCATCTTCCTCGGGAGCCTTGGTCCCTGTCAATGACGAAGGTTTTTCTTTCTTCGAGGTAGAGAATGCCAACTTAAGAGATGAGTTGGAGACTTTAAAAAGGGTTGGACCCTCCTCGTCTACTCGGGGATGAGCAAGATCTTCTTCTCGAGGACGAGCAAGAGTTGATCGGATTTTAATTGAAGAAAAAAGAACTCAATCAGCCTTGGAGAATCAGGCATTCCATTTTATGGCGAAGAATCAGGCCTTAGTAGAGAAGTCCAAGAATATTTTGAACCTCAACGAGCAACTTTCTTCACAAATCTCTGCCTTGGAAAATAAAGAAAATCTGGTGAAGAATCTTCACGAGCAGCTGGAGAGGCTAACATATCAATTCCATAAACATCCTAGAGAGTTTTGGATGGCTGGTTATAATGAAGCCCTCTACCATCTTGATGACCGGATCCAACAATCAAATAACGAGAGGTACAACCAAGGATGGCTGAATGAACTGGGTGTGCTGAAACTGGAACGGGGTCACTACTTATGGGATTATTATGATCCTAGGTTGCTTGATTTTCTAGTGCCTCCTTTTAAGCTTGACATGAGTTGGATTCATGCTCGGTCAATCCCTCAGTGCCTGATCTCGAAGTACCTCGGTGATTACAACCTCCATTCTAATTTTGACATATCTCGTCCAGAGCATTTACTCTATAGGCCATCAATGATGAATGTTCGAATGCTTCGAGATATAAATTTTATAAACCCCCCTTATGCTTTAGACGATCCTCCTGCTGGAGTAGAACCTGTTTCAAAGGCAAAAGGGAAAAAACCAATAGAGTAGGATCTTTGATGTAATGATTTCTCATGTAATATGTATTTTATTCTCTATATAATTTGTTCTGATTTTAATGAAGAAACTTTTAGTTTTTCTCTGCAATCTTGATTGTCATTGTCTTGGAAATATTTTATAAAACATCTCTTTTCTTCACTGATGAATGTGTATGTATATTTGTAAAAAGACAAAAAATGTCTTGTGTTATGATAAATTGCGGACCAACCGGAGTTGGTGAAAATTCAATGTTGACTAACCAGAGTTGGTGATAATTATTTGACGATCAATCGGAGTTGGCAATATTATGCTTTCCGACCAACTTAGAGTACCAACTTAGAGTTGGTGTATTTTGATATGCCATTTTGATTATAGTGACTTATCACTTCTTTGATTCCAAGTAATGAAACGACTTACATCCCATGATCCTGCTTAGTTTAACCAACCGAAGTTGATTGCAAATTGATTTTCTCGACCAGCCGGAGTTGGTGGAGATTGATTCCTGACCAACCTGAGTTGGAAGAGATTTATTCCCGACCAACCGGAGTTGGAAGAGATTTATTTCCCGACCAACCAGAGTTGGAAGAGATTTATTCCGACCAACCGGAGTTAGAAGAGATTTATTTACCGACCAACCGGAGTTGGAAGAGATTTATCGACCAATCGGAGTTGGATTTTATCGACCAACCGGAGTTGGATTTTGTTCCCGACCAACCGGAGTTGGAGGATATTGATTATGAACTTAATGCATAGTGTGTAGCACTAAAACTCCGAAAAAATTTCAACAAAAAGGGAGAATTGGGTAAAATATTCAATACTTTATTCATACTGAAGAAAACTTTATTTACATAGGAATCCCCAACTACTGATAATATTTGTGTAGATGCTCTACATTCCATGCATTCTTAAATTCTTCTCCCTCCAAGGTTTCAATCCTATATGTTCCTGGTCGAACAACCTCTGTTACTCTATAGGGTCTATGCCAGTTAGCTTCCAGTTTATTGTGCTTTTGAAGTACTTTCTTTAGCACATAGTCTCTTTCCTTTAGATCGCACTTCTTTACCCTCTTGTTGTAAAGTAAACCTGTCCGTTGTTGGTATGCAGCATTCCTAATTGCTATTTCTTCTCTAACTTCCTCGAGCATATCTAGATCTAATCGCCTCATCAAGTCACTGATAGGAGAATTGAAATTCAGCACCCTGTGTATGGGGAGGCCCAACTCGGCAGGTATAACATCTTCACTTCCCAATGCTAGCATGTATGGAGATTCTCCTATTGCTGCTCGCGGTGTAGTAAGATAAGCCCACAACACAGAATGTAGCTCGTTGATCCAATTTTCCTTCGCATCATCCAGTCTTTTTTTTAAACCTTTCAGTAGAGTTCTGTTCGTCACCTCAGTTTGTCCATTGCTCTGGGGATGGCCTGGTACAGAGTGGGTCTTCAATATGTTTGACTGATGACAATATGCAGCGAACTCCTCGTTGTCGAATTGAGTTCCATGGTCTGTGATGAATGCATAGGGAAGACCATATCTACAAATGATATTCTTTCAAATAAATTGATACACCTTGTCATGCATCATATCAATAAGAGGCTCAACTTCTACCCATTTAGTAAAATAATCCATAGCGACTACAAGGTATTTAAATCTTCCTCGGGTCGTTGGAAGCGGCCGGACCAAGTCTATTCCCCAAATGGAGAATGGACAAGGAGACGTGATGGGTGTTATCAATGCTTGGGACGTTCTTCGGATGGAAGAGAAACGCTGACATTTATCACATTTATTGGCATAAGCTACACAATCAGCTCTCATCGTCGGCCAATAATACCCTTGCGTTGTCATTCTTTGCAAGAGTGTCCAACCTGCTATATGGGTTCCACAAGACCCTTCATGGACCTCTTCAATTAAAATTTTCACCTCGGAGGGGTGGACACATCTTTGCAAACCTGCTATAATTCCTCGTCTGTATAAAATGCCATTAGTCAATACATAACGAGCAACTTTAAACTTTAGCTTCTTGGCTGCGATTTTATCAGTTGGTAATGTCCCCTCCTCGATATAGGCCCTGATGAGATCCATCCAAGATGGTCCTAAATCAAGGGCAATGAATCTCATCATCATATCTTTGTTGATATGGAAAATATAGCACCCTATCGCGGACGTTACTCAGGCATGCACAAAAGATTATAGGCCGCGGCCCAACTCAGCACCGGGTGCGGCCCTACTCGGCACCGGGTGCGGCCCTATTCAACACGGTGCGACCCTACTCGGCACAGGGTGCGTCCCTACTCAACATAGGCCGTGGCCCTATTCATCACAGGGTGAGGTCCTTCTCAGTACAGGGTGCGACACCCACAGCTTCAACCTCGTACAGGATGCGACCTTATTCTACACGGTGCAACACCCACAACTCTAGCCTCACTAACAGGGTGCGGCCTTCTCGCTTACAGCTCCATTACAGGGTGCGGTACATACCACTTGGCCTTACATACAGGCCACAGCCTTATTCTACACAGTGCAACACCCACAACTCTAGCCTCACTAACAGGGTGCAGCCTTCTTGCTCACAGCTCCAGTACAGGGTGCGGTACATACCACTTGGCCTTACATACAGGCCATAGCCTTATACAACAGGGTGCGGCACCCACAACTTTAGCCTCATATGCAGGGTGCAGCCTTTTACTACACAGGGTGCGGCACCCACAACTCTAGCCTCACTAACAGGTTGCGGCCTTCTCGCTCACAGATCCAGTACAGGGTGCGACACATACCGCTTGGCCTTACATACAGGCCGCAGCCTTATACTACAGGGTGCGGCACCCATAGCTTTAGCCTCATGCCGGACGCAGCCTTCTGCTACGCTGGATGCAGCCTTATACTATGTAGGATGCGGCACTTAATATGCCTACCTTACTGACTGCATCCCCCTCATTGACAGCTACTCCAGACTTGATATATATCACGTGCTCAGGGCACGTGACACAACTCACATACCTCCTATAAATTAAGGTCCACACCTCGAGATAGAGGGATTCCACACACGCCCGAGGCAGGCTCTACAATACAGATTCTCACAACACAACCTCAACATACAACTTGGAGGCCACACATCAACATCGCAGCCACCTATCCGACACTCCAGAATCCTCAGTACTGCCATGTACTCTCCTCTATTATCATATTTTTATGACACTTTAGGCACGATTATACTGTACAATGCAACACATATAATGAGAACGGAGCAACACAGTGGATGTAGGCCTATTTTAAAGGTTGAACCACTCTATATCTTGTCTTCTCTCTATTTACTTGCTTTACATGTTCATTACGTATTTTACACTTTGACTTGCTAATATGAGAATGAAATGTGGGCGATTTCTCGTATCATCATTTGTCAATGCTCCTGCTAACCAAAATTTCTATTGGGATTGTTCTTCGTAGCTCGGTGCGTGTAGCTGAGGCTAACCGAGCTAAGGCATCTGCTCTTGCATTCTCCAATCTTGGTGTTCTAATTAACTGCACTACATTAAAGCTCGATACAATCTCCATTTCTTTCGCAAGATATATGATCATCAATTCTACTTTTGTTGCGTACACCCCCATCATTTGATTTACGATCAACTGTGATTCACTGAATACAATGACCTGCTCTGCCCCCATGGTTTTTGCTAAACTAAGACCTGCGATCATAGTTTCATATTCAAAATCATTATTAGAAGCCTTGAATTGAAAGCGCAGAGCATACTCCACATCGATCTCATCCGAGCTGTTTAAAATAATCCCTGCCCCACAGCTTGTAGTGCAAGATGAGCCATCCACGTATAGATTCCATATAGGTACTTCATCCTCAAATTTTTGATCGGATAAAGTTCCTCGGTGGAATATTCGTTGCTTCTTTATATCCTCATCTAGCACTTCTTGCTCCTCATCGACCATCTCCTCTTGTTCGTCAATCGACTTAAGTTGGTCGGGGTTTAAATTTGATGATCTTGTAACATCCACAGGCTGGTCGGTATTCAACTTTTGCTCTTCGGAGGTGTCAGGATAGGTGAACTCTATGATAAAATCTGTTATTGCTTGCCCTTTAAGCGATAATCTAGGATCATAAACTATGTCATATTCACCAAGTTCTACTGCCCAGTACATCAGTCTCCCTGATTTTTTTGGTTTATGAAGAGCTTGCCTCAACTGCATATCGGTATACACGACTATAGTATGAGCTTGGAAGTACGGCCTCATTCTTCTACTCGCTTCGATCAATGCTAGCGCCAATTTTTCCAGTCTTGGATATCTGATCTCTGCTCCTCGAAAGGCCTTGCTAGTGTAATAAATTGGTTTTTGCACTCCATCCTCCATTCTTATCAATGTCGAGCTAACTGCATTCTCCGAAACTGCCAGATACAAGTACAATCTTTCTCCCATCACTGGTCTGGACAACAGTGGAAGTGCTCCCAGGTATTTCTTCAACTCTTGAAAGGCCTTCTCGCTTTCACCATTCCATTCAAACGTTTTTCATATTGTTTTAAAGAATGGGAGACATCTATCAGTTATTCGTGACATAAATTTATTAAGTGCTGAACTCGCCCTGTGAGACTCTGCACTTCCTTCTTCGTTGTTGGAGATCGTAGCCCCAATAGAGCCTTGATCTTTTTTGGGTTCGCTTCAATACCTCATTGATTGACAATATACCCGAGAAACATGCCTTCTCGTACTCCGAATATGCATATGGTAGGGTTCAACTGCATTTGATATTTATCTAATTGATCAAAGGTCTGGCCTAAGTCAATTAGATTATCAACAGCTTTCTTGCTCTTCGTTAACATATCATCAACATAAACTTCCATATTGTAACTGATTTGCTCTGCAAACACCTTGTTCATCAGTCGCTGATATGTTGCACCTGTATTTTTCAATCCAAAAGGCATTACATTATAACAATAAGTTCCCCTAGGGGTGATAAAAGAGTTACTCTCCCTGTCTTCAGGTTTCATTTTAATCTGGTTGTAACCAAAATAAGCATCCATGAAGCTCAACAGCTCGTGTCCCGAGGTAGCATCCACTAATTGATCAATTCAGGGAAAAGGAAAATGATCATTTGGGCATGCCTTGTTGAGGTCGGTGAAGTCTACACACATCCTCCACTTGTTGTTCTTCTTCTTCACCATCACCACATTTTCTAACCAGTCTGGATATTTGACGTCTTCAATAAAACAGGCTTTCTGAAGCTTCTCAACCTCTTCTTGTATAGCTTGGTTCTTTTCAGGGCTGAACACTCTTCATCGTTGCTTCACTGGCTTGATTTCCTCATTCACATTGAGCTCGTGACACAAAAAATTTGGGTCTATCCCTGGCATATCTTCGTGACTCCATGCAAAAGTCTGTTTTCTACTTCTTAAAAATGCTATCAGCTCTTGCTTTATTGACACATCTAGTGACACACCGATTTGAGTTGTTCGTTCTGGATGTTCTTCGTCCAGAATGATATTTTTACTAGCCTCTATGACTTGACCTTAAACAAGTTGAGACTCGTCTCTAGGGTCTAATGTTTCAATTTCTGCACCTTCATCCACCTGATAGGTAGTAGTCTTTTTCCTAGATTCCTCCAGTTCTTCCTGCTCGGCAGATGAATAGTAGCATTCCCGAGCTACTTTTTGGTCATTCTTTATAATTCCTACTCCAAAATTGGTTGGAAATTTTAGGCTTTGATGTACAGTAGATGGTATTGCTTCAAACTTTTTCAAACCTACTCTTCCCATGATGATATTATAAGCTGATTGTACATTTTTATCCATCACGAAAAAGCTCACTCTTTCTGTTCGACAAGCAGGCCATGTACCGATGAACATATCCAACTTGATCGTCCTAAGTGGAAAAACTTTCTCGCCAGTAAAACCGAGGAGGGGCCTGTGATAAGGCTCCAACTGAGACAACTTTAGATATAAACTGTCAAAGCATGAGTAGAACATGATGTCCGTCGAGCTGCCATTATCCACCAGTACTCTTGAGATCATTATTTCCTTCATTGTCATTTTGATCACCAATGGGTCATCATGAGGCTATAGCACACCAGCGAGGTCGTTCTTAGAGAAACCGATGACCAGTTTGTCTTTGTTCACCTTCCTCGGGCGATCATCTTCAGCTAGATTTATTCGCTGAATGTATGAATAAGCTTGAGCCTAATTGAGGTAATTTTTCCTCTCTGCAGTAAGGTCTCCACCTCCTGCATCTCCACCTGTAATAACATTGCAATCAAATGATCCGAAACGAATTGAAAATACCTCCCGGTCCAGCTGTCTTGGTCTTTTGGGGAGATCGGGGTCATCTTCTGGGTCATCTTCATGATCTCTTTTCTTATCTTCTTTTGTTTGAAGATGATATTTAGACCTCTGCCTTCCTCGTTCTCTGGTTCGACCACCGTTTTGACGATCAACATATTTGGTCAATTTTCCTCATCTAATGAGTGCTTCAATTTCGTTCTGGAGAGCTATTCAGTTTTTGGTCGTGTGACCATGATCCTTATGAAACTCGAAATATTTGGACTTATTCCTCTTGTCAGGATCTGTTTTCATTTTTTCAGGCCAGTTTAGCTCCTCGCTGTTCTTGATCTCTTCCAGAATGTGGTTTATATTTACTTTCAGAGGAGTATAATTTCCAAATTTCTTCAATTGTTCCAATGCTTGATTTGCTTTTGATTGCTTGTTGCCCCCATTGTTCTTCTGCTCCTTATTATCAACCTTCTCGGCCTCAACTTTGGTCTCCTTAGTGTCCATGTTCTTCTTCACGGCCATAGCTTCCTCGGCATTCATGATTTTGGCTACTTTTGCCATTAGTTCTAACATAGTCCTGGGCGGATCTTTGGCCAAAGTGTAGTATAATTTATTGGGAAACAGTCCACTCATCAAAGCAGTAATAGCAGTCTTCTCCTTATAGTCAATTACTTCCAGTTTCTCGTTATTTAAATGAGTAATGTAATCCCTGGTGCTTTCACCTGCCTTTTGTCTAACACTTAACAAGTGTGCTACTCGTTTAACAGGTTTTGCTCCAAAATAGAAATTTCCAATAAAGAGCTCGAACAATTGAAACAAAGTCATAACCTTCCCCCGAGGAAGATTGTTGTACCATATTTGAGCAGATCCGGTAAGAGTTCCCGAAAATTCCCTGCATCTCATCTCATCTCATCTCATCTGGAACTGCATAGATATCAGCAGCTGCTTGGTATTATTCTATGTGGAGAACAGGATCAGTTTTTCCATCGTACTTTGGTGTTACTACTGGGGCTTTGAATTTTGACGGTGTGAGAAAGTCCACAATCTCTTGTACGAATGGTGTTCCTCGGACAAAAGTCCTTTGTAGAGGATTCTTGGTTTTGGCCATCTCCCCTAATCTATCCTCCAGCCTTTGAATTGAGCCCTTCCACGCATCATTTCTTCCTTGATCCTATTGGTTCGAGCAACTGATCGTGCTGAATTTGCCTCTTGGGATCTTTCACGACGAGCAGCTGATCGTGATTGGGAAGATCCTTCCTTTAAATCAGATGGTCGTTGAGAGTTCATCGGCATAATCCTAGGGGGACTTCTATTCCTCCTAGGACCCAAACAATCAAAACGAGAGACTTTACTCAACCTTTCTAGGGCACTTGTCCTTTATGGAGATAGAGTGATGTTCTGTTGAGTGTCTGTATCTCGTATCGAGGAAGTTCGTCCAGGCTGATAAGAAGGATCATGAGATCTCTCAGTACGATATGAATCGATGCGTCTAGATCGAGATTCTTCTGAGAATAATGTTCTCCAAGAAGGTAACCGGGTATTTATCTGAATGCTTCGTTGTCCTGACTGTGTTGGCCCTCCACCTTGGATAGTTTGCATGAGTTATCGCATGGTCTCTTGCATGGACGTCTGGCCCCAGGCCAAATTAGCCATTATTCCAGCCAGATCTTGGACATTTGGAGGAGTAGATGGGTTTGAAGGAATCCCAACGTTTCGATTACTGGATTCTGGATGATCAGCCATTGATGATAAATGGTTTTGGTGAAAAACGATAATTACAGTCGTTTCCCATAGACGGCGCCAATCTGTTGATGTAAAAAACTAGATTTGATCTAATTATTTTAATCACAGATAAAAAAATGAATAAGTAAATAAGACAAAGGTTTTTAAAGTGGTTCAGCCTTGTAAGAATGGCCTACATCCACTGTTTTTGTTATTGCTGACTGTTTGTTTGGAATTCTCGATAATGGGTTTTACCAAGAAATTCTGAGTCCCCTTTTCTTGAGGATGTTACAATGTATTTATAGCCTTGAGGCTGTAAATGTGAAAGAATGATGTGCTGTATTTTCGCAGCCGAATATATCTGTATAGCATTAAATGCACATTTAATGCATAGTTGTCTTCTGGCATACTTGACGCACACGCAACAAGTATTTGAGTTGCTCGGACCGACTTGAGTTGCTCGGACAACTTTGAGTTGCTCGGACAGCTTTGAGCTGCTCGAACTAATTTAGTTGCTTGGATCTCTTTAAGTTATTCGGACCTGTGGAGTTCCTCGGACCTTATTCATCAAAAGTCTTTGTATTTACCATGTGAATGGACACATGTCTTCATATGATTGATCCATGTCAGCAGATTAAATTTGGTATCAACACTTAGTATATATGATATACATAGTAAAGAGATCATCCATAAATATATTCAATAAAATATTCAACCATTTAGTGTATAGAATGAAAATTGGGCATACATGTTCATCTTCGACCATTCAAAGGTTTGATTTTTTTTTTTGGATTATTTTTTTAAGACGGTCTCCTCACTATGGAGATTATATATACCAAGTTTGATAAAAAAAAATCAATTTTTTTAGTATTTTACAAAATTGGTATGTTCTTTATGTGTGATTAATGAGGTATGTTGGAGAGACTAACTAACTAACTAACTAACTAACTAACCAACCAACCAACCAACTAACTAACTAACTATGTACGCACATATTATATTTCCCTAAAAATTGTAAGTAATGCATTGTTGTGCTGAAAATTAAATATAAATATAATTATTGAATTGGCGAAATATAAAATAAAATTGGCAACTAGTCTTGATATGAGTCACAAACAATCTCGCTCTCTTTAAGGCGTTTCGCACCTCTGCCTAAGTTTGTGCAAGCAATTTGAACAATGTCATTCCATCCCTAGGATAAACAATCTAGAGATTAATCTATGTCTGAGATTGTTATGCAGTGTGACAATGTGATATACTATTACCCCTTAAAATTAATATTGCTCGAAATCATCATAATTTTTTTTGGAAAAATTTATTTATGGCAAGGGAAATTTTAAGAGAGAAAACTTGTAGAGAAAATTTTGTGTGGATTTTTTTTCAAGTACTTAAAACAATAGCTTAGGTGTGTAGTTGTGAAAATAAATATTAATGTTGGAAGGAGAAAATGTGGTGAGTTAAAAATAAAATTAGCGGTTAAGTGATATAAGAATTGATCATTAATTAAAACAATTAAAGCGTGTTAAAAAATAATTTCTTTCAATTTTTTTTTCCGTTTAAAAATAAAAAATTGTCAAAAAAAATTAAACTACTACCCAAGCCTAGGTCACGGTCTGGCCAAATAAAAGATGGTGGCAGTGCACATAGACTTTGGGTCAATAAGTTGTTCCACTAAATACATAAAAAAATTTAATGACCAAAGGGCCTATGCCTCCGAATACCCACAATTGTGGCGGGGAGAAAATGGATTTGAAAAACATAAAAACATGTCGGTCCCAATATAAAGTTTTGTCCCTTCTTCCTTTATCAAAAGTTTACACAATCCCACAACATGGAACTTTATGTCGGGAATTCTTCAAGTAATTACATAGGATAATGATGTGATTCATTTTTAGGTTTGGGGGTACAAAATCATTGACTAGAATAATTAAATTTATACTATTATAAGTTTTTTCCTTTTAAGTTTGTTGTAAGGACATAATTTGATAAATGTCCGGGGTAGAATCTAGGATTTTTCTGTTTACTCCTAGATCACAATTCATATGTCTGATACCGCTACATTCGGCACGTCAACACGATCATCCTCGACGGTCTGCATCCGAATTCATTTCATCCACTTTCTTCACGTGCATCATGTTACATGCAACGTGCTGCTCAGCTCATTCCCTCTACTCCACTACGCTCTATCAGTAAAATGCTGTATTGGAATTTTAAATATTTGCATAAATATTTGGGAATTGTTTTTGAAAATTATTTTTGAATTCTGGATTAACATTTTTTTATCAAAAGAAATTTTTTTTGTAAGTGTAGAAGCGAATGGCCTCGATCGACGAGATCGCTCGAGCGACTTTGAAAGTCGTTCGCGCGAGATAAACATGTCGCGCGATATCGTTCGAACGACTTCTGTCCTTCGTTCGAACGACATGCTATCTCGTTCGAGCGACATGCTATCTCGTTCGAACGAGCCACCGCCTCGATTTTTGTATAAATATCCGATCTCCTTCTACACGTTTTTCAAGTCTTTCTGCAATCACGAAATTCTGCGAAAACATCCCAAAATTAGACTTCACCTTTTAAGGTTTTACAAACCTTTTTTATTCACAAAACCGTTCGCATATATGTGTGTGAATCTTTAAACCTTGAAGAAGATCATTTACTCATCTGGAGTAATTTGTGAGGAAGCCGTTCTCTTCATCACTGCTGCTCTACTGGAAAGGGATTGTTCCAGCCGCCGACAACAGAACCGACACCTGAGGGTAATTCTGTGTCACTGTATTTTCATTGTAATCCGTTGTAAGCCATTTTCTTACAAAAATTATTGTGAAAATAAAAGGTTTTACCCCGTTGGGGATTTTTCCTCATATATGTGTTCTTGCATGTTTCATCTTCATATTTAATCTCATATAGATGCATGTTTATGACTTAAGTGGTGAAAACTGTGTTTAATTAAATAACTTCCTTATTTGAACGCATGCGCACTCTCCATAAATTGGTATCAGAGCCAGTTACACAATTCTAGCGTGTAATTTTCCGCAAAATTTTTCTAAGATATCAATTTTCTGAAAAATTAATTTTTGAAAACGAATGTGTTCATTATGGAGAAGTTATATAATAAAATGCCACTTTTTGACGGGACAAACTATACATATTGGAAAGCCCGCATGAGATCTTCTTTAAAAGCCATTGATGAATGTGTCTGGATTTTGGTTGAAAGAGGGTGGACACCTCCCTCCGTCACTGTTGATAATGTGATCAATTTAAAAACTGTCACGTCTTAGACTGAAGACGAATTTAGATGGTCATCATTTAATTCTAAGGGCCTGAGTGCTATTTCTGGGTCTGTCACACCCGATGAGTTCAAACGCATAATGACGTGCACCACGTCAAAAGAGGCATGGAATGTTTTACAACTCACCCATGAAGGAGCTAATGCTGTAAAACAGTCTAAATTGCAAAATTTGATGACTCAATTTGAAACAATCACCATGCATGAGACTGAATGTTTTGATGATTTCTATGCTAGGCTTTCTGACATTGTTAATAGTAGCTTTAATCTTGGTGAACATATTCCTAATGCAAGAGTTGTTAAAAAGATTCTTCATTCTTTGCCTAAGCGTTTTATCCCTAAAGTCACTGTGCTAAATTCTATGGGTAATTTAAATACGCTAAAATTGGAAGAACTTGTAGGAGATTTGAAAACATATGAAATTGATATGTTCCCTAAAACTGCTAAGTCTAAAGATAAGGGAATTGCACTTAACGCCCAAGAGAGAAAGAGTGAGGGGTCGGCTAGAAAGAGGGTAGAGTCATCTAGAAAGAGAGAGACTGACACGTCAGATTCTGATTGTGATTTTGACTTAGATGATTTAGCTCTTTTTGCAAAAAATTTCAAAAGAATTCTCAAATTTAAGAAAAATGGAAATTTTAAAGATAAAAAGAAATTTGAGAAAAATTAGTTTGAAAAGAAAAATGAAAAAGTTTTTAAAGATCCTCCTAAGAAAGAAAGTGAGAGATGCTTTGAGTGCGACGGTAGGAGTCATAGAGCCTTTGAGTGTGTCGCACGTCTGAACAGAGAGAAAGGGAAAGTTGTACTTAATGCAACCCTTAGCGACGACAGTGAGGTCGAGTCGGTGGATTCTGGAGACGAGTCACCGTATGAGTGTAATTTCACCGCATTCATGGCTAGTCATGTGAGCACTTCTAGTTCCTCTCACAATGATGAGGAAGCTGCATCATAGGAACACCTCGACAGTGAGATCTATGTGAGTGAGGGGGAGGATGACACAAGTGAGAGCGAGAGTGATATTCAAAGCGCCTATGCTGAGTTATATTCTGAGTCATTTAAAACTAAAAAGCGTAAAAAAGCGTTAGTTCTTAAGATCACCGGCTTAGAGGAAGATTTAAGAAAAGTGAGAGAGAGGGAGTCCTCCACCTGCACCTCCCTGAGAGAGAGAGAATCTGCCTGTGTTGAGAAAGAGAGTTTGTTTAGAGAGAAAGAGAGTAATTTTGAGAAAGAGAGAGAGGACTTGACTAAACAAGTGGCTAGTCTTACGAGTGAGCTCCATTCCTCCGTGGAGACTCGGAAGAAACTTGAAGCCCTTGTTGCCCAGCTGACTCATGATCTTGAGAAAGCACGGGAAGTCAAGGTACAAATCGAGGACAGATCAGGGAAAATGGGAAAGATACTCCTCGGCCCCGCTTTAGGTTTTGGTGATCGGCAGGGAATAGGTTATGATGGTGCCTCCATGTCCCAAATTACACCTGGACCAGTTCCTGAGTTTACTACGACTCCTTATGGCCATCATCAAAAACCTCGCAGGAGAGATCGACCAAGAAAAGCAAACTAAGGTCCGCCTTTGACTGCGTTCTTTTGTACTTATTGCAAAAGGAAAGGCCGCCTCAGGGAGTTTTGCTATAGCATGGGTCGGACACGACGTACTACTGCTCCACCATGTCATACTGATGAATTTTCTAGTCCGAGAGAGCGAGTTGAGTCTTTAGCTACCACATCCCAGAGTTTGATGGAGGAATTTCGACGGATTTCTTTGCCGTCAGGGAATGCTTCTCACATTCCAGCTAAAACCAACAACAACAAAGGCAAACAAAAGGTCACCACTTCTTGGGTACCGAAGAAAGATAAAAAGGCCTTTGTTGTTCATGTTTCCCTCAAAGAACTTAATACCTCACAGTGGTATTTTGATAGTGGATGCTCCAGACATATGACAGGTGATGCCTCATTTTTTACATCTCTTGCAGATTATCAGGATGGCAGAGTCATCTTTGGAGATGGGAACAAGTCTAGCATTGTAGGACGAGGTACTGTAGAGTTACCAGGATTTCCTAAACTAGAGAATATGTTATACGTCAAAGGTTTAAAAGTAAACCTTCTCAGCATTAGCCAGCTGTGCGACACTGACTTTACAGTAAAGTTTGACCGGGACGCATGTAATGTCTACAATCAAGCCGGTAAACTTTTGATGCAAGGTGTGAGGACCGATGATAATTGTTATGGTACTGAGCCTACTTCCTCACTTGTCTACAACAGCACCACGTTCACTCCTATGGATCTGTGGCACCAACGTCTAGGTCACGTAAATATAAGAGATCTCACTCGCTTAGCTAAAAAAGACCTAGTACGTGGCTTACCATCTCTTGGAAGGCCAACTTCGACGGTTTGTGGACCCTATCAGTTGGGAAAACAAATTTGTAGTCCTCATAGGAAGTTGCATTCCATTACCACCTCTCATGTTCTTGAGCTTATACACATGGATCTTATGGGTCCCACTCGTACCGAGAGTCTGGGTAGTAAGAGGTATATCCTCGTGATGGTGGATGATTTCTCCAGATACTCCATTGTAGGTTTTCTAAGAGAGAAATCTGATGCTGTAGAGTTTTCAATGACCAAGTGTCGTGTCCTGTAAAATCAACACGGAGTCACTATTAACAGGATACGTAGTGCCAACGGCACTGAATTTAAGGAAGCAAAGGTAGATATTTATTGTGATAGCCTTGAGATCAAACATGAGTTTTCTGCTGTGAAGACTCCTCAGCAAAATGGGATTGTCGAGAGAAAGAATAGAACGATCTAGGAGATGTCTAGATCTATGCTTCTAGGTCGTAAAGTTTCTAGGAGATTTTGGACAGAGGCAGTGTCTACTGCATACCACATGGTGAATAGGGTTTATCTGCGTCCACACACACTTCAGACACCTTATGATTTGTGGACTAGCAAGAAGCCCAACCTGCCATATTTTCTTATTTTTAGGAGTAAATACTACATCCTACGGGATAAAGAGCAATTAGGAAAGTTTGACTCCTGGAGCGACGAGGGAATATTGTTAGGCTATTCATCGAATAGTAGAGCGTATCGAGTTTTTAACCTAAAGACCTCTAAAGTTATGGAGTCAATAAACGTCACCGTGCAAGATGACGAACCTCCGACGTCTATTGATCCTAACCTTCAATGTGAGGATGAGGATTGTTCTGATAGTGATTTACCTGTTCCTCTCCCATACTCTATGGACCCTATTCCTGTGTTAGGGGACACACCCGCTTAGGTTCGCAAGAGTCATAACCCATCTTCCATTGTTGGCGATCCCACTCTAGGGGTCAAGACTCTTGCTCAACTAGATAATGTTGTTAGCCATCTTTGCTACACGTCCAAAGTCGAGCCCAAGAATCATAAAGAAACACTCAAGGATGAACACTGGATATCTGCTATGCAAGATGAGTTGCTTCAGTTTAAAAAGAATAATGTCTGGGAACTAGTTCCCTGACCTAGTGAGACTAATGTGATAGGTACCCGGTGGATTTTCAAGAATAAAATGGATGAAAATGGTAGCATAATCCGAAACATGGCTAGGTTGGTCGCTCAAGGCTACACACAGATAGAAGGTGTAGACTTTGGAGAGACATTTGCTCCTGTTACGAGGCTTGAGTCCGTCCTTCTACTCCTCGCCATAACATGTCATCTGCGCTTCAAGTTATATCAGATGGATGTCAAGAATTCCTTTCTGAATGGCATTCTACAGGAGGAGGTTTACGTGGAACAACCAAAAGGGTTTGAAGAACCTCAGCACCCGAAGCATGTCTACTATCTGAGGAAAGCCTTGTATGGTTTGAAGTAAGCACCCCGTGCTTGGTACGAGAGGCTTACTTCCTATCTCTTAGCCCGTGGCTTCAAGAGAGGGGGAGTTGATATGACGTTGTTCGTCAGGAGAGATGAAGGTGCAATTTTAGTTGCCTAGGTCTATGTGGATGACATAGTCTTTGGATCCACGCGCTCTCAACATGCTCATCACTTTGAAGAGGAGATGAAAAGTGAGTTTGAGATGAGCATGGTTGGTGAGCTTACTTTCTTCCTTGGTCTCTAGGTTCATCAGCTAGAGGATGGGATGTTCATCTCCCAATCCAAGTATACTAGAGACCTAGTGAAGAAATTTGGTTTAAACTCCGCTAAGCATGCACGTACACCTATGAGTACCACCACAAAGCTTAATAAGGACACTTCAGGCAAGGACGTCGAGCAAACCTTGTATCGGAGTATGATAGGTAGTCTTCTCTACCTGACTTCTAGTCGTCCCGACATAGCCTTTAGTGTTGGAGTCTGTGCGTGATATCAGGCATCCCCGAAAGAGTCACATTTACTTTCTCTAAAACGTATTATTAAATACGTAAGTGGGACTCTCTTATACGGTATTTGGTATTCCTTTGATACTGATGACCGTTTGTCTGCCTATTCAGATGCGGATTGGGCCGGGGATGTAGATGGTTGTAGGATCACTTCTAGTGGGTGTTTCTATTTTGGTTCTGCTCTTGTCTCCTGGCTGAGCAAGAAGTAAAACTCCATCTCTTTATCCACTGAGGAGGCTGAGTACATAGCCGCTGGGAGTTGTTGCATGCAACTCTTGTGGATGAAGAAAATGCTGGAGGATTATGGGATTTCACAGGACACCATGACCATTTCTTATGATAACACAATCAGGATACACATATCCTGCAATCCAGTCCAGCATTCGTGCACTAAGCACATCAAGATACGCGAGCACTATATACGATAGTTAGTTGAGGAGAAAGTCGTATCCGTGAGTTTTATTCCCACCGACCGTCAGTTAGCAGATATTTTCACGAAACCTTTAGATGCCCTTAGATTTGAGAGTCTTAGGAAGTCTTTGGGGATTTGCACAGTAGACTGAGGGGTTGGTCTATGCCTAGGATAGGATGCTTGTTCATGTTCATATCATATGCTTCCTATTGCTAGTTTGTTTTATATCTACCATTGCTTTGTTGTACAGCTATTCATTTATTCTTTTGAAAAAATCCAAAAAGATTTTTGTTTGTTTGTAAATAAAAATTTCAAAAAACTCAAAAAGATTTTTGTATTTTATTTTGCACCTTTTATGGATGAACAGTTAAGATAGCCAAGTCACAATTTCATTCCACTTATTCATGTGACTGTTTGATAGAGATTTGAGACGCTACATCATTATATCCATGTGCTTTACATTGATTGGAGTCTTTGAGATGTAATTAGTGATATTTTTTCTACATGTTTGACTCCTATCTCCTTTATTGCACACATGCACGGCTTTATTTGATTATTGTACTTGTCTATCACATGTTCGCTTGAGTGTTTCCATCTCAATTCTGTCTATTCAACTTACAATATGCGATAAAACTTGACAAGATTGAAATGCATGTAAAAACCATTTTTTTGTGAGACTAAGTGTTTGTTTACGAGTGGGGAGGGGCTGAGAAAGGTAATTGTCACTTCTTTGCGAAAAAGCCACCGTTCAAAAGGACCTAAAAAATGGAGGAATTTTATTATCCGGGGTCCAAAGAGGTTAAAAGATCTCGAAAAAATTTAAAGGAAATAAAAAGCAATTCATGCCACATATGGGCCATTTAGGTTTCACAATCAATTCTCCAAAGTTTGAGAATTTAGAAAGCCTCTATTCAAAATATATATCTGAGGGAGTTTGGTTGGAGAATATAAACGGGTTTGAACTTCCTTAAAAGTCCTGAAAAAGCATAAAAAGTTTTGGACGTTATTGGTGTAGAAATCCCTTTGAGCTTTGATTTGTTGATTTGATTGAGTCAATGTCTTATATTTTCACCTTTTTTACACCAAAGGAAGACCTTTAGTTCGTTCGTTAGGAGTATCCGATATTCATCGTGCACATATGTCATGTTTGTATGCATTGATTTTCCTATAAAATTTAATCACACTCCTTCATTTTCGCTATCATTGACTTGATTGTTTTTGTGATCTTCCATGGTGTGATTCTTTGTTGTATACTATGTGTTGATACCAAAATTAATATGCTGATATGGATGAATAAGAAGAAGACACGCGTCGATCTACGTGGCACAATAACAACGAGGATGTTTATTTCCCCGACCAAGTCATACTCACTCCGAGCAACAAGCGTACTCCGAGGAAGTCCAACGCTCCGAGGAGCTCCCGAACGACGAGCAACTAATGCGGTCCGAGCTGCATCTCGATCACAGCATTGATTGCCGGATAACCAATAGTTCAAATATTCATTGAATGCTTATCATTTGACGCACACGCTTAAAGGGAATTAAATGTATTACCCTTTCATATGTATATCATTTAATGTATCACCCTTTCATATGTGAGCCTCAGGGCTATAAATACATTGTATCACCCTCATTCAAAGGGACCGAAATTTCTTGATAGAATTTGTAATCGAGAATTCCCAAAACATTCAACAATAACATAACAGTGGACGTAGGCCATTCTTATAAGGCTGAACCACTTTAAAAATCTTTGTCTCATTTTATTTATCTGTGATTGAATAATTAGAGCGATCTAATTTTTTACATCAACACTATGTGTGAAATTTTTGAAAAATGCAAAAATAGCAGTTTATCCCCGTGTGTCATTCTCCATGTGCATTCATTTACGCTTCTCATATTTGTCTATTTGGGGACATCATAAAAAGGGGGAGAAGAATTATGGGGGAGAATTGTTTTGGTGTGTGGTTGATTTATGAATCATTTGCTTAAGCTTAATTGATCATCAATTTTTGCATATCTTTGTATTTCAAACTGTTGTTTGTCATGGGTATTTGCTTTATCTCATGTGTGTAGGTACAACATTGCTCATTATTTGATTACACACCCTGATGAGAAAAGCTTTTGAAGATTTGGAGAGCTGAAGTTTTGGAAGACAGGTCATTTAATATTCTCAGTTTGAGGGTTTAATGGGGATATTATCTTGTATGCCATTTGGTTGCATAATTCGGATTTTTTATGTATGTACCGGCATAGAAATAGGGGGAGATTTGTAAGGACATAATTTGATAAATGTCCGGGGTAGAATCTAGAATTTTTCTGTTTACTCCTAGATCACAGTTCATATGTCTGATACCGCTACATTCGGCACGTCAACACGATCATCCTCGACGACCTGCATCCGAATTCATTTCATCCACTTTCTTCATGTGCATCATGCTACATGCAACGTTCTACTCAGCTCATTCCCTCTACTCCACTACGCTCTATCAGTAAAATGATGTATTGGAACTTTAAATATTTGCATAAATATTTGGGAATTGTTTTTGAAAATTATTTTTGAATTCTTGATTAATTTTTTTTATCAAAAGCAGAATTTTTTCTAAGTGTCGAAGAGAATGGCCTCGATCGACGAGATCGCTCGAGCGACTTTTAAAGTCGTTCGCGCGAGATAGACATGTCGCGCGATATCGTTCGAACGACTTATGTCCTTCGTTCGAGCGACATGCTATCTCGTTCGAACAAGACACCGCCTCGATTTTTGTATAAATATCTGATCTCCTTCTAAACGTTTTTCAAGTCTTTCTGCAATCACAAAATTCTGCGAAAACATCCCAGAATTAGACTTCACCTTTTAAGGTTTTCCAAACCTTTTTGATTCACAAAACCGTTCCCATATATGTGTGTGAATATTTAAACCTTCAAGAAGATCATTTACTCATCTGGAGTAATTTGTGAGGAATCCGTTCTCTTCATCACTGCTTCCCTCTTGAAAAGGGATTGTTCCATCCGCCGACAACAGAACCGACACCCGAGGGTATTTCTGTGTCACTGTATTTTCATTGTAATCCGTTGTAAGCCATTTTCTTACAAAAATTATTGTGAAAATTAAAGGTTTTTCCCCGCTGGGGATTTTTCCTCATATATGTGTTCTTTCATGTTTCATCTTCATATTTAATCTCATATAGATGCATGTTTAGGACTTAAATGGTGAAAACTGTGTTTAATTAAATAACTTCCTTATTTGAACGCATGCGCACTCTCCACATTTGTATCATCAATAAAAAGGGAAAAATCAAGTAATGGAAAGAGGGAAAACAATTTAAATTACTACCTCTCTCTCTATCTCTCTAAAAAAATATATTGTAATAACCTAATCTAGTACAATTTTCATTCACACAATATTTTTCTATTATTCGACATATGTTTATTGTGGTGCTTTTGTGTAATAGTAATTCAACCGTACAAAACCCATCTATCTAATTTATTCATGAACGTCCTTCTATCTATTTTACGAATACTAGTAAATCGTTTATCGGTCGTGTAGTGTACTCAAATCCTATTTTGATAAGAAGAAACTTAAGTTCCTATTACTCATGCTTCATGTTTTATTTGTTAAGTAAAAAAAACACATTATATTAACTCACAATTTGAAGTTAATATGTGAAAAATTTATACATATATATAGAACTTGCAATTTTAAAAATTATAAGTTTGATATATTTCAAACTTTTTTATTTTTTATTTTTTGTAAATATTTAAAAAAAAACTAAAAAATCGATATTAATTCAAAAAGTTGAAATGTTCATAACTCCTAAAGAAAGGTATTTCAACAAATAATCTACAATTGTGAGAATAAAATCTTTTTATACACTTGAAAACAAATTCTCAAGCACGATAAATTACTAGAAAATTATAAAAATATAACATAATCAGTACATTCAATAGTTAAATTAGAATTATCATGTAAAAATTTGGAAAAAGAGGAATGAAATTCACTCTTGAAGGTACCTTTTCATATGACTTTTGAAGGAAAATCATAGACATTTTCAAATTACTATATGTGTTCGTTCATGTCCACTTATTGCCTCTATCTATCACTAAGTGACAACTTTATATTTTAGAGAGATTGAGTGAAAAAATGGTTTAAAACGTGTAGAATGTTTATCCTATGCTTGAAATCATTTGAGTGAGAAGTCCAAATCGTTTTTAGGGACATATTTTCCCTTGATATATATTTTTGTATTTGTGTGCACAAACATTAAAATAAATATTTCATAAAATATAAATTCAACCGAGATGAAATTTATAAATTTGGAAATAACTCGGTGATATCTATAAAAAGATATCCATAAAGGATATTTAAATTTTAAATTTGATTTTTTTTGTAATTTTTGGTGCGGCCACTCGAGACTCACAAAAGTGCCACTAGAGACACAAAGGTGTTGTTGGAGGATCGCCGAAGCGTCAGGAAATATGCAACTGTTTACACCATATTATCAATGTCTAATGGGTATCTCCATGTGGGATTACAACTTAGTAATCATAACTGAACTATAATTTCTCAGCTTAATTTAAATGACAACCTAAATGTTTGACACTTGTTAAAGATTTGGACGTGGTTTAAACAATAAAGTGATGATTTTGTAAGGGTGTTAGATCTGTTATGCGAGAGAATTTAATTGGATAACCACTCAGCTACATTAAGGAAGTTGCATGGTAAAAAATTCTATAAATAAACAACAGGAGGATGAAGGAAATGAGGAATCCCTCAACTAAAAACTACATTTACTCGTTTTACCTCCTTTTCCTTTTAGTTCCTTTTATTTTTATTTATTTTACAATTTAATCTTCTTCGAAGGAGTTTGTAAGGTAGATTGTAATTTCCCTTTTCCATTTCATGAAAGTTCCTTTGTCTTTACCTTATAATTATTTTACTTTTACTAGTGTAATCATGCTGTACAATCCTTAGTGTAATTCTTTCTATTTGCTTTGTTTATATTTCTTTATTATTTTATTCAATTTAAACTTTACGTTCATTTCAGTTCATGCATTTTACATTTTCTTCTATAATTCTTGTTAATTAAAGTAATTAAGCATTCACATCAAAGTCTTTCTAAGGGAAGCACAAGTCTTCTTAATTGAAATATCGAACGGTGGACAATTGCCTGATTATCGCAAGGCTAACATAATTATTTGGTTAACAAGATCGTAATCATACCTGGTACGCTTGCATTTTTTACACCTCGTATCTTTAGAGTATTTTAAATTACACGGGTGCACGTAATTTAATTAATTTGAAAAATAAAGGGAATTAAATAAATGTTAATTAACGATTATAAGGATTAATATTTATGGGATATTATATTCATTTTTGTGATAAGCAAATGAAAATATGTTAATTTACATGCGTCGTAAGTGAGTAAAATCGACGGGTTTGACGGTATCTCATTCGGGACGAATGGTTAGGGTCGTACTAGGAATGAGATGAAAAATTAATGTTAGGTAACTCGGATGGTGATTTCGAGTGTGCCAATATTCCAAGATGGGTTGAGATAATCAAAATTAGGTATCTGTGGGTTGTAATCAGGTTCCAAGGACACTTTAGGCTACACGGGATCCGTATAAGGGCATTCAGGTCATTTTACATATGGAACTTAACCTAATTTTTGGATTGAGGTTATATCTAGGGAAGGTGGATGGAGTGGACAACCATTGCACCATCCAAAAGACTTAGATAGAAAAGTAAAAACTAAGTGAAATTGAAGAAGAAATGATCCGGAAGGAGAATTGAGCATTTCGGGAACAAGATCCTTACGTAAAAGATATTACAGCGAGAAGAATTCAGAATCTCAACGAGTCGAAAGGAAAGTGTTTGTCTTTATTTAATTATTTATGTGGTTTCAATAGTTCACGCATAAATTTGGTGTAGGAACACAAGTATTTTTAGGTGGGATTAACATGTACAACGGGTATTTCGAAAATGGATTTGTAGAGAAAGGATTCAAATGTGATTTCAAAAACGACGTATATGACTGTGTGATAATGATTTAAATAAATTTCGCAAGTTTCCAAGTAACCCTTATTTAATTAGGGACTACTTTTAAATCCAATAAATTCAGCCCTTAAACACGCATCTAAATAATCCCATCAAAAATAAATCATGCGACACAGTAAATATGCTGAGACACAGATTTCAGGGAAAAAACCCCTTTCGGGTAAAACCTTTATTTCACTATGAATATACAAATCGCAACTTACAATTACATAGAGAAATCTGCAATGGATCAACGCGCAGCCAACCCACAAAGACATGCAGTCTTGAACTCAGTAAGAGAATACACGCAGCACCTTCCAAGGACTCTCAACCCAAACAACAAAGGAAGAACCGCAGCACTCCTCAATGACATGCAGTCATAAAACTTTGTAGAGACTCCCTCAGTAATGACACGCAGTCCTCGGTTGCAAAGATCTCTCCACAAAGGTTTGAATAAACACAAGATTGTGTTCTTGGGTTACCAAAAAGATTCACAAGGGTTTGGTAATGGTGTGAATCAAACATGAGTCTTGGGACTAAAAAAATATGAAGACTAGAGAAATTGGGACTCTCAAAAACGCCTTCCAAAGTCTTGCAAAACTGCTGCTCCGAAGTTGGTTTAAATGGGAAAACAAATGAAGAGTTTCACAAAATAAAAACTCTGCCAGCGTGCAGGGTACTCGAACCTGTTCGGGCCCCTGCTAACCGGTTCGCCCCCCCTCGAACCGATTCGGGATGGGTTCGGGGAAACTCGCTGGAAAAGGGGTTAACACTTAGAAAAATTTCCAATGTTTTTCTTGTAATTATCTCCATTTTCAACGATCCATAACTTGACCACCGTAGCTCGGATTGAGGTGTCGTTTCTTCAAGTATCTTTGTTGCGGAAAGCTCTTCAACTTTGCAGTTAACTGGTCCTCTGGATGGTGGCTGTAAAATTACCAAATTGCCCTTAAACTTCCCTGTCAAGCCTTGTTGCACTGTTTTGACTTCTCTTGTGTACCACTTGCATTACGAGCCAAAAATCATGGAACATGAAGTCGTTGACGCAGATGAAGGACACATGATGGAGATAATAAATGCTTGATTCCCGGAATTCGGATTGAGGTCGTCGAGTGACATCTTGAGGTGGCGTGCCAAATGTAGCGGCGTATGATATACACAAATGAAACATGTTGGACATGAGAAAAATGTCCTTACAAATCTCCCCCTATGTCTATGCCGGTACATACAGAAAAAAATCTGAATTATCAAATATGAAATTGCCTATACAAATCTACGCTCCCATGAACCCAAAACTGGAAAAGGTACAAATGAATAGTCTCCATCATTTGTTCTTTAAATATTCGGGAATCTCAAATCTTTTCTCATCAGGGTGTGAAATTCAGAGATCATCAATGTGGTACCTACACACATGAGATAAAGAATAAATACCAAGTTACGTATCGAGTTTGAAATGAGATAAACATAGATACCAATATATGATAAGCATAAGTCAAATCTCAAAACTCCCCCAAAATTCAAACTCCCCCAATATAAGATAATTCTTTCTCCCCCTTTTTATGATGTACCCAAATAGATAAATAAGAAGAATGAATCAAACAAGCAAAATCGAGGTGTCACGGTATTGAAAACAAGGCATCAATCAATATGGAAAACACGCTCTTGCAAGGAGATGCTCAAAAAATCTTCACAAAATAATTTGATTTTTCAATTTTTCGTACAAAAAATAAGATACCATTTGAAAAATAATATGTAAAACATGATAAAAAAATCACACCATGGATTTAAACTCAAACAACCAAGTCATGGAAATGGAATGAATGGGTGTGAACACATTCGATAGGTAAATCAATTCAATCAATCATATGTGCACGATGCATATGTGTACCCCTAACGAATGAAGATCAAAATAATTTTTAGGTGTAAAAATTTGTTGAAATTAAATGACATCGTCTTATGCGAATCAACAAATCGAAGTCAAAGTGATTTCCACACCAATAACGTCCAAAACTATATAGCGCATTTTCAAGAATTTCAAGGACGTGCAAACCCGTTTTAATTCTCCAACCAAACTCCCTCATATATATTTTCTTTTAGAGGTAATCTAAATTCTCAAACTTTGGAGAATTGGTGCAAAAACATAAGGACCATAATTTGGCATGAATTTCTTTTTATTGCCTTTAAATTTTTTCGGGCTCTTTTAAACCTCTTAGGACCCCGGATAATAAAATCCCTCCATTTTTTAGGTCCAATTTAACGGTGGCTTAGTATTCGCAAAGGCAAAATGAACATTTCGCAGCCCTTCCCCGTTTTAAAACAAATCACACAAACTCACAAAAGGGTTCTTATTTGCATAATTTCCTTATAAAAATTATCGCGCTTGGTTCGTTTTAAGGACGGGATTGAAGTGAAAACACCCAACCAACATGTGATAAGACAAGCAAAATAATCAAACAAATCCGTGCATGTGTGCAATAAAGGATAAAGTGAGTCAAACATGTACGAAGTAACACTTAATTACATCTTAATGACTCCAAACATTATAAAGCACAAGGATGAATTGGCCTATTGTCTCAAAACACAATCAAATAGTCACATGAAAATAATGGAATGATGTTGTGACTATGTCATCCTAAGTGTTCATCCATAAACGGTGCAAACAAAATAAAACAAAAATCTTTTTGAATTTTTCAAAAAATTTATCAAAATAAAATCTTTTTGTATTTTTCAAAATATTTCCAAAAAATAAACATACAAAAATGATACATACTAGCAATAGGCAAATAATATCATCATAAAAATTCCTATGCTAGTAAACAAGTCAAACCTCAATCCTTAGGTGCGGGTTTTTTTTCCAAAGGTGGTGACAACTTATGAAAAACCTCCATCAATTCTTGTGAAGATTTGACTAAAAACTTAACTTGCTCACCTAGATGTGCAAACTCTCTCATGTAGTCTCCGGGAGCATGTAAAGTATCACGAGTGGGTGCATGTGTTCCAGAAACACGTGTGGAAAAATGTGACACATAACCCAACTTAAAACAAAATTCCTTAAGGTGTCCTCTCCTCTTGCAATGGGAACACACATATATAGGCCTAGGAACACCTCTCTCAAAAACTCTAGGACGCGCTCTTCTAATAGGAATGGGACGCCTAGGTGGGTTAGGGTGAGACTTACGTGAATCTAACACTAAAGTGGGAACCGGATCGGGTGCTAATTGGGAAGAAGAAGCACTGTCACGATTTATTCCAAACTTCTCACCTTTACCCATATGAACCACCTTTTCAACCTTCTTAGGTGCGTTCACAAAATTGACTTTGACCTCCCTGGCATGTTCGAGATCACTCTCGAGTTGGGATGCACGTGTCGTCAGAATAGACACCATGTTGGTCAAATCACACTTCTCCTTTTTCAAAAGCTCCTTCTCTCTCTCCAAATATAAAACCCGATGACCTAAATCATGATTATACTTCTTAGTTTTCAAGATCTCGGTGTACAAATCTCTACAAGATTTTTGGAGCTCACTTTCGTCTCCACTCTCCTCCTCGCTTTCTCCCTCACTCGAAGAACACAAATCACTATCATCGCTCTCGTGTGCACTCTCGTGAGACAAAGTGGGTGTGCTCACACGACTAGAAAAGACCACAACCATCCCATGTGCTAAACATTTATCGGACTCATCTCCCTCATCACCCTCACTATCACTAAGAGTGGCAGGCATGGCTACTTTCTTTCCTTTCTTGCTAAGCCACGTAGGACACTCAAACGACTTATGCCCCTTACCCCCACATTCAAAACAAGTCACATTTTGAAAATCTTCCTCACACTTCTCATCGAAGTCATTTTATTTTTCCTTCTCATCGCTTTCTTTGGCCTTTCCTTTCTTTTTATTTTTCTTAAAAAATCTCTTTTTGTTGGAAGAATTATTTTTTTTCATGTTGAGAAACTTTTTAAAAAAATTCACAAACAAGGCCATATCATTAAAATCAAAGTCTCCCTCAGAATCGGATTCACAAACTTTTTCATTCTTTTTCTTACAATGAGTCTTTAAAGCAATGCCATTATCCTTAGCCTTAATGGTTTTGGGAAACATGTCAATCTCATAGGTTTGAAGATCTCCTACAAGTTCTTCTAACTTAAGTGATTTCAAATTTCCCAAAGAGTTCAAATAGTGACTTTAGGAATAAAGCGTTTTGGGAGAGATCTCAAAATCTTTTTAACGACACGCGTGTTATCAATCACCTCACCCAAATTAAAACATGACACTCGTGCATAAAAATCATCAAAGCATTCGGACTCAGACATGGTGATAGTCTCAAATTGGGTGGCCAAATTTTGTAATTTTGATTCTTTAACCGCGTTCGTACCATCATGTGTCAGTTTCAAAACATCCCAAGCCTCTTTAGACGTGGTGCACGTCATAATTCGGCGAAACTCATCAGGAGTGACATCTCCAGAAATAGCACTCAGACCACGAGAATTAAAATTAGACAATTTATAATCATCTTCAGTCCAGGTTGACACCGATTTTAAAGAGGTGACGTTATTAACGGTGACCGTGGGAGGAGTCCAACCATTTTCGTAAAGCAACCACACACGCTCGTCAATAGCTTATAAACAGGATTTCATGCGAGCTTTCCAATAGGCATAATTATTTCCATAAAAAATAGGCACCTTATTTAATGAATGTTCCATTGGAAAAAATTGCGATTTTACACAAAATTGATTTTTCAAAAGAAATCAATATCACACGATTTTGCGGAAAAATGAATACGCGATAACTTAGCGCAACCTGCTCTGATACCCATTTGAAAACGACGTATACGACTGTGTGATAATGATTTAAATAAATTTTGCAAGTTTCCAAGTAACCCTTATTTAATTAGGGACTACTTTTAAATCAAATAAATTCAGCCCTTAAACATGCATCTAAATAATCCCATAAATAATAAATCATGCGACACATTAAATATGCTGAGACACAGATTTCAGGAAAAAAAACCCTTTCGGGTAAAACCTTTATTTCACTATGAATATACAAATCGCAACTTACAATTACATAGAGAAATCTGCAATGGATCAACGCGCAGCCAACCCACAAAGACATGTAGTCTTGAACTCAGTAAGAGAATACACGCAGCACCTTCCAAGGACTCGCAACCCAAAGACCAAAGGAAGAACCGCAGCACTCCTCAATGACACACAGTCATAACACTTCGTAGAGACTCCCTCAGCAATGACACGCAGTCCTCGGTTGCAAAGATCTCTCCACAAAGGTTTGAATAAACACAAGATTGTGTTCTTGGGTTACCAAAAAGATTCACAAGGGTTTGGTAATGGTGTGAATCAAAACATGAGTCTTGGGAATAAAAAAATATGAAGACTAGAGAAATTGGGACTCTCAAAAACGCCTTCCAAAGTCTTGCAAAACTGCTGCTCCGAAGTTGGTTTAAATAGGAAAACAAATGAAGAGTTTAACAAAAAAAAACTCTGCCAGTGTACAGGGTACTCGAACCGGTTCGGGTACCCTGCGAACCGGTTCGCCCCCCCCCCCCCCCCGAACCGATTCGGGTTGGGTTCGGGGAAACTCGCTGGAAAAGGGGTTAAACACTTAGCAAAATTTCCAAGGTTTTTCTTGGAATTATCTCCATTTTCAACAGGCCATAACTTGATCATCGTAGCTCGGATTGAGGTACCTTTTCTTCCAGTATCTTTGTTCCAGAAAGCTATTCAACTTTCCTGTTGATCGGTCCTCCGAAAGGTGGATGTAAAATTACCAAATTGCCCTTGAACTTCCCTATCAAGCCTTGTTGCATTGTTTTGACTTCTCTTTGCGTACCACTTGCATTACGAGCAAAAAATCATGGAACGTGAAGTCGTTGAGGCAGATGAGGGACACATGATGGAGATAATAAATGTTTTATTCTCGGAATTCATATTGAGGCCGTCGAGTGAGATCTTGAGGTGACGTGCCAAATGTAACGGCATACGACATACACAAATGAAACATGTTGGACATGAGAAAAATGCCCGTACAGATTTCATGTTAAATCTGATGTAAATGAAGATATAAAGATACAATTTTGGGTTATTAATAATATAGTTGATGAAATCTTGAATTAGGGTTCATATAATGAATAATACATGATGAACATACGATAATACCTTAGTTTAAAAAGGTTTTGGGATGATTTATACTTAGAAATATGTTGTATAACTTCTAGTATTGATAGGAAACTCATATGAAGGGTTTTGTTGATGTTGGGGGAATTATAAGGTTGATGAGAAGATAAAGAAACCCGTTACAAGTTCAATTTTTTTCTCAGGTGAACCGAATTAGTTCGGGTAGCCTTGCGAACCGGTTAGCTGGGCAGGACTGCCTTCCCTTTTTATTGTGTTATTTTCGTGGACCATTGAGGGTTCGACTTGGTTTACGGAGTTTGATAGTTGACATAGGACTTCTGGGAATATATGGAGTGATTATAATCTACCTCGGGTTGGACGGGAGTCAAATTCGGGTACAAGCTTACGGGTTAATTATGGTGAATCACATTCGGGTTATAATTTATGAAATCGGGTCGGGATTTCAAAAAGAGTTAGGCTACGAGTTTGAGTAGAATAGCTCGTGGCCAGAAACACGAGAGTATTGAATTAATATAAGTTAATGAATACTTAATAAATCGGAAGTCGGGGAAGACTAGGGATTTTTTGGCTAGTGTCGAGTGATATATACACGATTAGCCAGTTATATATATATATGAACGTGCCTACTTTATGGATGCTAATGTTGGAGGTTTTGCGTAATGGACGGTCCACCCTGGCGTGACCAACATGTGTTGGGTCGTTTCCCCTGGGAGTTTAGAGTCTAGTGGGGTAATGTGGTTTGGTTATGACCCAATGATATATGTGTGACACCCCGCCTACTCTAATGAGGGTGATCAGTCATCTGGTTCATTCTCAGCATCATTGTCGAAAATAATTTAATTACTAATAACCTATTAGTCCTTATGTCAATTTTTAAAACTTTTTAACTTACTTTCACAAAATTCCCATTCACAAAACCAATCATGAAGATAATAAAACTCATCTTCACTAGCATATATAAATTAACTGATAACTCTCGATAAAAGTCACAATACAATAATTCAACTAATATAGAGGAAAGAATCTGAATAAAAATAAATAATAACTGACTGGGCCACATGCCTGGAATAATTCAAAAATACCTCCTATCTAGATATCAAGAATAGAAGAGTCTAATCAATCCCTGCAGGCATCCAAAGTTGTTGCAGCTTCGTTTGACTAGAAGGATGGTTAAGCCAGGCGTCCTAATGGCTGAGCACTTAAATTTTTTTGAAAATATTTTGAAATTGATAAGAGCCCAAAATAATTTAAAAATATTTATCAAGTTTTTAAAATATATTAATATATAGGTATTGTAATATTTTTTATTTAAACTGGTGTCACACTCATACCCACCACTCCTCGTCTAAGTGCAAACCTAATGCATGTATTTTAAAAACCCTAGTTATGCTACCTAGCCTAACTAGTACCACAACGCTAATCTTAGTCCCATACACTACATTGTATCACGCGTAAGTTTATTCACTTTAGATTATCAATTAGCTTTTACATCTGTTTTATAATTATACTCCTCAATTATAATTTATCAATTCACTTCAATTAACTTTCATTAGTAGTTAATTCAACATTCACACCTTAATATATTATGCTTGTATGTTACTATGTCACTCTTATATACATATTTACACATAACATTCTCAAGTTGTTCTCCCGAATGAATATAGAGTTAACTATTCGTAATATTCTTTAATTCGTCTGTATATATATACTCCCCGCCCACATACATACACCCATTTACACACACACACACACACATATATACACACATATATACAAATAACACACACACACACACACACACACACACACACACACACACACACACACACACACACACACACACATATATATATATATATATGTGTGCACACTAAGTTTGCACATTACCTTTTAAAAGTGTGCAAACTTAGTGCTGGCGCACACCAATTTTTTTATGTCATATTTTAACATTTCAACGGACTCAAATAAAAAAAATTAGCTCAAAAAAACTTTTTTTGCTATTTTTAAAAAATCGGTCAAACTTTCGCAGTTTTTAAAGGGCTTAAAAACTGCGAAAGTTTGACCGATTTTTTAAAAATAGCAAAAAAAGTTTTTTTGATCTGATTTTTTTTATATGGGTTCCTTGAAATGTTTAAATATCACACAAAAAAAATCAACTCAAAAATATTTTTTTTACCACTTTTAAAAGGTAATGTGCAAAGTTAGTGTGCAAAGTTAGTGTGCACAGGAGCCTGCCTCTCTCTCTCTCTCTCTATATATATATATATATATATATATCCATATCGTTCACTATATAAGTATAACTGTCATCCCTCAGATTAATATCTCACTAGATGCGCTAAAAAATATATTATTATAACCTAATCCAGTACAATTTTCACTCACATAATATTTTTCTATTATTCGACTTATGTTTTTTGTGGTGCTTTAGTGTAATAGTAATTCAACCGTACAAAACCCATCTATCTAACTTATTCATGAATGTCCTTCTATCTATTTTTAAGTCACTCACCACTAGACGAATACCAGTAAATCGTTTATCAGTCGTGTAGTGGACTTAAGTCCTATTTTGGTAAGAAGATACTTAAGTTCCTATTACTCATGCTTCATTTTTATTTGTTAAGTACAACAAACACATTATATTAACTCGCAATTTGAAGTTAATATGTGAAAACTTTATACATATATATAGAACTTGCAATTTAAAAAATTATAAGTTTGATATATTTCAAACTTTTTTATTTTTTTATTTTTTGTAAATATTTAAAAAAACTAAAAAAATCAATATTAATTCAAAAAAGTTGAAATGTTCATAACTCCTAAAGAAAGGTATTTCAACAAATAATCTAAAATTGTGAGAATAAAATCTTTTTATACACCTGAAAACTAATTCTCAAGTACGATAAATTACTAGAAAATTATAAAAAATATAACATAATCAGTAGATTCAATAGTTAAATTAGAATTATCATGTAAGAATTTGGAAAAAGAGGAATGAAATTCACTCTTGAAGGTACATTTTCGTATGAATTTTGAAGGAAAATGATAGACATTTTCAAATTAGTATATGTGTTCGTTCATGTCCACTTATTGCCTCTATTTATCACTAAGTGACAACTTTATATTTTAGAGAGATTGAGTGAAAAAAGGGTTTAAAACGTGTAGAATGTTTATCCTGTGCTTGAAATCATTTGAGTGAAAAGTCCAAATCGTTTTTAGGGACATATTTTCCCTTGATATATATTTTTGTATTTTTGTGCGCAAACATTAAAATAAATATTTCATAAAATATAAATTCGACTGAGATGAAATTTTTAAATTTGGAAAGATCTCGGTGATACCTATAAAATTATTTCCATAAAGGATATTTAAATTTTAAATTTGATTCTTTTTTGTAATTTTCGGTGCGGCCACTCGAGACTCACAAGAGTGCCACTAAAGACACAAAGGTGTTGTTGGAGGGTCACCGAAGCGTCAGGAAATATGTAACTGTTTACACCATATTATCAATGTCTAATGGGTATCAGCATGTGGGATTACAACTCAGTAATCATAACTGAACTATAATTTCTCAGCTTAATTTAAATGGCAACCTAAATGTTTGACACTTGTCAAATATTTGGACGTGGTTTAAACAATAAAGTGATGATTTTGTAAGGGTGTTAGATCAGTTATGCGAGAGAATTTAATTGGATAACCACTCAGCAACAACAAGGAAGTTGCATAGTAAAAAATTCTATAAATAAAAAATAGGAGGAAAAAGAAAATGAGGAATCCCTCAACTAAAAACTACATTTACTCGTTTTACCTCCTTTTCCTTTTAGTTCCTTTTATTTTTATTTATTTTACAATTTTACCTTCTTCGAAGGAGTTTGTAAGGTAGATTGTAATTTCCCTTTTCCATTTCATGAAAGTTCATTTGTCTTTACGTTATAATTGTTTTACTTGTACTAGTGTAATCATGCTTTATATTCCTTAGTGTAATTCTTTCTATTTGCTTTGTTTATCTTTCTTCATTATTTTATTCAATTTAAACTTTACGTTCATTTCAATTCATTCATTTTACATTTTTTTCTTTAATTCTAGTTAATTAAAGTAATTTAACACTCACATCAAAGTCTTTCTAAGGGAAGCACAAGTCTTCTTAATTGAAATATCGAACGGTGCACAATTGCCTGATTATCGCAAGGCTAACATAATTATTTGGTTAACAAGACCGTAATCTATCCTGGTAGGCTTGCATTTTTTACACCTCGTATCTTTAGAGTACTTTAAATTACACGGGTGCACGTAATTTAATTAATTTGAAAAATAAATGGAATTAAGTAAATGTTAACTAACGATTATAAGGATTAATATTTATGGGATATTATATTCATTTTTGTGATAAGCAAATGAAAACATGTTAATTTACATGCGTCGTAAGGGAGTAAAATCGACGGGTTTGGCGGTATCTCATTCGGGACGCATGGTTAGGGTCGTACTGGGAACGGGATGAAACATTAATGTTAGGTAACTCGGATGGTGATTTCGACTGTGCCAATAATCCAAGATGGGTTGAGATAATCAGAATTAGGTACCTGGGGGTTGTAATCAGGTTCCGGGGACACTTTAGGCTACACGGGATCCGTATAAGGGCATTCAGGTCATTTTACATATGGAACTTAACCAAATTTCGGAATTGAGGTTATATATAGGGAAGGTGGATGGAGTGGACAACCATTCCACCATCCAAAAGACTTAGATAGAAAAGTAAAAACTAAGTGAAATTGAAGAAGAAACGATCCGGAAGGAGAATTGAGCATTCCGAGAACAAGATCCTTATGTAAAAGAGATTACAGCGAGAAGAATTCATAATCTCAATGAGTCAAAAGGAAAGTGTTTGCCTTTATTTAATTATTTATGTGGTTTCAATAGTTCACGCATAGATTTGGTGTAGGAACACAAGTATTTTTAGGTGGGATTAACATGTACAACGGGTATTTCGAAAATGGATTTGTAGAGAAAGAATTCAAATGTGATTTCATGTTAAATCTGATGTAAATGAAGATATAAAGATACAATCTTGGGTTATTAATAAAATAGTTGATGAAATCTTGAATTAGGGTTCATATAATGAATAATACGCGATGAACATACGATAATACCTTAGTTTAAAAAGTTTTTGGGATGATTTATACTTAGAAATATGTTGTATTACTTCTGGGATTGATAGGAAACTCATGTGAAGGGTTTGGTTGATGTTGGGGGACTCAAAAGGTAGATGAGAAAAAAAAGAAACCCATTAAAAGTTGAATTTTTTCTCAGGTGAACCGAATTAGTTCGGGTAGCCTTGCGAACCGGTTCGCTGGGCAGGACTGCCTTCCCTTTTTATTGTGTTATTTTCGTGGACCACTGAGGGTTCGACTTGGTTTACGGAGTTTGATAGTTGACATAGGACTTCTGGGAATATATGGAGTGATTATAATCTACCTCAGGTTGGATGGGAATCAAATTCGGGTACAAGCTTACGGGTCAATTAGGGGGAATCACACTCGGGTTGGGATTTCGAAAAGAGTTTGGCTACGAGTTTGGGTAGAATAGCTCGTGGCCAGAAACATGAGAGTATTGAATTAATATAAGTTAGTGAATACTTGATAAATCGAAACTCGGGGAAGACTAGGGATTTTTGGGCTAGTGCTACGAGTGATATATACACGATTAATCGGTTTTATATATATATATATATATATATATATATATATATATATATATATATATATATATATATATATATATAAACATGCCTACTTTATGGATGCTAATGTTGGTGGTTTTGCGTAATGGACAACCCTGGCATGACCAACATGTGTTAGGTCGTTTCCCCAGGGAGTTTAGAGTCTAGTGGGGTAATGTGGTATGATTATGACCCACTGATATATGTGTGAGACCCCGCCTACTCTAATGAGGGTGATTAGTCATCTGGGTCTTTCTCAGCATCATTGTCAAAAATAATTAAATTACTAATAACCTATTAGTCCTTGTGTCAATTTTTAAAACTTTTTAACTTACTTTCACAAAAATACCATTCACAAAACCAACCATGCAGATAATAAAACTCATCTTCACTAGCATAAATAAATTAACTGATAACTCTCAATAAAAGTCACAATACAATAATTCAACTAATTGAGAGGAAAGAATCTGAATAAAAATAAATAATAACTGACTGGGCCACATGCCTGGAATAATTCAAAAACTCCTCCTATCTAGATCTCAAGAATAGAAGAGTCTAATCAATCCCTGCAAGCATCCACAGCTATTGCAGCTTCGTTTGACTAGAAGGATGGTTAAGCCAGGCATCCCAATGGCTGAGCACCTAAATTTTTTTGAAAATATTTTGAAATTGATAAGAGCCCAAAATAATTTAAAAACATTTATCAAGTGTTTAAAATATATTAATATATACGCATTGTAATATTTTTTTTATTTAAACTGGTGTCACACTCGTACCCGTCACTCCTCATCTAAGTGCAAACCTAATGCATGTATTTAAAAAACCCTAGTTATGCTACCCAGCCTAACTAGTACCACAACGCTAATCTTAGTCCCATACACTACATTGTATCACGCGTAAGTTTATTCACTTTAGATTATCAGTTAGCTTTTACATCTGCTTTATAATTATACTCCTCAATTATAATTTATCAATTCACTTCAATTAACTTTCATTAGTCGTTAATTCAACATTCACAGCTTAATGTATTATGCTTGTATATTATTATGTCACTCTTATATACATATTTACACATAACATTCTCATGTTGTTCTCCCGAATGCATATAGAGTTAACTATTTGTATTATTCTTTAATTCGTCTTTATATATATACCCCCCACATACATACACTCACTTACACACACACACACACACACATATATATATGTGTATATATATATATATATATATATATATATATATATATATATACATATACATATCGGTCACTATATAAGTATAACTGTCATCCCTCAGAGTAATATCTCACTGGATGCATGTCTTTATAATGATATCGTGTTCCATGGCATACACACATCATCCTGGGCTCCCGAATCATACTCTTCCACCGAGCTCGACGAATCGTAAACGTATTGGAGGTCATCATAGTTCTTCGACAGTGAGCCATCATCATACCAAATTACCTCACTTAGAACTTTAACCCTTCAGTGGGGCACATGCATGGTGCTATGACCTGGGATCGATAGTAAGCCTGCTGATATTCACCAAGAAAGATCACTCACATCGAGGAACCTCTAATGATAGAACTAGAGTGGTATGTTCACATAATTACGTCATACACACAGATATATTTTCACACATATATATACTGTCTCTATACCTGCATATATATATATATATATATATATATATATATATATATATATATATATATAATCCACTAACTGTGCATGCCACTCGTAGCACTAGCCTATAATCTCCGAGTCTAATTTCGACTCCCAAATTCATAAGTAGTCACTTACTTATTTATATATCATGATTATAATTTATTCTGAACACTAGGCCTATCTCAATCCGGCCCGTATCCCAATTCCATTCAAAATTCCCATTCGAATCAACTAATATATTTTTTGAGTGTTGCTCATCCCAAACACCTTTAATTACGCACCTCAAATTATCCTGACTATCCTAAAGTAAGTAATAATTATTTCTACATATTTCCAGAAGTCATAATCTCTTCTACGGACATTCCAAAACAATTCGTACCCAACCTGATCACAAAAACCATCATGCTTGGCCAAATAGGGTAGCCGAACCGATTTGTTGGGGGCATTCTCCCTTGGACGCTAGCCAAGTTGGGTTGCATTTTTGTATAAAGTTTTACCACTTTCTCTACTTATAACAGTCCCAAAAATTCATCCCACCATAATCTTACACTACCCTATCACCATCAATCATATGGAAACATTTTTCATGGATTAACATCCTCCAAAATTCATCATAAATCAAGGAATTAATCATCAAATTAATGGAATTTATTTACACCTATATTCTATTACCCATTTACACTATTTTTCCTAGATTTATAATTTAAGATCACCTCTATTTCTCATCAAGATTCAAACTCAGATTTTTAATTAAGATTCTCAATTGAAGTTCTATCTTTTTATATGGGATTCAATCTCAGATTTCATACAATAAACTACTTGTATCCATTTTCATGAAATCTTTCCCCACAGCCCATTTTGATAACATATGAATCCCACCCAAAATCATATTTGTGTCACCAACTATGATATGAACTAAAAACACACATATAATATCAAAGCAAGTTAAACACTTGCCTTGGATTATCATAGGGTCTGAATCATTCTTTGTAGATCTTCCTTTCCCAAAAATCCTATCTCGAAAATTGCCAATTTCCTCCCTGGGTTGCCTTCTTGATTCCTCTATTGAGCTTTTCCCCTTCTCTTTTGCCTCTCTATCAAGATTAGGTGATTAGAATGATAAATTGGGCTTCCTACCTCATCCAAAACCCCTTGATATTCCCATAATCCCGAAATTAGGTTAACCTATAATATTAAAATGACTTGAATACCCCTGTACGGATCCCGTATAGCTTAAAAAGTCATCGAAACCCAATTTCAACTCCCGGGTACCTAATTCTGACTATTTCAACCCATCCCGGATCATCTGTGCACTCAAAATCACCATTTGAGTCACCTATCAATAATTTACCATCTTATTCCCAACACGATTCCCCACGAATGTCTCGAATAAGATCCTGACAACCAGTCGCTTTTACCTACATACGACGTAATATTAGATAATATAATTTCATATACTTATTACACAAGTAAATATAATATCACACACATAATTATAATAACACATAAATATTCATCCAATATTCGCTAATTCATATGTATTTAATTCTCTTTAAATTTGATAAATTAATTAAATTATGAGCACACGTATAATTTAAATATTTCCCAAATACGAGGTGTTATAGTATGTCTATGACCGCCTCCATTTATGTGTTTACGATTTGGGTTCGGTGGTGAGATTCTGACCTGATGACCCAGGAGTGGTACGTGGCACACCTGGAGACTGATAGCATGCTAGGGAATGCATCTAGGAGGACAACTTAGGGATGTTATGTATATATGTATATACGAGTGTTATATGTATATGTGTGATAATTAAAATTTAATGCAACTGGGAGAACAACTCGGGGATGCTTGGTATATACATATAAATGAGTGTTATATGTACTCATAAAAAAAAGTGTTATATGTATATGTGAACTTAACAAATATGTGAACATTGAAATTATAACTAGTGTAGAATCATGTAAATTATTAACGATAAGATTATAATTAAGAATTATAATGATATAACTTACGTGATTAACCAAACGAGAAACAAAGAAAAGTAAAATATGGGAGCACAGTTGGGCTAAAGGATTAGCATGTGAGGATAAGTTAAGTGATTATACTAGTTAGGCCGGGTAGCATAACTAGGTAATTAAAATATATGTGTTAGGTGCACACTATAGATGAGGGGTGAGGATAATCTCATGCAAGTGCGACACCAGATGAACGTGAGCAATTCTGTTGCACTTGCATTATTTCATCCTAAATACTTGCAAAAAAAATTCAAATGGTTTTAGGCTCTGACCCGTATCGAAAATCATTTTTCCAAAAACTTTTAGGTGTTCAGCCACAGGGACGCGAGGTTTAGCTATCATTCCGGTCAGACCTTGCCACAGCAGCTGTGGACGACTACATGGGTTTGATAAGATGCTTCTATCATTGTTATCTAGATAGGATGTTTACTTCATTTTCCATTTTGGGCATGTCGCCTAGTTAGACAGTTCTTGTAGTATTCAGACTTTACTTTATTTCTGTATCAGTGGATCTTGTATTTGGTTTTATTAAGAGTTATTCGGTTAGATAATTTATTTCATCTCATCACTATTCATTTAGTTCATGTGGTGAATGTTTATTAAAATGATTGGAATGGTTTGTTGAATGGTTGGATGTTTTTAATAAGGTAAGTTATTAAGTTTGTAAAATTTGACTCCGGGCCTAATAGGTTACTAGTAATTAAATTGGTTTGTGACAGTGGTGCAAAGAATGAACAGACTGAGATTCTTGTTTTATATTAGTAGAGAATTAATCACCCATTATTAGAGTAGTCGAGGTGTCATAAAAGGTATTAATGTCGGGTTCAAGTGTCGTTAGGATCTCTGCGAACTTTGTTACGTTTTTAGTGTCGCTTCTTCTTTGATGTAGAGCCTTATGCTTAAGGTTGTTGATTCATACTACGATTTTAAGTTCTCCTGTTATTGTGTATAGTTGAGGTGAATCTTATATGAATTTAGTTTAGATTCAGATGTCAAATGGCATGAGAGGATGATCAGCTTGGGCCACAATACTGGCCACAGGGTGAGGGGCTCAGCCGGAGCCGTGGACTATTCAGGGGATGGTGACCACAACAGAGGTTGCCACTATTATTTCTCAGTAAGTTAATGATGCGATGACTGCCATGGTGTATCAGTTCCGCCAAGAAAAGCCACAGTAGCCAGTGGCACGAATTCAGACTCACCCAGTGCCATCAGTATGGGAGAGAGTCAGAGGTTTTTTTTATAAGGACCATTCTTCATAGTTTTTGGGAAATGGGGATATTGTAGTAGCTAGCCAATGGAAAAAGGACATCTGGAGGCATTTATGTATGGTGGAGTGCAGTGACACTCAAAAGCTGATTTTGGTGACTTTCATCATTACAATAGTGGAAGTCAGTCACTACGTTTAATGAGAAAGATACCATGACTATCGGAGAGTTTTGGGTGCGGTTCATCTATAAGTCCTTTCCATTTGCTGTTCAGACATAAATGCGGAGGGAATTTCTAGACCTATCACAGGAAGGCTGGATAGTGGTAGATTATGAGGAGGAATTTACTCGTTTGGAAAAATTCTTGTCCGGTGAGGTGGATACAAAAGATAAGAGGGTCCTTAAATTTGTGGATGGTCTCACTTGGATAATTTTCTAGCACTTATTGGTATATTCGACATGGATGACTTATGCCGATGTCGTCAATGTCGTACCTTTACACTGTTAAGATTATCGCTTCCATATGAATGGAGCCAAAAGAGTTGGGGAGTCTAGCCAGTAGAGCAAGACTGGGAGTAACGATACTAGTGGGGCACCACAGGGGGATACCCAATAGGGGGGTCCGACTAAGAGATTCAGATTAGGGGGATTCTGACCAGGTGATGGTGGATTCAGATAGGGCCATCAAGGCCAACAACATGTTCCTCAAGACTAGCAGGGCCAAGGTAATAATGGGAGTGGCCATCAGGGCCGAGGTCACTAAGGCCAGAGATCAAGGCAACCGCGACATGGCCAGTAGGGCCAGCGACAGGGGGATTTCAAAAGACATTTTATATATGGAAAGCAGGTCCATATGCGTCGAGCTTGTTCTCCGTGAGGTAGGGGACAAGAGTAGGTTTCCCAATAGGGGTAATAGTAACAACAATTTTGGTGTAATTATAGCGTGAGTTGAGTATTATGTTCGTGAACCACTTGAACAACCGGTGCATTTGGCAATTAAAGGTATACTTTCTATCCATGTGCAAATGGGGAGAGTTTTGTATAACACGGGTGCATCACAGTATTTTGTTAGGACTATTTTTATGCGTGAGATGGCTTTAGTGGATGTAACATTATTATTATTATTATTATTATTATTATTATTATTATTATTATTATTATTATTATTATTAATGATAATCATTGGGTAGCGGGGCTCTCTTTAATTCCATCTGCAGGGAAGAGAGTGAGGACACTGGGAGGATATGTTTCAGTGAATCTACTCATCATAGAGAGGTGCGAGTATGATGTTATCCTGGGTATGGACTGGTTAGCGACGGTTTGAGTGATGGTGGAATGTCATAATAAGGCTATCATGTTCGCTGGTCCAGGGTAGGATGTGTTGTTTTTGTGATGCCCCATATTGAGAGAGGGACAAGCCAGCGTTTATATTATATTGGAGAGGAGATTTAGGAGAGTATAATGGTCTCATTATATTCGATCCCTGTGTGTAAGGACTTTACTGATGTGATTGAGACGGTATAGAGATTACCGTTGAGCCGAGAGATTGAGATCATTATTGATTTAGTGTTGGGGACTTAGTGATAGTGCAAGCACTGTGTTGTATGACTCCTTTAGAGATGTGGGAGTCGAGAATTTGATTTAGTGACTTCTGGAGGCATGATTTTTGAGTGTCCCGATAAATTTACTTTGAGTCTATGGATCTCGATAACCGATAAAACTAAGTAGTAGTATATCAGGGGGTTCCTTATCTGGATTTCGCTTACGAGACGTCCCACGTATGAACCTTAGTAAAAATGGGAAGTTGGGAAACGTGTTGGGATCTAAGGTAGTGGTTTAGTACGTTAGTCATTTTATATGTGTAAAAAAATCTTCGAGTAGAGAGCCCAACACGTTTCCCAACTTCCCATTTTTACTAAGGTTCTCTAAAAATTGCGCCACTTATCAATTAATGGCGCAAACATTCCACAGTGTGCCCAATATTTCATTGGAGAAAAAGAATGTGCCAGCATGAGGTGTCGCCTAACATTATTGTGGGTCAAGGAAAGGTCCTTGTCTTCCACCTCTGGTAGGGTTATCATTAGGCAATGGGGATGAAATTTCATTTGAGCAGAACGATGGGTGGAAGGAGGGGTGACTAAGATATTGGAGGATATGCTAAGGATGAGTATTCTAGATTTTTAAGGTAATTAAGAGGAGTAATTACCGTTGGTAGAGTTACGTGTAATAACTCGTACCAGTTTATTATTGGCGTGGCGCCTTTTCGGGCTTTACACGGGAGACCATGTCGTCCACCCTCTAGTTAGTTAGAGGTGGGGAACAACAAGCTTCTCTGGTTCGACGTGATTCATGATACGTTGGCAAGGATTGAGTTAATCAATACGCATTTTCGGGTAGCTCACGATCGTCAGAAGAGTTACGCCGTTATAAACCAAAGATTTTTTTAAGCTTGACGTGAGTAGTAAGGTAATACCGTGAGTATCTCCCATGAAGGGAGCTATGCGATTTGGGAAGAAGGGGAAATTGATATCGAGATATGTGGGACCTTTCCCTATTATCAAGAGGATAGGGACAATTGTGTATAGACTCAACTTACTGGAACATTTGCAGCGAGTCACGATGTATTTCGGGCATTGTCATCAAGGGGGTATATCAGGGATGAAGTGTTATATCGGCGTATAACATCATAAAAGATTTACTCATAGCGGTACGCTTTTATGAGAAGAGACGTATTGCTAGGTTGGGCCGTAGTGAGTAGGACTTCGGTCATGATGGTTCCGTTAATGTGTTTACATTAAGGACACCACAATGTTGTCATGATTGGATTTGGGAGCTTGAGGATTCCATGAGGGAAAATTATGCATATCTCTTAGTGCTAGATATATTCGATTTTCGGGGACAATTCCATTGTTTGGGGGGGGGGGGGGGAGGAGTATTTAATACCCTGAATTTTTGAGCATTTTAAATTACATGTGTTAATGTAATTTAATTAAAGAAACAAAGTGATTTATATAAAAATTAATTAGTGAATAAAAGGACTAGTATTTATGTGTAATTATATTTACTTGTGTAATAAGTAAATGAAAACATGTTAAATATATTATGTCGTAAGTGAGTAAAATCAATGGGTTTAACGATATCTCATTCGGGACACGTGGATATGGTTGTGTTGGGAATGAGATGGAAATTTAATGTCAGGTAACTCTGATGGTAATTTCAAGTGCGCCAATGATCTGGAATGGGCAGAGATAGTTATAATTAGGTACTCGGGTGTTATATTTGGGAACCATGAGTTTTTAGGCTAAATGGGACCTGTAAAAGGATATTTGAGTCATTTTACATATGGAACCTTACTTAATTTCGGGATTAGTGGATTTGGGGTGTAAGAAGTGTGCTACAGTGGAATAATGCGACTTTTCAAATAAATCCAATTTTAATTAACCCAAAATTTAGTTAAACCTTAACACATGCATCTAGGTGATTTGATAACATAAAATCAATAAGCATGCAAAGGAAACCAATTTCATGAAAAATCTCTGAAGGGCAAAACCTTTTATTTAATTATAATTGTAAATCGCAACTTACACGGTTATAACGAAATAGATTTTGCCACACTAATACCCGCAGGTGTCGATTGGTTTCGTCAGCAATGGAACAACCGCAACTACTCCACAAGAACACGCACTTCTATCTTCAGCAAAGATCCACACGCAGTGAACCTCGATGATCGTAGTTGTTAGCCCAGTACCTCCCTCAAGTGCTACCTAGATCAGCAGTCGGTTACCCTCCCTACAAGAGCAAACTTGAACAAGATGTGTGTTCTTGGGTTCCAAAACAATTCACCACAGCATATGGGATTTTTGTGAATTGAAAACAAAGAAGAAGCCAAAAGTGTTCTGTTGATTTCGCAGTGTTTGCAGAATGAAAAATGAGAAAGACTTCTTATGAAAAATGGAGTTTAATAGTCCTCTAAATAGAAGACTTAAGCCGAAAGGTCGCTCAAACGAGATAGCATGTCGTTTGAACGAGATCCAGTGTCGTTTGAACGACAACTAGTACTTCGCGTGACATACGATGTTGTTTGAACGACATATGGTTTTGTTCGAACGAGATGGATAAAATTCAATATTTTTCTTTTTCTTTTTCTCAGTAAATGCATCGCCTCAAAAACTCAAAAAATTATATTTTTGACGAAAAATATTTAAAGCTTCGCTCCAACACTTAGGAAATATTTTCTGAAAAATATCCCAATATCCTAAGGCCCAGTTTGGTTGCGCAAATTGTTTAATTATGTAAATTGTTTCATTGTGAATTAGTGAATTATAAATGAGTGAATTTGAAATGAGTTAAATCCAATTTTACACAATGTTTGGTAATTTGAAATTGATGTTAAGGTTCTATGAAAAAAATATAAAAACAAATCAAGAGAGAGAGGGTGAGGGAAAGAGAGAGGGAGAGGGGGAGGGGAAGAGGAAGGGGGAGAGGGGACATGCACCTAATGTGACTCCTATTTCAAATGGATTCATTTCACATTTTTTGTGAAATGATCCAATTTCAGATTTTGCACATGAGCTAAAATGAGACAATTAATGAATCGTTTTATTAATGAAACCAAACACAATTAATGAGTCAATTTGTAAATGGGACAATTTATTAATGATCCAATTTACAATTTTGGGACAACCAAACAGGGCCTAAGTGAATAATTATGGAATAAAACATAATCTTTACCAAATTCGTCTTCCAGAAGCTCCTTTGATGAATAACTTTGATATTCGGATCCGTCTTAATGCTTGAATGATCTTGAATAATTCTTCGACGGTTGTAGCGGTATACGACATACTCAATTGATAACGGACATTTATAAATTATGTTCTTACAAATTTGCCCCTATGTCTATGCCGCTACACAATTAAAACAATCTGAATTATCAACTCAAAATGACTATACAAATATAGTACCCTCGCATGAACCCAAAAGTGAAAAGGTACTTGAAATGCTAGTCTTCAAATATTTTTTTCAAAAATCTTCAGCAATTTTCAAATATCAATGCTTTTCTCATTAAGGTATGCAACATAATGATCTTCATTTTTGTACCTACACACATGAGACAAAGCAAATACCTTCGTGATGCATCGAGTTTGAAATGGTATAAGAATAAATCAATCAATATAATCAAATTTCCCTCATAATGCAAAACTTCCCCATAATCCGTTCTCCCCCTTTTTATTTGTCCCAAATAGACAAGAAAAAGAATCAAAACATGGAGTGTCACGACAAACATCACAAATATGGATCAAACTACGCCCATGCAGAGGAATGCTCCAAAGATCCACAAAATATTTTTAAAATTTTCAAATTTTTTAAACAAAAACAATTTACAAAAGTCACACCATGAATAACCTACAATAACCAAATGATGGATATGGAATGAATGGGTGAGAACAAATTCAATTGGTAATAAAACTCAATCAAGAAAATGTGCACAATGCATAAGTGTAGTCCTATCGAATGAACATAAAAATCTCCTTAGGTGTACAGTTGTTGAATTTAGTTGATATTGACTAAATCAAATCAACAAATCAAAGCCTAAGTGATTTTCACACTAAGAACTTCCAAAACTATTTAGTGCCGTTTCGAGAACTTTTCAATGGACGTGCAAACCCATTGATTGAGAACACACTATATATTGACTTACTTGAGTCTGCATATATAGGAGTTTCAACTAGTTTGGATATCTAGACAAACTAGGTTAGATTTTTTTTTAGAACTCTATCTCCTCAAAGGTTCAAAAACATTGAAGAAATCTAGTCTAAGAGAACGTTCAAGATCAACATAAAGGGAAGTTATTTCTAAACCTTAAAACCACAAATATGACACTTGCAATGCATCATACATATCATCTATTTGCTTTAATGGGTTTTCAACACTTTAAATCTTTATAAAATCAATTTAATTCAATTCAAATCATTTTATATAATTTTAAATAATTTTCAAATGATTTTTGAATTAATTAAAAAATGGTTTTCAAAGTATTGTGGGTTAAAGTTGAATTTCAAAAACTTATTTTCTTTGCTGATTGTTTGCCTGGGTAGAATCCAAAAGCGATAGAGAATTCAAGGTAGCCTTTGTAATTTTTTTCAAACGCGCGTTTTAGCATTCATCTAGTTCGTACATGTGCTGGTAGCCTATCGATTGGATTTGTGTTTTCTATTAGACACAAAATGCGTACACATTTTCGTCCCTTAGATCAACCTAATCAACGTACTTCATGTGTTATGACTCAATCCTTTTGAACCCAGTTTAAACCAATTAGTGTACATTTAACACACCGCTATTGTTCAACCGTTGAATTAAAGTCAATTGGTCAAAACTCAATCCCAGCCATAGGATTGAGGTCGATGTTCTGGATCCTTCTATGTTTAGTATAAAAAGGAACCAAGCCTCAGAATTTTGAGACTTTTGCCGTTTCGTTAATTCTGAGAGAAAAGATAAAGTAAAGAGAGAAGAGAGAGAATGGAGAATAGAGGGAAAGAAAAGAGAGAGATTAGAAAGAAGAAACCCTAGTTTTCTTCGTAGCTCAAACCTCTGAGTGATTTCTCACAAACCAAACACCAAAACCTAAACAGTTCCATACACCTGAAAACCCATCCTTGAGAGTTATACATCTTTATGGTTTCTGTGTTATTGGTGTTGTGTTTTCTTTTAAAGACCTCATCAAATCGTTGATTCTCTCAGAACTCATCTCTAAGAGTGACTTAAGTTTCATTATTGAAACTGAGTTTTTCTAAAAGAGAACATCTCATGTTTTGTTTTCTATTTCTCTTTTTAGATCTGGTATTTTAGATCTATTCTGTTTCAACAAATTTTGAAATAAAAACTTTTAAGTTTTAAAATAGTTTTCAGATCCAATGAGTTATGTGTTTCTAGTTTTCTATTTCATGTTTTATGAAATATTGGTGTACGAAAATAAAAATAACACAAAGAACTCTTGCCAAAAATTTTAAGGCGTAACCATAGATCTGAAAAGAAGTTTTATGCCAAAATTATTGAATCAGTCTCTGCATGTTAAGTCTGAATCTGTTTTGATAAAGTAGACTTCTAGTCTAGTTTGGATGTCAATTGGAGGTTTACAATTTCAAAAATATTTTCAAAACCCAGAATTTTTTTAAGAACTTGAACCGTCTTCTGAGAAAGGTATACTTGAGATCTGTGGATAAATAAAAGATAAAGAAGTCTTAGCTTGAAAAATCAAGATTCAGAAATAAACTTCATTTTAGAACGGTTGTAATTTGTTAGGAAATTTTTTATAAATCTTGAGAGGGTGAGTAGCATGTTTGCATGTAGTAGCACATCACAAACACTATCTCACATGAACACTTAGACACTGTGGTTCTGTCTGAGAATCTTGGAGTTTGAAAGAGTTGTTGGAATCAAAATTCAAAGAGAAGGAGATCAAGGAAAAAGTAAAGAAGCAGCAAGAAAAGATCAGTCCAATTTAGATTACCTTTGGAGTGGAGAATCTCAAGTAGGTATATTCTGAACTTAGGTTAGGATCTTTGTGATTTGCTTAAGTGTTGTAACTTGATTTTTATTCTAGTGAATTTTTTGTTTTGTTCCATAGAGGGCACCGTGGATGTTTCCCTTGATTAATGGTTTTACCACGTTAAAAATTCTTGTTTCTATTTCTTTGAACGTTCTTAACTGTTGTTGTGATTGGGACTGCATGGTAACTTTAGTAGATGTTTATTAAAAATTAAAAAGAAAGGTAATAAACTATCAAATTCAATCCATATATTCAGAAAAGCTTTTACAACACATCTTGTGTTTTTCGAAAAGAGTTTTGCCTAAACAGTTTATTCGGAGTTTACACAATTTATAACATTCTGTTATTAACCTTGTAAACAAGCTTTTAGTATTAAAGCCTTTCTTCATTGATTACTTTCCAACCAAACTCCCTTATATAAAATATTACAATTTTTTTATATCTAATGAGGTACTAAATTATCAACTTAGAGAAAAACCTATTGGCCCAAAATTTTGGCATATATTATATTTTTATTGCCTTAATTTTTTATGTGGTCTATTTTTAAACGGTGGCTTTCACACAGAGTCAATTTTACACTCACGTAGCCCTTTCCCGTGTCACTCATCATTTTTTAAATTTAAACAAATTCCTCATGGGTAATGTTTTTTACATGCACTACTTTTATTACTCTCGTATTATTGCACTTGGTTCGTTTTAAGGACAAAATTGAGATGAATACACTCGACCAACATGTGATAGACAAGTACAATATTCAAACAAATCCGTGCATGTGTGAAATAAAGGAAATCATGAGTCATAGATGTAGGAAGTATCAACTAATAACATCTTAATGACTCAAAACATTGTAAACCACATGGATGACATGGTATATTGTCTCAAAACACTATCAAATTATCACATGGGTAAATGGAATGAAATTGTGACTCGGTCATCCTAAGTGTGTATTCATATACGATGTAAACAAAATACAAAACTCTTTTTGTCTTTTTCTAAAATTTTATCAAAATAAAATCTTTTTTGGTATTTTTTTAAAAATATTTAAAAATAAAAACCATAAATACAAACATGGTACACACTAGAAATAGTCATAATATCGGCCTGAGCATCATCCTATGCTAGCGAACAGTAATCACACAAATGAATCAATAACCAAGGTAGGCGTGATTAAACAAACAATGCAGCATAAGCAATTAAGCATGAATACTAAGAATCACTGCATATAAACTGTCAGAAGAAACCCAACAATACCTAATAATGTAACCAAAGAACACAGAGTACTGCAAAGAGAGTGGTCAAAGTCAACCTGGTCACTTGAACGAGACTATCTGTCATTCAAAAGACATAGCATCTCGCGATAAGGCTTCGCATGAGAGCCAAAATCGCTTGAACGAAGACCTATCTAATTTGAACGAGAAAAAAAAAATTCACCGATACCCCAAAATGTTAAATAGTGTTGCCCAGTGAAAAAGTTTCCAGAAAAGGATACCTGGAAGGTGCTGGTTGATCCAAAATAGTGCTAAAACAGTAGCTAAAACTCATAAAACAATATAAACAACAACACATTGAGTCATAACACTAGTAAGAGTATATCATGGATCACAACTAGCATATGACAAACATCAACACAATCAACCAAAAGATCTCACATGGGGTGAATCATGTGCAAGCAAACGAGAGTCATGAACAATTAGACCATAAGCTTCTAAGTTCGATTTACTAACCCAAATAGATTTGTAATGACAAGTGGGGGTTTGAGGAATTGAATTTATTCTTTGATTAACCTTCCTAGGTCCTTTTAAAATCTTATAACCAAAACGCCTAAGAAGACATTGCCTACCACAATGTGTGCAAGTGTAAATCGGGAGGTAAATGTTACCTAAAGGTGGTCCCCTCCTCAAATTTCTAAGTGGCGCTGTCCTTAAATTCCTATGTGGCTCTCGCTTAATAACCCTAGATGCCTCTCTCTTAACAACCCTAGGAGGCTCTTTCCTAACAACCCTAGGAGTCTCTATCACTCGTGTGGGGTTGAATTTTGGAATATGTGCAACTTTCTTTTCAAAACAAATCCCACCCCTATCCTTTTTGATTTCGACAGTGCCCAAAATCTTATCAAGATTTTTAGACCTAGACTCCAAATCAAATTTCACTTTACTCGAATCTCTCAAACTTTTCTCAAGTTCACCTATCCTAGATTCAAGTATGCGCCTAGAATCCTCAAACTCTAAAAGTTCCTTTTTCATAGCCTACATCACCCCATGAAGACTATCTCGCTCTCCCTCAACATATCCTAGCTTTTCTTTCAACATTTTCTCACGTGCCCTAAGTTCTTCAACTAAAACATAATTATCATTTTTAAGGCACGCTCTTTCAATTGAGCTTTCAGTTTTAAATTTTCTTTCTTAATTTTAAAAGCTTCAGCATAAAGTTCATTGAAAGTCATTTACAAGTTACGCTCATCTACACTCATCACCCTCACTATAATCACTAATCACACGAGTGGTAAGCTCTCGCCTAGAAGCACAAAAAACTTCTTCTTCCAAATCACAATCGTTAAGGGAAGAAATATGAGATGTTGGTTTTTTCAATTGCTTCCTCAAATTTGTGGGACACTCATCTATCGTGTGACCAACACCCTCACAACCCGAACACCTATCAGAATCATTTTCAATGGAAGATATAAAACAAGAGTTCGTGTAAGTTTTCCAATTAGACTTTTCAAAAAGTTGACATCGAAAATCATATAAATCACTAAAAGCCATTTTTACGAAAACCACAATTTTTCGAAAGGTCAAGATCAAATGCGATAAATTAGCGTAACCCGCTCTGATACCAATTTGTAAGAAGTGTGCTACAGGGAGGGGGATAATGTGACTTGTCAAATAAATCCAATTTTAATTAACCCAAATTTTAGTTAAACCCTAACACATGCATTTAAGTGATTTGATAATATAAAATCAATAAGCATGAAAAGGAATCCAATTTTAGGAGAAATCCCCGAAGGGCAAAACCTTTTATTTTGTTATAATTATAAATTACAATTAACACATTTACAACGAAATATACTTTGACACATGAATATCCGCAGGTGTCGATTGGTGTCGTCAGTAATGGAACAATCGCAGCTACTCCACAAGAACACGCAGTTCTATCTTCAACAAAGATCTACACACAGCGAACCTCAATGATCGTAGTCATCAGCCCAGTACCTCCCTCAACTGGTACCTAGATCAGCAGTAGGTTACCCTCCATAAAAGATCAAACTTGAACAATATGTATGTTCTTGGGTTCCAAAACCATTCACCACAGCATATGGGATTTTTGGGAATTGAAAACCAAGAAGAAACGAAAAGTGTTTTACTAATTTCACAGTGTTTGCAGAATGAAAAACGAGAAAGACTTATTATGAAAAATGGAGTTGAAGAGTCCTTTAAATAGAATACTTAATTCGAAAGGTCGCTCAAACGAGATAGCATATCATTTGAACGAGATCCAGTGTCGTTTGAACGATAGCTGGTACTTCGCACGACATGCGATGTTGTTCGAACGAGATGGGTAAAATTCAATATTTTCCTTTTTCTTTTTCTCGTTAAATGCACCGCCTCAAAAACTCCAAAAATTATATTTTTGACAAAAGACATTTAAAGCTCCGCTCCAACACTAAGAATATATTTTTTGAAAAATATCCCAATATCCTAAATGAATAATTATGGAATAAAACATAATATTTACCAAATTCTTCTTGAAGAAGCTCCTTTGATGAAGAACTTTGATATTCGGATTCGTTTTGATGCTTGAATGATCTTGAATAACTCTTCGATGATTGTAGTGGTATTCGACATACTCAGTTGATAACGTACATTTATAATTTATGTGCTTACATAGGGTTATATTGAGGAAATGTGGATGGAGTGGGTAACCATTACACCACCCAAGAAACAATGGATTTGTGAGAGGAGATAAAAGAGAAGGAAAAATTAAAGAAAAGTGAAGATAAGTAATCTGAGAGGGGGATTCAATCATTCCGAGCATAAGATCACAACATAAAGAGGAACTCAAAGGGAAAAATTTAGAATACCATCAATTATGGGGAAAGTGTTTATCTTTCTCTAATCATCTATGTAGTTTTAATCATTCATATATAAATTGGGTGTAGGAACACAAATTTTTGGGTGGGATAATATATAAAATGAGAATTTGTTGAATGAATTCATCGAGAAAGAATTTGAATGTAATTACATGTCAAATCTGATATGATTGGAGTTATAAAGATACGATCTTGGAGGGTTAAAATGATAGTTGATGAAATCTTGAATTAGGGTTGAGATATTGTATAATTCTTGATGAGTAATTGATAATCCCATTGATCGAAATGTTTTAGGATTGATTTGGACGTAGAAATATGTGTAAATATGTTTAGGATTGATGGAGAATTCATTTTAGGGGTTTGATTGATGTTGGGTACTCATATGGTTGAAGGGAAGATGAAGAATCCCGTCTAAAGTTGGTTTGCTGCCCAGGTGAATCAAACCGGTTCGCTGGGTGGGGAGTGAATCGGTTCTCCCACTTAATCGATTCGATCAGCCAAGCGAATCGATTCGGTCAGCTTGGCTACCTCCCCTTATTTTGTGTGGATTTTCGTAGACCGTTGAAGATTCATATTGGTTTACGGGGTCTGATAGGTGGAATATAACTTCTGGGAATATACTGGAGAGATTAGATAGTACTTTATGTTAGACAAAGATTCAATTCGGGTAGTAGATTACGGGTGTATTAGGGTGAATAACACTTAGGTATTGATTATGAAATCGGGTTATGATTTTGGGAAGAATTAGGCTACGATCTTGAGTGGAACAACATGGTTACCAGAAACATGAAATGAATGAATTTATATAAGTAAGTGAATACTCGATAAGAATCGGGAGTCGGGGTAGACTCGAGATTTATGGGCCAGTGCTATGAGAGGATATATGCACGATTAGCTAGTTATATATATATATATGTGTGTGTGTGTGTGTGTGTGTGTGTGTGATATGTGAATATACCTACTCTTGGGATGCTATCGTTGAAGGTTGCGCATAGTGGGCAGTCCACCCTGGCGTGAGCAGCAGTGTTGGGTCATTTCCCCAAGTCATATGATTGTTGCATGACCGCTGTATTTGAGTATAGAGTCCAGTGATATAATGTGGTATGGTTATGACCCACAGATGTATGTCTATGATCGCCTCCCATTTATGTGTTTACAATTTGGAATCAATGGTGAGATTCTGACCTGGTGGCCCAGGAGTGGTATGTGACCTACCTGGAGACTAATAGCATACTAGGGAATGCATCAGGGAGGACATCTCTAGAATGATATGTATATATGTATAAAAGAGTGTTATATGTATATGTGAACTTAACGAATGTGTGAACGTTGAAATTATAACTAGTGTGCAATTATGTTGATTGTTTAACGATAAGAATCTAATTGAGAATTATAATGCTATTGCTTATGGGAATGGCATGCGACTTTAGAGTATCATCGGCAGGATTATTTGATTGGGATCTTATTCAATAGGAGATGAAGTATCAGCAACTCATATATAGACATTTGATGCTATTCAATTTAGGAGAGGGATATACAATTTAAGAGGTATATATAACATGGGAGGGGGTATCTCATGAGATGAGGTGGAGATTATTTTTTCGTAATTAGTAGTTAGATGTTTCTATATAAAGGATGGGTTTATTTCAATTTATTTGACCTAGGGTATGGGGATTTCATTCAGAAGCAAAGGGGAACTCATCAATGGGGGGGGGGGGGGGGGGGAATGCATCAAAACTAAAAATAGGCCAAATTATGCGGACTTTGAGATAGAGGAATATAAGAAAAGGAGAGTAGGGATATTTTTATTTACATAATGTGCTTAGACATGTTAACTATGTCTTCTCTTCATAAATTCTTTCTTCAATTTGGTGGACTTGATGATCAGTCATCACTTCGGTACGGTGGTTTGACCTGCAACAACATTTAAAAATTCTCAGTTTGGTGAAGAAATCAGAGGGTTTTTTACTTAGATATGAATCTTCTTCTAATGGATTGGTATTTCATGTATGATATGGAACCTTATCATAAATTTCTTTAAAATTATACAAATTAATATTGCCAAATGTTTGATGATTTATGTAATTTTGAATTCAAATGGGTTCACATGTAAGGTTCATTATTTTATTTTTTAGAGGTTTTCTACATATAAGAGCTATAATGTCTGTATTTCAAGGGATATCTCATGCAATCTGGTTAAAAGAACTCAGCTTCCTCTTCTAAAGGAATTTATACATCATTTAAGATGTTATCTGGGAACTTATCATTGTTATTCTGTCATACCGAAAGCCTCATAATTTCCTTCTTCATCTGCAGTGATATGCCTCTTGACCTTAAGATCTTAGAAGCCAGCTTCTTGAAAGAAATATGTGGAAGTCAAATTTCATATTTAAATGAGATAGTAACTTTTTAATCTCTTTTGGAATGAGTTAATAGTTTGTGGATAGGGTTTTTTTGGCATTTAAAGATTGAGTTTGGGAGCTCATGCTAATGACTATTGTGGAATGAGCTAGAAAATGGCTTGGTATAGTTTTTATATTATATTATTAGGATTTATTTATATCCCTACACGTGTATGGTAGATATTATTAGTTCAGCATGGGTTATGTGTATTCTTAAAGTTTATTTTGTTTTTGGCCTGTTTGTTATTGGACTTTATTTTGCAAGGATATTATCTATTATTTTTTTTGGTTTTAATATAATTACATATTATCAAAAATAAATCTTTAGATATGGTAGTTAAGATAGGAAAGTCAACATTTATTGGATTTTATTCCATTCCAGGTTTCGGTTTCGAACTTAGGATAGATATGTTTGAGTAGGACTATCAGCTCGCTCAATTATGAGATATGTAAGAGGAGGTGTCATAGGATCTCCATCTACCATAGGTCCCTCCACATTATTTGAAGTGTCAAATGAATATAATATAAGAAAAAATAATTCGAAGTTAACATTATTGGTGTAATGGAACTAAAATATGAAAGACTTCTTAAGAGGACAGGATATTGGTAAACCTGCCTACTAGATTTCGTGTGAAGGTTTCCTCACTATTGTGTTCATCCTCTTCTTCTTTGTAATGTTAAACGTAAATGATAGAAAAGGAATTACAGTTTAAGAGTTGGTAATAAGATCTTAGTTGGAACCTCAAAATCGGGGTTCTCCAGTATATCCAATCATATTTTCTTTAATTATATCAACAAAATATTTTAGGATTTCATCAAAAGTTTTGAAGTTTTGTAGGAGCTCAGATTTTTTCGAGTTCCTTTTTCTGAGTTTTCCCATTGTTTCAACCATTGTAAAACATCACCTTGAAGTGTTATAACAAGATAGACTAAAAGTTTTTCTTTAGACCACATACTCTTATAATTAGTAATGAGTATAGACATGGATTGTGCCCACTCATTTATAGTTTATCCTTGACCTTTAAAGGGTACTTGCCTTAGATAAAGATAAATACCATGTTGAGATATATTTTGTTTGTTCAAAATATCTCATCTTAAGAAAAAATGATTTGGTTCATCCTTATTTTTAGTATTACTCGTAGATGGTGTAGAAGTATTGTCTGTTTTAACAAAATTTTCTTTTTATTTTTCATTTTCATATGCAGGGGTTTGCATATATTCTTCAAAAGCTTCCCAATTTTGGAATTCCTGAAGTGGTTCTTCAGCCTTCCTTTTTCCATCACTAGTATTTACTACATGTGGTGGATTTTCTTCTTCATCAGATGAATATTGGTTTAATTCATACTGATAGTGTTGTAATAATTTTTCATTTTCCAAATACGTGTTTTGTATTTGTTCAATGAGTTTATTCCAATCTGAAACATTTAATGTTGGATCTTTATATAGGTGTCTCTAATAGTCTAATATTTCATGAACGTTTATGTATTCGGTATAATTAAATTCTTCTGTTTGAAGAGTTTTAATTTCATCTGAACCATAATATAACCTAGGGATTTTATTATCTCCTTGGTAATTCATTCCAGTTTGTTCTGGGTTTTGAGCATCTATTTTGTTTAATAGATTCTCTATTTTTTGTTTAGTTTCCTCTTTTAAGTCTAGGTTTGAGACTGTTCCGAGTTGAATAAGTTTTTGATCAACTTTGTTTAAGTTGAATTCAATACTATCTAGTTTCCGCTCCACATAATGTTGATTAACGATTTAATGTCTTTCAGTCCGTTTTACCCAACCAAAAACTATATCAGTTAAACTATTTAAAGTAGTACTTATTTTACTAATATCGTTTTTATATTTTTTTTTATCAATATGTAGACTATGGTTATACATGGATTCATCTTTTTGTATCCATGGTGCTAAACATTGTAATGAAATATTATCATTTTGATTATCCATTTCATATTTTATTGGTACCTAAGACCTCCTATTATATGTGTTTCAGTTGCCTAAAACAAGTTTTTCTTACACCTATTGCTAACGACAATAGCTTTAATGGGAAACAAAAATATAGGCTTTGAAACAATAATAGGTATATGGGTTTTATGAAAACTTAAAGGATTTTCAAAACAACGTTATTACACTACTTAGTTTACCCTGATTACAAAACAAATGTGCATGCAAACAATATATCTATTTATACATAATTTAATACATATATCAAACTTAATTAAAACCATAATTTACTAACCTTTTTACAACATAACACAACTCTGATACCAATTACAGTAGTGCGAAATATTGATCGGAAATAAAGGAAATATTTATTGATGCAAACTTATTATTATAAGTGAAGATGAATTTTACATGAGAGAGAAAGAAGATATTACAAGATGATTCAAGCTGAAGGAGTAACTCTCTCCTTTTATAGCTAAGGAACTCAATTATAATTCATAAACCAATAAATAATTGAAAAGGCAAAATAAAAAATATGGGTGGCATATTTGTCAAAAGGTGCACAGCAAAAGTGCACAGTAAAAGTGCATAGTAACACAATAATTCAAAAAGTAAATAGTAGATGACGTGGATGTTTTGTTTTAAACGTCCGATCGTCATTGCATACGTCAGCTGGTTACTGTCCGATTCGGGCCCCACTGCGTGTGCTGGATAATTTGCAGTCGTCCATGTGGGTTATTCATATTTGTCCATTTGTCAAGCATCAAATGCATTGGCAATATTAGCCTCAGCAATATAGTCAAATGACATGCTGTCCATTGGGCTATGATTTGGAGGACCATGTAGTTGGGCTAACTCATACTCCTCTGCATGACTCAGTTGTTCATAGGAACATCTAAATTGTTTTTATTTTTCAAATTATGTAGAAATTCCATAACGGTTGCTCGTTGTTCAAGCGTTGTGGCATAATTTATTGGGAGGTCTACGATAATTAATCTTTTTCCATCAGTTACCAAGAATTTTATACCACTTTCTCGACAATAATAAGATGCCAAATTTGAAATACTGATCAAGTTTTGTGACCAATATTTAATCGTTTCCAAATGCTCCAGGGGTTGATCATCGAACCAATTTTGTTCAACCTCATCCCATTCATAGTCCTCAGTGGCTCTGAGGTGCCAATGGCTTTCATAGTGATAGAATAATTCCGAATCAGATTCAAGTTCATATAAAATTTCATTATAATCATTAGAAATATCGGTGTGAGATAAATCTTCTCCATAAAATATTTCTAATTCTAGTTCTTTAAGAAATTTTATCATTTTATTTGCACTTTTCCCTTTTTGGGGACATTCAGGTGCATAATGGCATTCTTCATTACATATGTAATATTTACACTTCTTTTTTAGAAGTGGTTTTTTAGAAAATTTCTTTTTTCTAATATATTTTTTATTCTTTGAAAAAGTTGATTTCTTTTTCCAAGGTTTTCACTTAAATTTTCTCTTTCGAGAAGTTTTGAAAATTTTAGGAGGTGGGTTACATCCTATTTTCCGATTTTCTTTCAAAATCTTATCACAACATTTATATCCAGCTTTGGAACTTGTGATTTGATTTTTAACTTGCTTTTTTTCTTTTATTTCAATACATTTATTAGATATTTGTCTTAATACCCAATTAATGTGAAATCCAAGATTCTCTTCCTTATTGATTGTTTTTAACCAAGTAGGATAAGTTTTTACAGACATTTCATCCCATGGATTTGGGAGTTTATGGAAGAATTGATCCAGACAGTGAATGTTTTATTAATGTTTTAATTTGAAATAATACTTTTTATATATTTCAACAAATTCTTCAAATTGACAGATGTTACATATTTCTAGCTTAGATAATACGTAACACGCGTCTTCTTGGATTTTGAATCAATTTTCTTTGGTAATAGAATAATTCCATGTTTTTGGAAATTTTCACAAATTATTTTTAAATGATGTCTATGTTCTTACACTATTTTTGAAAAAATAAGAATATCATCTATATAGACGACACAAAAATCTTTAAGGTCTTTAAAGATTTTGTCCATCCATATTTGATATACCCGAGGAGCTGTGTTTAGCCCAAAAGGCATAACATTCCATTGATAGTGTCCTCTAGGAGTACTAAAGGCTATCAATGGTTTGGATTCGTCAGTTAGTGTTAACTGCTAAAATCCAAATTTACAATCGAATTTACTAAAGAACTTTTTTCCTTTAGTTTAAAACATCCTTTCTTGGGATGAAGTAACCATTAAATTCTAATTGTTCATTTAATCTTTTATAATTTATAACCATCCTAGCTTTTCCTCTTGCAACTTCATTATGTTTTCTCACTATGAAGGCAGGGCTAGAATGTGGGCTTATTGTTTCTTCAATAAGATTAATTTCCAATAATTCTTTGATTGTTTATCAAATTCATCTATATCATTTCTGGTATAGATCATTGGTTTTACTCTTATAATGACATTGAGATCTCTTAATTTGAGATTACAATATCTTGGACTATTATCCCATAATTTTAGTGGGTTTTCACTAAAATTATCATTTAAAATAGTATAAAACCAATGTGTTTTTCAAGGGCTTTAATAATTGGAGTCATATCTCCTTTCTTAGTAGGGCGAAAGTCCTTTTCGCACTTATATTTATGTTATTGCAGTAAAGGTATTTTTACTGGTTCATTATTGAGAGTTAAAATGATTGTTCCCTCATCAATATTTATAGGCAAATATTCTGAGATAAAATTATTGCCTAATATAAAATCTCCATGCATTTTAGGAAAGCATAAGATTTTTGGTATAATGAATTTCTTTTCATTAAACCAAATAGCTACTTTTTTAGCTTTTAGATCAATGAAATTTTGTGTCCCATTGATGCCTGTTACAGCAATAGGATTTTTATCTTTATCCACTTTTCTGGTGGTAAAGCCCAAGTACAAATTGTTTCTCCTGTATCAATTAATGTGCAAAGACTATATGGTTTATAGCCTTCAAAATTAAAATATCCTAATACATAAGTATATCTTTTCTTTCCATGGCTTGGTGAAAAGATAATTTCTTCCTTTCCCAGTTGGAAGTGATAAATTTGACTAGATTTTTATATTATCTTCTTTTAGATAATTTGTTCCAGGTAGTATTGGCACTTGTATATTTTTCATAGAAATAGGTGTTTTATTAAGAGGAACATCATCTTCCTCTTCCTATTCTTCTTCTCTTTCTTATTTTCGACTTTCTTCTTTAAGAATGAGTCTTCTCTTGCGAAAAGAAACACAGGTCATAAGAGGTGGATATCCTACAAAAAAAATTGTCTAAGAAAAGGCTAAAAAAGATAAAAACAAAAATTATAAGAGGTGATAGAAGCCTTACCTTAAGAAGAGGGCTTCAAAGGGTTTGTGATTGAATGTGATGGATTTAAATGAAGTATAACGTCAGTTAACCACCAAGTAACAAACACTTCAACCACTTCAACATGAAACTCAATTCCAATTATACTGAAAGTAATTTGAACTTTAAGATAGCTGGCAATCCCTTTCAGAACAACCATTTTTTGGGATCTCGAAGACCTAGCAAACAAATGAGGGTTGGTAAGACTCCTCATAGGAATTAGAATGGATTGGTAATGACCAAATTACCTAGAGGACTGAGCAAACAACTAAATTTCCCTAAAAAAGTTATAATTTAAGGTATTAAGGGGTAACTTGCCATAATATAGGTCCTCGGAGATCAGGAAACTCCCCCCATCAAGGGTTTATTTTCTCAATGGGAGTAAACTTTTTTAGAATCTAAGCAAAACAAAGTGGGGCTTCAGTAGCTGCCAATAAAGTTTGTAGAAGAATCCTTGATCTATTATGTTCTAGACCTCTAAACATACTAATAAGAACTTAAAATCTCTTATTGCCAGGTTTAAAAAGATAAAAGGCATTGAGATAACTGAACTCAGAGCTCCCTTTAACATGAGCAATCTCAAAAAAATTAGAATGCATCAAAATTTGAAGGACCCACATTGGCCCACTCTGATTGGAATTAAAAGGATAATAAAAAATTTTGGAGTAACTTCTTTGAAGAGAGCCCAATAGATAGGGAGAATGGGAAAATTCTCTACATTTCATAAAAATAGCAGCTACGAAAGAATACTCGAATAAAAATCTATGAGACTTAACACAAAAGATGTGTTTTGATAACCAGAGCAAAAGAAGAATTCCTTATCACCCACATCCCCTGCATTTTTCATATGTTTATCCTTGAAAGTGAATTAAGATAGGAGTACATTTTCATTCTTCAATTTTATTGGGTGTCAACTGGTGGCATATGATGATGAACATCTTCACTAATAGATTTGAATCTAGTCAATTGAAAAATATCTAACACAATGGGATCTTCCATCTAAAATTTAAACTAAAGAAGTTGAATGTTGAGTTCCAAAATTAGATAGTGCTGAAGATAAGGACTAGATCATATTTGATACCCTTTAAACCGAGTTTAATAGCGTTATAGATGCCATCCATATCAATTTCCATTGCCTTATCTGTAAGCATCCGATTCACCCATTTGGGCCACGTGGTATTGTCCAATATTTTAGACCAAAACCTAAACTTGAAGGAAGAGTTTGCTTTGAGTTAAGTGGAATCATGTATGAGAAGGCTTTGATTTCTAAACCATTTATAGAATCAGAGAAAGATAATGGAAGATCATGTTTAAAAAAGGATAATTGTAAAGAGAGTGGCATCGTAGGAGGTTTAGATAGGGATAAAAATACTCCCAATAATAATGGAGCTGTTATCCGAGAGTCTATTGGGAATTTCATTGAAAGTGTTATTTCCTAGAAGGGGATTAAAAATGCTTAACACGGTGACCAAAATTTGCGTGAACTGTTTACACCAATTTAAGCATTTGTCTTGGGACATACGTGGATCCTTTTATTATCAATTTTAATCTTGATTAACCTATTTACTAAGTTGGCATGCAAGATTAATCGATAAAATAAAGAAGTAATCATAATCACACACAGAGATCGCGATGTACGAGGGAAACCTAAATGGAAGAAACCTCTGACGGCCAGGCCTAGATAAACTCCACTATAAATAGGTTTTATAGAAGATAAAATGACTTGAAAATAACTCCAATCCTCAAGCCTATAAAGATGTAATCTTTAGTCCTTCGTTTACATCCATCATGTAGTCCAGCGCCAGCCTCATAATAAGTACTCACCTTGGACTCCTTCGATTTCCTCGATAGTCACCTAATAATGTGGAGTCTATCACACCAACAATGTATGGAATGACATTTTAAGGGTTTGATCTTTAAAATATGATCACAGTGATCAAAAGGTATTTGGAGATTAGAAAGATATGAGTTTTATGGCTCTAAAGGCTTCCAAAAAGTTATGTAAAAATTTCCATGCTAATTTGAGAAAAACTTAGTTTGTGTAAAGAGAAACATGTAGAACAGGTAAAAAATGATTTTCTCAAAATTTGTAAATCTAGTTTGAATGAGAGAATAGAGTTCGTTCGAACAACCTAACATATCTCGTTTGAATTAGTGAAAATTCGTTTGAATGACAATAAGGAACTCATTTGAAAAAACTTCCAACGAGTTGCTCCTGTGAGGAAGGGAAAATATTATTGGATTTTTGTTAGAACCTCATTTGAATGAGATATGTAACCTCCTTTGAATGCTCGTTCGAATGACATTACAACCTAGTTGGAATGAATTTCACAATGTCATTTGGACTACTGATCGAACATCAATTTTTACTAACAAGATATTTTAAAATAAAAGGAGCCTTCGAGAAAAATTCCAACACGAATGAACATTTTGAATTATAAAATCATATGCCTTTACTCTCAAGATGCGTGCAATGATATGGAATTATAATGAATGCAAATTGTAGTAACTTGCATGTCTCGATTCATAGGCTTGGGTAAACCGATATACGATAAAATTAAAACTTAGTGTTTTGACCAACAGAATAAGCCAATTACATATAAATGGCTCGATTGTAAATTTGTTTTTAATTTCGTCAAACTGAAAGTAAACATTTGGTTTTGCAGTTTTAGTCATTATTGATGGAAAAAAGTTTGAAGAAAGAGCAAGTACCATATAAAGCAGGTAATATGCTTGGAAAGAAAAATTAAACGGTCAAAAGGAAGAAGAAACTAATAGACAAGCTTAAATAGCTTGAGAGAGACTTTTGAAATGCACGAAATACCAAGCAGATGCTAGCATGTGTCCCTGAGGACGTTCCCTCCCAAAGGTGGAATTATGGGGAGATTAAGAAACAAAAAAACGTCTATAGTGGCTCCATCAATCCAAAAGCCCTTATGAGTAGATATGCGATTTATTAATGACACTAGAAATTGAAATCAAGTGTTAAGAGTTCCAAGGAAACCAAATGTACCGGTTGAAGAAAGTTACAAATTGTTCATATTTGAGAATTAATATTTCTAATAGGCAACAAAAAGCTGTTATTTGGACACTTCCACACATGATATGAGATTTCGCAGACCCGCTGCCAATAATAAGCCTAAATTCAAAATGGATCTACAGTAAAGATTTTTACATCTAAAATTACCAAAAATAGTTTTAGGCATATTTTAACATATCAAATTTGGTTATGGAACAAAATTTACATCAAATGGGAAAAATAAACAGTAGGTCAAGGTGACAAATTTGGTTTAATGTGAAAAATTAATTACCAAACAAATGAAAAATATATAGAAAATAAATCCACAACAAATTGCTCAGCTACAAGCCATCAACAGTGATTCAAAATAAGATAATATTTTTTAGTAGTTGTCCAAATTTGTATATTTCAAAAACAAAGAAAACATAATAATACTCTTTTAGAAATGTATAGTAGTGACGAAATGCGTAAGTTATAAAATGGTGGAAAGTATTCCACAAGTAATTGAGATGTTTTCCCCTTAAATCCATATAGGGTTTAGATTGGGACAATGACAAAAATAGTGTCTCGTGAGATTAGAAATTCAACACAACCTCTTGAGCTTTACGTTTTAACTCCTTGCACCTTGGGAGAATGGCATCTAATGAGAAATCTTCCAAATTGAGGCTCGAGGTCTTTTTGTCCATTCTATATAAGCCTTTTAAAAAATTATTCCATTCTTCCAGGACTCTATTCGAAAGAGAATAGATATTATAATGAGTTCGAACTCGAATCCTATAGTATTCAAAGTCAGCAGAAAGTTAACTCGCCCTTTTAATAAAGGAAGGGCATGTTTAGAGAAAATATAAAATATGGGCTCTGGGTGTATAAGGGCAGTTTTGAAAATGGTCAAGAACCATACATTCCCAACTAAAGTTATTTTTACTTAGCCTTGCCACGGAATGGTGGGTGGAGAATGTGAGAAAGAGTGAAGGACTTCTAAATCTTTGCCAACGTCAATGGTAGAGGAAGGATAATTTAGATAAGGGAGACAAGTATTTAAACCACCCTTAACATACTATTCTAAATCACTGAAAGTATCCCCCATTAAATTATATGGGTATAATATCAGATCATAGAGGGGATCAGTTTATAAGACGATTTCAGTGATAAAGGCTTCGATGGCGCCCAAGCCAAAATTGTCTTCTTACAAGACAAAGTAATTATTCATACCATTTGAAATAAGGTGGTATGATGATGGTAGAAGAAAGGCGTAGGAGAGAGAATGGACCATGCCATACCTAGGATCATTATAGGTAATGCAATGCCAAGCAATAAGAAGGTTCATATACTCATTGACATTGATTCAAAAAGGATAACAAGGCTTAATTGGCCTTGACCAAGCATAAGCTCCCTAAATTCATGAGTGAACGAAGGAGAAGTCCCTTGTGGCAGGTATTCAAGGGAAAAACGGGGGCGTATGAGGGTGTTGTTAACACTTAACTCATCAAAAGGAAGAGCTGGTAGAGAGTCACAATAAACCGAAGTAGGGTGGTGGTTCTTTTCATTAAGAATATGGGTTAGGGTCAGTTTCCCCAACTTCAATAATTGGTTAATCATGAACCTCTAAAATTTCAACTCCACCAATGTATTTTACCCCGTCAGACGGAGATTTATTAATTACAGTAAAAAAATATTTTCTCACAAGAGGTAGGGAAGTCAAAGCTTCGATTAACTCAACTTCTAAAGGGCCTACAAAGTATGGTATATCATATTATGTGACAGACTCAAGAAGAACTTTTGAACATGGGTTCAAAATAAGGAATCCATTAGAAATAGTTGTAGGAGGAATAAGAGGGTCTAAAATGGGAGAATGGTTGGTGGGAGTGATGTGACACCCCGTATTTTTAAGCATTATACATTTAATTAATTCAGCTAATTTAAATTACTAGCATGTCATAATTTAATTGAATTAATTATTATGAGTTTATTTAAATATTAATCAGGAGAGTTAGTGGTTAATATTTATGGAAAAATTACTAAGTAAATGGTAATACTTTATTTACGTCATAACGAGTGATAATGACGTGGTATTATTTTATCTTAACCAGGAGTTGGGTATAAACTATATTGAGGTCAAGATAGGGACTTTTAGTAAAGTGACTCGGATGACAATTCTGAGTGCACAGTTGATTTCGAATAGGTCGAGATAGTTGGAAAAGACTACCCATGGGTAGTAATTGGGTCTCGGTATATTTTTAGTCATAATCGGGCCCACACGGGGGTGTTTAGGTCATTTGGGATGGACCCATAAGCCTAATTTGGGAATTTAAATTTTTTTCAACCTAAGTCTGGCAGGGTGAACCACAATTAAACACTATCTAACCCTAAGAACTTAAGAAGAGAAAAGAGAAAGGGATTTAGGTAGTTTTGGGGAGCCAAATCGAGGAGAATTGGTGTGTTATTTGTCAAAATTGCCTTGTACCTCAAAGGATCTGACACTATGAATCAATATAGGAAAGTGGTTAAATTTCTTTCAATTTAAAATTGTGAAATTCGATTCATATTATAGCGGGTGTAATTGAAAATCCGTTTTGGGGTGAGTAATTGAATGAAATTGGGTTTTCTGTAAATGAAACACTTTGAGATGATTAAAAGTGAAATTGATACTGCTATATGATTCTAGGAGGTAGGAATCTAAATTCCATGATAAACCCAATAGAGATTGATGCCTAATTTCGGATTATGGAGTTGAATTTATAATTAATTAAATGAAACCCGGACAAAACCCCAAATCAGGAAATGTTGGATTCTATGTAAATTAGTTGATGGTTAAATGTTTCTAGGGTGATTACAACCTATTCTAATAAGATTTAAATGTTGATTATGATTGGGTGAATATTTGAGAGTGAATTAGAAAGCTTAAGGGTTCAACAATGGTGGAAACAGAATCGGGGAAGAAGATGGGTACCTGCTCGATCAATCGATCGATGGCTTTCATCGATCGATGAATGATCCCTTTTGTTTGGCAGTTCGGCTTAAAAATTTTAATTAGCCTAAATTACTTTGGGGAATTTTAAGATGAGATTTATTGTAGATAATTGAATAGAAAAACAATACCTAGAGACTAAAGGTGTGGGTATTAAGGAATTTAAAAGTTAAATGAGGGTGTTAACTTATAAAGGTAATATTGAGTGATAAATTCTAAGGTATTAATTATGGTCCAAGTGAATGTGTCCCGGTATGGTAGTTGAGTAACATTACCTTAATACATAAATTAATGTGAAATTAATTAAGTTGAGAGTTGGGTTATAGACTCAGATATTTTCGAGTTAGTGTTACGGGAGTTAGGCACGGGTTAGATGGGTTGATTATATATATATCCAGACTCTAATGCAGACACAATTTGCAAATTTAACTTGCGGATGGATTTTTGTGTGATTTTTTGTGGTATTTAAACATTTCAGAAGACCCTGTAAAAAAATCAGCTCAAAATAAAATGCTTTACTATTTTTTAAAACTCGGTCAAACATGTGTGAGTTTTTAAGAGCTTCAAAAACTGACATATGTTTGACCATTTTTTTAAAATAGCAAAATAATTCATTTTGAGGTAATTGTTTTATAGGTGACCCTTGAAATGTATAAATACCACGAAAAAAATCAAATCGAAAAAGTTTTTTCGCTATTTTTAAAAAATATAGAAAAATCCATCCTCAAGTTGCGTCCGCTTTAGAGCCTACATGTGTGTGTGTATATATATATATATAGTGTGTGTGTATGTGTGTGTGTGAGAGAGATAGTGTATATATATTATTGTGTGCTCATTAAATATCAGTGTAAGATATTGTTATAATTACATACCCCTCTAGTCCTATCATAAGAGGTTGCGCGATGTGGGTGAATCCGACTACAAGAAAAATGAGTATTAGGGACGGTAAAAATGAGTATTATGGACGGTAAAAATGAGTATTAGGGACGGTTTTTGCAACTGCAAAAATCCGTCCCTTATTCTAGGCGTCGCAAATATTTTAGGGACGGATTTTACCGTCCTAAATGTTAATTCATGGACGCTCTGCATTTGGCATTAGGGGTGAATTTTTCCGTCCCAAATGGTGTTCCCGCGAAAAAATTCTTGCTCCCGCCAATAGTATTAGGGACGGATAAATCGTCCCTAATACTATTGAGATTTTGACAACCCAATTAGAACGGTAAAAACCGTCCTAAAAGGTAATTTCAATTGATACAAAAATGGGTATTAGGGATAGTAAAAACCGTCCCAAAAGGTATTCTCAATTAACACAGATAAGTATTAGGGACGGTTTATAACCGTACCAATTGATAAATAAAAAATTATCATAAATAGTTATATTATTATATGTTTTATGTTGCAATAATAATTGACGTCTAATTTGAATTATAAATCAAATCATCCGATCATAAACGCAATATATCAACCACATTCATTGAAGCACGTATCCAATAACAATTTCTTCCATTAAACTACACTCAAGTCGAAATATTTAAATGAGTACAAAATCATACTAATTAATAAGATATACAATTATTAAAGTAAATATCATCCATAAATTAAGATGATAAATATGGTTGTCACGCTTCAAAAACTTCTCTTAGTGTCACATATAGTAGACACACTCAAAAACATGTCTCTTCAACTTCTTGTGCCCAACCTGCAATAAAAAAATAATCATTTTATCAAAATAATATTATAGTAAAATAAAATATTCAAATATATTAGTTAATCGTATCAACAACGTTTTACAATTTTTAAAAAAATTTGACAGAGTCTCCTTTGTTTATACATGAAAACCAACCTGTTTAATCAATACAAAAGCCCGCACGGCTATAAAAAAAATTGAAAATAAGAATCTCGCATATCAATAATTCTTTACAATTTAAAAAAAATTCGACAGAGTCTCCTTTGTTTATACATGAAAACCAACCTGTTTAATCAACACAAAAGCCCGCACGACCATAAAAAAATGAAAAATCTCCAATATCAACAATTCTTTACAATTTTTAAAAAATTCGATAGAATCTCCTTTGTTTGTAAATGAAAACCAACCAGTTTAATCAACACAAAAATCCGCACGACCAGGAAAAAAAAATTAAAACCACAATCTCTCATATCAACAACAATAATAAATAAACAATCTACATGTCGCAAACCATTACTTTGTTCATGTGTTCCACTCGAATAAAATATAACCCAAAAATGTTATCCTGTAAAAAAATATAATAAACAAAACAAAAAAAATATCAGTAATCAAATAATGTTCAAACCAAAAGGTCTAAATGTTGCAAATTCTCGTTGTATACTCAAGTCGGGAGTCCATTGACTATGCGGTCGGTTCGTACGATTTACCTTTCTCCCAAGTGAGGTGCACAAGCCTCTCACTGGACCGTTTTATAACTGTTTTACGTTTTCATCCATTGACGCCAAGTTTTTAACCCCATGTCTAAATTTTACAAATTCTCGTCGTTACAAATTCTCGTCAAATCGGGAGGCCAGGGACTACATGGTCGGTTCGTACGCGTTACATTGGTCCCGTGTAAGGTGCTCGTAACTCTCACGGTAAGTCTAAATTTTACAAATTCTCGTCGTATACTCAAACCGGGAGGCCGGGGACCACGCGGTCGGTCCCTAAGAGTTACATTGGTCCCGTATGAGGTGATTGCGCCTCTCACTGAACCGGTTTGTGGATATTTTACGTTTTCACCCGTTGACACCATCTTTTTAAGTCTAAGTCTAAATTTTTGCAAATTCTCGTCGTACACTCATACATGGAGTCCCGTGACTACGCGATCCATTCGTACGAGTTACATTGGTCCCGTGCGAGGTGATGGTGCCTCTAACGCGATCGTTTTGTTGTTGTTTTATGTTTTCACCCTTTCATGTCTTCTTTTTAAGCCTAAGTCTAAATTTTCCAAATACCTGTCGTGTACTCAAACCAAGAGGCCGGGGACAACGCGGTCGGTCCCTACGAGTTACATTGTCCAGTGCGAGGTGATCGTGCCTCTAATTGGACCGTTTTGTGACTGCTTTACGTTTTCATCCCTTGAGGCCATATTTTTAACCCTAAGTCTAAATTTTACAAATTCTCGTCGTATACTCAAACCTGGAGGTCGGGGACAACGTGGTCGGTTCGTACGAGTTACATTGGTCTCGTGCGAGGTGTTTGTGCCTCTCACGGGACCATTTTGTGGTGGTTTTATGTTTTCACCCTTTAACGCCATGTTTTTAAGCCTAAGTCTAAATTTTACAAATTCTCATCGTATACTTAAATCGGGAGGCCGAGGACAATGTGATCGATCCCTACGAGTTACATTGGTCCCGTGCGAGGTGATCGTGCCTCTCACTGGACCGTTTTATGGCTGTTTTACATTTTCACCCATTGATGCCACGTTTTAAGCCTAAATATAAATTTTTGCAAATTCTTGTTGTATACTCAAACCGGGAGTCCCGTGACTATGCGGTCGGTCCCTACGCGTTACATTGGTCCCGTGCGAGGTGATGGTGCCTCTAACTGGACCGTTTTGTTATTATTTTATGTTTTCACCCATTCACATCATGTTTTAAATCCAAAGTCTAAATTTTCCAAATTCTCTTTGAATACTCAAACTGAGAGGTCGTGGATTATGCAGTCGGTCCCTACGAGTTACATTGATCTAGTGCGAGGTGATTGTATATATTACAGGACCGTTTTGTTATTGTTTTACGTTTTCCCACTTTTATGTCATGCTTTTAGGCCTAAAAGTCTAAATGTTACAAATTCTCGTTATCTACTCAAACTGGGAGTCCCTTGACTGCGCGGTGGGTTCGTACGAGTTACATTTCTCCCATGCAAGGTTCTCGATCCTCTCATTGGACCGTTTTGTGACTGTTTTACGTTTTCATCCCTTGACGCAGTTGTTTTACGTTTTCACCCGTTGACGCCATGTTTTTAAGACTGTCTAAATTTTTACAAATCCTCATCGTATACTCAAACGGGCAGTCCCGTGACTACGAAGTCGGTTAGTACGAGTTCCATTGGTCCCGTGCGAGGTGATGGTGCCTCTAATGAGATCATTTTGTTGTTGTCTTACGTTTTCACCCATTGACGCCATATTTTTAAGCCTAAGTCTAAATTTTTCAAATTCTCATCGTATACTCATATTGGGAGGCCGAGGACTAAGAGATCGGTTCGTCCGAGTTACATTGGTCCCGTACGAGGTGCTCGAGCCTCTCACGAGATGATTTTGTGGTGGTTTTAGGTTTTCACCCTTTGACACCAAGTTTAGAACCCTAAGTCTAAATTTTAAAAAGTCTCATCGTATACTAAAATCGGGAGGTCGGGGACTACGCTGTCGGTTCGTACGCGTTACATTGGTCCCGTGCAAGATGCATGTGCCTCTCGCAGTACCAATTTGTGGTGGTTTTCGGTTTTAACCCTTTGACGCAATATTTTTAACCCTAACTCTAAATTTTACAAATTCTCATCGTATACTCAAACCTAAAGGCCGAGGACTATGCGGTCATTCGTACAAGTAACATTGGTCCCGTGCGAGGTGCTCGTGCCTCTCACGGGACCATTTTGTGGTGGTTTTAGGTTTTCACCCTCCGACGCCATATTTTTAAGCCTAAGTTTAAATTTTTCAAATTCTTATCGTATACTCAAATCGGGGGGTCGGGGACTGCGGTCGGTTCGTACGAGTTACATTAGTCCCATACGAGGTGCTCGTGCCTCTCACGGGACCATTTTGTTGTGGTTTTAGAGTTTCACCCTTTGACATCATGTTTTAAGCCAAAGTCTAAATTTTATGAATTCTCATCATATACTAAAACCAAGAGGCCGAGGATTATGCGGTCGGTTCATACGCATTACATTGGTCCCGTGTAAGGTGCTCGTGCCTGTAACGGAACCATTTTGTGGTGGTCTAAGGTTTTCACCCTTTGACGCCATGTTTTTGACCCTAAGTCTAAATTTTACAAATTCTCATCGTATACTCAAACCGAGAGGCCAAGGACTACGCAGCCCTTCATACAAGTAACATTGGTCCCGTACGAGGTGCTCGTGCCTCTCACGGGACCATTTTGTGGTGGTTTTCAATTTTCATCCTTTGAATCCATGCTTTTATGCCGAAGAATAAATTTTATAAATTCTCATCGTATACTAAAATTGGGAGGTCGGGGACTATGCGGTCAGTTCGTACGAGTTACATTGGTCCCATGCGAGGTGCTCGTGCCTCTCACAAGACCATTTTGTGGTTGTTTTAGGTTTTTAACCTTTGACGCCATATTTTTTAGCATAAGTCTAAATTTTACAAATTCTCATCGTATACTCAAATCAGGAGGCCGAGGACTAGGCGGTCGGTCCCTACGAGTTACATTGGTCCCGTGCGAGGTGATCGTGCCTCTCACTGGACCGTTTTTGGCTGTTTTACATTTTCACCCGTTGATGCCATTTTTTAAGCCTAAATCTAATTTTTTGCAAATTCTCATTGTATACTCAAATCGGGAGTTTCGTGATAATGCGGTCGGTCCGTCCGAGTTACATTGGTCCAGTGCCAGGTGATCGTGCATCTCACGGGACCATTTTGTGGTGGTTTTAGGTTTTCACCCTTTAACGCCATATTTTTAACCCTAAGTCTAAAGTTTATAAATTCTCATCGTCTACTCAAACCGGGAGGCCCGGGACTATGCAGTCAATTTGTACGAGTTACATTGGTCCCGTGCGAGGTGTTCGTGCCTCTCACGGGACCATTTTGTGGTGGTTTTACGTTTTCACCCTTTAACGCCATGTTTTTAAGCCTAAGTCTAAATTTTATAAATTCTCGTCATATACTTAAACCGGGAGGCCAGGACAACGTGTTTGGTCCCTACGAGTTACATTGGCACGGTGCGAGGTGATCGTGCCTCTCACTGGACTGTTTTATGGTTGTTTTACATTTTCACCCGTTGATGCCATTTTTTAAGCCTAAATATAAATTTTTGCAAATTCTCGTCGTATACTCAAACCGGGAGTCCCGTGACTATGCGGTCGGTCCCTATGCGTTACGTTGGTCCCGTGTGAGGTGATGGTGCCTCTAACTGGACCGTTTTGTTATTATTTTACGTTTTCACCCTTTCACATCATGTTTTCAAGCCAAAGTCTAAATTTCCAAATTCTCTTCGTATACTCAAACTGAGAGCTCAGGGACTATGCAGTCGGTCCCTACGAGTTACATTGGTCTAGTGCGAGGAGATCGTGCATCTTACAGGATCGTTTTGTTATTGTTTTATGTTTTCCCACTTTTATGTCATGCTTTTAGGCCTAAAAGTTTAATTGTTACAAATTCTCATTTTCTACTCAAATCGGGAGTCCCTTGACTACGCGGTCGGTTCGTACGAGTTACATTTCTCCCATGCAAGGTTCTCGAGCTTATCATGGGACCATTTTGTGACTGTTTTACATTTTCACCCGTTGACGCCATTTTTTTAAGCCTGTCTAAATTTTTTCAAATCCTCATCGTATACTCAAACGGGCAGTCCCGTGACTACGAAGTCGGTTAGTACGAGTTCCATTGGTCCCGTGTGAGGTGATGGTGCCTCTAATGAGATCATTTTGTTGTTGTCTTACGTTTTCACCCATTGACGCCATGTTTTTAAGCCTAAGTCTAAATTTTTCAAATTCTCATCGTATACTCAAATTGGGAGGCCGGGGACTGAGCGATCCGTTCGTACGAGTTACATTGGTCCCGTGCGAGGTGCTCGAGCCTCTCACGAGACGATTTTGTGGTGGTTTTAGGTTTTCACCCTTTGACACCATGTTTTGAACCCTAAGTCTAAATTTTAAAAAGTCTCATCGTATACTAAAATCGGGAGGTCGGGAACTACGCTGTCGGTTTGTACGCGTTACATTGGTCCCGTGCAAGATGCATGTGCCTCTCGCGGTAAAAATTTGTGGTGGTTTTCGGTTTTCACCCTCTGACGCCATATTTTTAAGCCTAAGTTTAAATTTTTCAAATTCTTATCGTATACTCAAATCGGGGGGTCGGAGACTGCGGTCGGTTCGTACGAGTTACATTAGTCCAATACGAGGTGCTCGTGCCTCTCACGGGACCATTTTGTTGTGGTTTTAGAGTTTCACCCTTTGACATCATGTTTTAAGCCAAAGTCTAAATTTTACGAACTCTCATCGTATACTAAAACCAAGAGGCCGAGGACTATGCGGTCGGTTCATACGCATTACATTGGTCCCGTGTAAGGTGCTCGTGCCTGTAACGGAACCATTTTGTGGTGGTCTAAGGTTTTCACCCTTTGACGCCATGTTTTTGACCCTAAGTCTAAATTTTACAAATTCTCATCGTATACTCAAACCGAGAGGCCGAGGACTACGCAGCCCTTCATACGAGTAACATTGGTCCCGTGCGAGGTGCTCGTGCCTCTCACGGGACCATTTTGTGGTGGTTTTCAATTTTCATCCTTTGAATCCGTGCTTTATGATGAAGACTAAATTTTATAAATTCTCATCGTATACTAAAACCGGGAGGTCGGGGACTATGCGGTCAGTTCGTACGAGTTACATTTGTCCCATGCGAGGTGCTCGTGCCTCTCACAAGACCATTTTGTGATGGTTTTAGGTTTTTAACCTTTGACGCCATGTTTCGTAGCATAAGTCTAAATTTTATAAATTCTCATCGTATACTCAAATCGGGAGGCCGAGGACTACGCGATCGGTCCCTACGAGTTACATTGGTCCCGTGCGAGGTGATCGTGCCTCTCACTGGACCGTTTTTGGCTGTTTTACATTTTCACCCGTTGATGCCATTTTTTAAGCCTAAATCTAAATTTTTGCAAATTCTCATTGTATACTCAAATCGGGAGTTCCGTGATAACGCGGTCGGTCCGTCCGGGTTACATTGGTCCAGTGTCAGGTGATCGTGCCTCTCACGGGACCATTTTGTGGTGGTTTTAGGTTTTCACCCTTTAACGTCATATTTTTAACCCTAAGTCTAAATTTTATAAATTCTCATCGTCTACTCAAACCGGGAGGCCCGGGACTATGCAGTCAATTTGTACAAGTTACATTGGTCCCGTGCGAGGTGTTCGTGCCTCTCACGGGACCATTTTGTGGTGGTTTTACGTTTTCACCCTTTAACGCCATGTTTTTAAGCCTAAGTCTAAATTTTACAAATTCTCGTCGTATACTTAAACCGGGAGGCCGAGGACAACATGTTTGGTCCCTACGAGTTACATTGGCACGGTGCGAGGTGATCGTGCCTCTCACTGGACCATTTTATGGTTGTTTTACATTTTCATCCGTTGATGCCTTTTTTTAAGCCTAAAAATAAATTTTTGCAAATTCTCGTCGTATACTCAAACCGGGAGTCCCGTGACTATGCGGTCGGTCCCTATGCGTTACGTTGGTCCCTTGTGAGGTGATGGTGCCTCTGACTGGACCGTTTTGTTATTATTTTACGTTTTCACCATTTCACATCATGTTTTCAAGCCAAAGTCTAAAATTTCCAAATTCTCTTCGTATACTCAAACTGAGAGGTCGGGGACTATGCAGTCGGTCCCTACGAGTTACATTGGTCTAGTGCGAGGTGATCGTGCATCTTACAGGATCGTTTTGTTATTGTTTTATGTTTTCCCACTTTTATGTCATGCTTTTAGGCCTAAAAGTTTAATTGTTACAAATTCTCATTTTCTACTCAAATCGGGAGTCCCTTGACTACGCGGTCGGTTCGTACGAGTTACATTTCTCCCATGCAAGGTTTTCGAGCTTATCATGAGACCGTTTTGTGACTGTTTTACATTTTCACCCGTTGACGCCATTTTTTTAAGCCTGTCTAAATTTTTTCAAATCCTCATCGTATACTCAAACGGGCAGTCCCGTGACTACGAAGTCGGTTAGTACGAGTTGCATAGGTCCCATGCGAGGTAATGGTGCCTCTAATGAGATCATTTTGTTGTTGTCTTACGTTTTCACCCATTGACGCCATGTTTTTAAGCCTAAGTCTAAATTTTTCAAATTCTCATCGTATACTCAAATTGGGAGGCCGGGGACTAAGCGACCCGTTCGTACGAGTTACATTGGTCCCGTACGAGGTGCTCGAGCCTCTCACGAGACGATTTTGTGGTTGTTTTAGGTTTTCACCCTTTGACACCATGTTTTGAACCCTAAGTCAAAATTTTAAAAAGTCTCATCGTATATTAAAATTGGGAGGTCGGGGACTACGTTGTCGGTTCGTACGCGTTACATTGGTCCCGTGCAAGATGCCTGTGCCTCTCGCGGTACCAATTTGTGCTGGTTTTCGGTTTTAACCCTTTGACGCAATATTTTTAACCCAAAGTCTAAATTTTACAAATTCTCATCGCATACTCAAACCGAAAGGCCGAGGACTACGCGGTCGTTCGTACAAGTAACATTGGTCCCGTGCGAGGTGCTCGTGCCTCTCACGGGATCATTTTGTGGTGGTTTTAGGTTTTCACCCTCTGACACCATATTTTTAAGCCAAAGTTTAAATTTTTCAAATTCTTATCGTATACTCAAATCGGGGGGTCGGGGACTGCGGTCGGTTCGTACGAGTTACATTAGTCCCATACGAGGTGCTCGTACCTCTCACGGGACCATTTTGTTGTGGTTTTAGAGTTTCACCCTTTGACATCATGTTTTAAGCCAAAGTCTTAATTTTATGAATTCTCATCGTATACTAAAACCAAGAGGCCGAGGACTATGCGGTCGGTTCATACGCATTACATTGGTCCCGTGTAAGGTGCTCGTGCCTGTAACGGAACCATTTTGTGGTGGTCTAAGGTTTTCACCCTTTGACGCCATGTTTTTGACCCTAAGTCTAAATTTTACAAATTCTCATCGTATACTCAAACCGAGAGGCCGAGGACTACGCAGCCCTTCATACAAGTAACATTAGTCCCGTGCGAGGTGCTCGTGCCTCTCACGGAACAATTTTGTGGTGGTTTTCAATTTTCATCCTTTGAATCCATGCTTTTATGCCGAAGACTAAATTTTATAAATTCTCATCGTATACTAAAACCGGGAGGTCGGGGACTATGCGGTCACTTCGTACGATTTACATTTGTCCCATGCGAGGTGCTCGTGCCTCTCACAAGACCATTTTGTGGTGGTTTTAGGTTTTTAACCTTTGACGCCATGTTTTTTAGCATAAGTCTAAATTTTACAAATTCTCATCGTATACTCAAATCGGGAGGCCGAGGACTACGCGGTCGGTCCCTACGAGTTACATTGGTCCCGTGTGAGGTGATCGTGCCTCTAACTGGACCGTTTTTGGCTATTTTACATTTTCACCCGTTGATGCCATTTTTTAAGCCTAAATCTAAATTTTTGCAAATTCTCATTGTATACTCAAATCGGGAGTTTCGTGATAACGCGGTCGGTCCGCCCGAGTTACATTGGTCTAGTGCCAGGTGATCGTGCCTCTCACGGGACCATTTTGTGGTGGTTTTAGGTTTTCACCCTTTAACGCCATATTTTTAACCCTAAGTCTAAATTTTATAAATTCTCATCGTCTACTCAAACCGGGAGGCCCGGGACTATGCAGTCAATTTGTACGAGTTACATTGGTCCCGTGCGAGGTGTTCGTGCCTCTCACGGGACCATTTTGTGGTGGTTTTACGTTTTCACCCTTTAACGCCATGTTTTTAAGCCTAAGTCTAAATTTTACAAATTCTCGTCGTATACTTAAACCGGGAGGCCGAGGACAACGTGGTTGGTCCCTACGAGTTACATTGGCACGGTGCGAGGTGATCGTGCCTCTCACTGGACCGTTTTATGGTTGTTTCACATTTTCACCCGTTGATGCCATTTTTTAAGCCTAAATATAAATTTTTGCAAATTCTCGTCGTATACTCAAACCGGGAGTCCCGTGACTATGCGGTCGGTCCCTATGCGTTACGTTGGTCCCGTGTGAGGTGATGGTGCCTCTAACTGGACCGTTTTGTTATTATTTTACGTTTTCACCCTTTCACATCATGTTTTCAAGCCAAAGTCTAAAATTTCCAAATTCTCTTCGTATACTCAAACTGAGAGGTCGGGGACTATGCAGTCGGTCCCTACGAGTTACATTGGCCTAGTGCGAGGTGATCGTGCATCTTACAGGATCGTTTTGTTATTGTTTTACGTTTTCCCACTTTTATGTCATGCTTTTAGGCCTAAAAGTTTAATTGTTATAAATTCTCATTTTCTACTCAAATCGGGAGTCCCTTGACTACGCGGTCGGTTCGTACGAGTTACATTTCTCCCATGCAAGGTTCTCGAGCTTATCATGGGACCGTTTTGTGACTGTTTTACATTTTCAACCGTTGACGCCATTTTTTTAAGCCTGTCTAATTTTTTGCAAATCCTCATCGTATACTCAAACGGGCAGCCCCGTGACTACGAAGTCGGTTAGTACGAGTTCCATTGGTCCCGTGCGAGGTGATGGTGCCTCTAATGAGATCATTTTGTTGTTCTCTTACGTTTTCACCCTTTGATGCCATGTTTTTAAGCCTAAGTCTAAATTTTTCAAATTCTCATCGTATACTCAAATTGGGAGGCCGGGGACTAAGCGATCGGTTCGTACGAGTTACATTGGTCCCGTGCGTGGTGCTCGAGCCTCTCACGAGACGATTTTGTGGTGGTTTTAGGTTTTCACCCTTTGACACCATGTTTTGAACCCTAAGTCTAAATTTTAAAAAGTCTCATCGTATACTAAAATCGGGAGGCCGGGGAATACGCTGTCGGTTCGTACGCATTACATTGGTCCCGTTCAAGATGCATGTGCCTCTCGCGGTACCAATTTGTGGTGGTTTTTGGTTTTAACCCTTTGACGTAATATTTTTAACCCTAAGTCTAACTTTTACAAATTCTCATTGTATACTCAAACCGATAGGCCGAGGACTACGCAACCCTTCATACGAGTAACATTGGTCCCGCGCGAGGTGCTCGTGCCTCTCGCGGGACCATTTTGTGGTGGTTTTCAATTTTCATCCTTTGAATCCATGCTTTTATGCTGAAGACTAAATTTTATAAATTCTCATCGTATACTAAAACCGGGAGGTCGGGGACTATGCGGTCAGTTCGTACGAGTTACATTGGTCCCATGCGAGGTGCTCGTGCCTCTCACAAGACCATTTTGTGGTGGTTTTAGGTTTTTAACCTTTGACGCCATGTTTTTTAGCATAAGTCTAAATTTTACAAATTCTCATCGTATACTCAAATCGGGAGGCCGAGGACTACGTGGTCGGTCCCTACGAGTTACATTGGTCCCGTGTGAGGTGATCGTGCCTCTAACTAGACCGTTTTTGGCTGTTTTACATTTTCACCCGTTGATGCCATTTTTTAAGCCTAAATCTAAATTTTTGCAAATTCTCATTGTATACTCAAATCGAGAGTTCCGTGATAACGCGGTCGGTCCGTCCGAGTTACATTGGTCCAGTGCCAGGTGATCGTGCCTCTCACGGGACCATTTTTTGGTGGTTTTAGGTTTTCACCCTTTAACGCCATATTTTTAACCCTAAGTCTAAATTTTATAAATTCTCATCGTCTACTCAAACCGGGAGGCCCGGGACTATGCAGTCAATTTGTACGAGTTACATTGGTCCCGTGCGAGGTGTTCGTGCGTCTCACGGGACCATTTTGTTGTGGTTTTACGTTTTCACCCTTTAACGCCATGTTTTTAATCCTAAGTCTAAATTTTACAAATTCTCGTCGTATACTTAAACCGGGAGGCCGAGGACAACGTGGCTGGTCCCTACGAGTTACAATGGCACGGTGCGAGGTGATCGTGCCTCTCACTGGACCGTTTTATGGTTGTTTCACATTTTCACTCGTTGATGCCATTTTTTAAGCCTATATATAAATTTTTACAAATTCTCGTCGTATACTCAAACCGGGAGTCCCGTGACTATGCGGTCGGTCCCTATGCGTTACGTTGGTCCCGTGTGAGGTGATGGTGCCTCTAAGTGGACCGTTTTGTTATTATTTTACGTTTTCACCCTTTCACATCATGTTTTCAAGCCAAAGTCTAAAATTTCCAAATTCTCTTCGTATACTCAAACTGAGAGGTCGGGGACTATGCAGTCGGTCCCTACGAGTTACATTGGTCTAGTGCGAGGTGATCGTGCATCTTACAGGATCGTTTTGTTATTGTTTTACGCTTTCCCACTTTTATGTCATGCTTTTAGGCCTAAAAGTTTAATTGTTATAAATTCTCATTTCTACTCAAATCGGGAGTCCCTTGACTACGCGGTCGGTTCGTACGAGTTACATTTCTCCCATGCAAGGTTCTCGAGCTTATCATGGGACCGTTTTGTGACTGTTTTACATTTTCAACCGTTGACGCCATTTTTTTAAGCCTGTCTAAATTTTTGCAAATCCTCATCGTATACTCAAACGGGAAGCCCCGTGACTACGAAGTCGGTTAGTACGAGTTCCATTGGTCCCGTGCTAGGTGGTGGTGCCTCTAATGAGATCATTTTGTTGTTCTCTTACGTTTTCACCCATTGACGCCATGTTTTTAAGCCTAAGTCTAAATTTTTCAAATTCTCATCGTATACTCAAATTGGGAGGCCGGGGACTAAGCGATCGGTTCGTACGAGTTACATTGGTCCCGTGCGAGGTGCTCGAGCCTCTCACGAGACGATTTTGTGGTGGTTTTAGGTTTTCACCCTTTGACACCATGTTTTGAACCCTAAGTCTAAATTTTAAAAAGTCTCATCGTATACTAAAATCGGGAGGCCGGGGAATACGCTGTCGGTTCGTACGCATTACATTGGTCACGTGCAAGATGCATGTGCCTCTCGCGGTACCAATTTGTGGTGGTTTTTGGTTTTAACCCTTTGACGAAATATTTTTAACCCTAAGTCTAACTTTTACAAATTCTCGTTGTATACTCAAACCGATAGGCCGAGGACTACGCAACCCTTCATACGAGTAACATTGGTCCCGCGCGAGGTGCTCGTGCCTCTCGCGGGACCATTTTCTGGTGGTTTTCAATTTTCATCCTTTGAATCCATGCTTTTATGCCGAAGACTAAATTTTATAAATTCTCATCGTATACTAAAACCGGGAGGTCGGGGACTATGCGGTCAGTTCGTACGAGTTACATTGGTCCCATGCGAGGTGCTCGTGCCTCTCACAAGACCATTTTGTGGTGGTTTTAGGTTTTTAACCTTTGACGCCATGTTTTTTAGCATAAGTCTAAATTTTACAAATTCTCATCGTATACTCAAATCGGGAGGCCGAGGACTACGTGGTCGGTCCCTACGAGTTACATTGGTCCCGTGTGAGGTGATCGTGCCTCTAACTAGACCGTTTTTGGCTGTTTTACATTTTCACACGTTGATGCCATTTTTTAAGCCTAAATCTAAATTTTTCCAAATTCTCATTGTATACTCAAATCGAGAGTTCCGTGATAACGCGGCCGGTCCGTCCGAGTTACATTGGTCCAGTGCCAGGTGATCGTGCCTCTCACGGGACCATTTTTTGGTGGTTTTAGGTTTTCACCCTTTAACGCCATATTTTTAACCCTAAATCTAAATTTTATAAATTCTCATCGTCTACTCAAACCGGGAGGCCCGGGACTATGCAGTCAATTTGTACGAGTTACATTGGTCCCGTGCGAGGTGTTCATGCGTCTCACGGGACCATTTTGTTGTGGTTTTACGTTTTCACCCTTTAACGCCATGTTTTTAATCCTAAGTCTAAATTTTACAAATTCTCGTCGTATACTTAAACCGGGAGGCCGAGGACAACGTGGTTGGTCCCTACGAGTTACATTGGCACGGTGCGAGGTGATCGTGCCTCTCACTGGACCGTTTTATGGTTGTTTCACATTTTCACTCGTTGATGCCATTTTTTAAGCCTAAATATAAATTTTTACAAATTCTCGTCGTATACTCAAACCGGGAGTCCCGTGACTATGCGGTCGGTCCCTATGCGTTACGTTGGTCCCGTGTGAGGTGATGGTGCCTCTAACTGGACCGTTTTGTTATTATTTTACGTTTTCACCCTTTCACATCATGTTTTCAAGCCAAAGTCTAAAATTTCCAAATTCTCTTCGTATACTCAAACTGAGAGGTCGGGGACTATGCAGTCGGTCCCTACGAGTTACATTGGTCTAGTGCGAGGTGATCGTGCATCTTACAGGATCGTTTTGTTATTGTTTTACGTTTTCCCACTTTTATGTCATGCTTTTAGGCCTAAAAGTTTAATTGTTATAAATTCTCATTTTCTACTCAAATCGGGAGTCCCTTGACTACGCGGTCGGTTCGTACGAGTTACATTTCTCCCATGCAAGGTTCTCGAGCTTATCATGGGACCGTTTTGTGACTGTTTTACATTTTCAACCGTTGACGCCATTTTTTTAAGCCTGTATAAATTTTTGCAAATCCTCATCGTATACTCAAACGGGCAGTCCCGTGACTACGAAGTCGGTTAGTACGAGTTCCATTGGTCCCGTGCGAGGTGATGGTGCCTCTAATGAGATCATTTTGTTGTTGTCTTACTTTTTCACCCATTGACGCCATGTTTTTAAGCCTAAGTCTAAATTTTTCAAATTCTCATCGTATACTCAAATTGGGAGGCCGGGGACTAAGCGATCGGTTTGTACGAGTTACATTGGTCCCGTGCGAGGTGCTCGAGCCTCTCACGAGACGATTTTGTGGTGGTTTTAGGTTTTCACCCTTTGACACCATGTTTTGAACCCTAAGTCTAAATTTTAAAAAGTCTCATCGTATACTAAAATCGGGAGGCCGGGGACTACATTGTCGGTTCGTACGCATTACATTGGTCCCTTGCAAGATGCATGTGCCTCTCGCGGTACCAATTTGTGGTGGTTTTCGGTTTTAACCCTTTGACGTAATATTTTTAACCCTAAGTTTAACTTTTACAAATTCTCATCGTATACTCAAACCGAAAGGCCGAGGACTACGCGGTCATTCGTACAAGTAATATTGGTCCCGTGTGAGGTGCTCGTGCCTCTCACGGGACCATTTTGTGGTGGTTTTAGGTTTTCACCCTCTGACGCCATATTTTTAATCCTAAGTTTAAATTTTTCAAATTCTTAACGTATACTCAAATCGGGGGGTCGGGGACTGCGATCGGTTCGTACGAGTTACATTAGTCCCATACGAGGTGCTCGTGCCTCTAACGGGACCATTTTGTTGTGGTTTTAGAGTTTCACCCTTTGACATCATGTTTTAAGCCAAAGTTTAAATTTTACGAATTCTCATCGTATACTAAAACCAAGAGGCCAAGGGCTATGCGGTCGGTTCATACGCATTACATTGGTCCCGTGTAAGGTGCTCGTGCCTGTAACGGAACCATTTTGTGGTGGTCTAAGGTTTTCACCCTTTGACGCCATGTTTTTGACCCTAAGTCTAACTTTTACAAATTCTCATTGTATACTCAAACCGATAGGCCGAGGACTACGCAACCCTTCATACGAGTAACATTGGTCCCGTGCGAGGTGCTCGTGCCTCTCACGGGACCATTTTGTGGTGGTTTTCAATTTTCATCCTTTGAATCCATGCTTTTATGCCGAAGACTAAATTTTATAAATTCTCATCGTATACTAAAATCGGGAGGTCGGGGACTATGCGGTCAGTTCGTACGAGTTACATTGGTCCCATGCGAGGTGCTCGTGCCTCTCACAAGACCATTTTGTGGTGGTTTTAGGTTTTTAACCTTTGACGCCATGTTTTTTAGCATAAGTCTAAATTTGACATACTCTCATCGTATACTCAAATCGGGAGGCCGAGGACTACGCAGTCAGTCCCTACGAGTTACATTGGTCCCGTGTGAGGTGATCGTGCCTCTCACTGGACCGTTTTTGGCTGTTTTACATTTTCACCCGTTGATGCCATTTTTTAAGCCTAAATCTAAATTTTTGCAAATTCTCATTGTATACTCAAATCGAGAGTTCCGTGATAACGCGGTCGGTCCGTCCGAGTTACATTGGTCCACTGCCAGGTGATCGTGCCTCTCACGGGACCATTTTGTGGTGGTTTTAGGTTTTCACCCTTTAAGGCCATATTTTTAACCCTAAGTCTAAATTTTATAAATTCTCATGGTCTACTCGAACTGGGAGGCTCGGGACTATGCAGTCAATTTGTACGAGTTACATTGGTCCCGTGCGAGGTGTTCGTGCCTCTCACAGGACCATTTTGTGGTGGTTTTACGTTTTCACCCTTTAACGCCATGTTTTTAGGCCTAAGTCTAAATTTTACAAATTCTCGTCGTATACTTAAATCGGGAGGCCGAGGACAACGTGGTTGGTCCCTACGAGTTACATTGGCACAGTGCGAGGTGATCGTGCCTCTCACTGGACCGTTTTATGGTTGTTTCACATTTTCACCCGTTGATGCCATTTTTTAAGCCTAAATATAAATTTTTGCAAATTCTCGTCGTATACTCAAACCGGGAGTCCCGTGACTATGCGGTCGGTCCCTATGCTTTACGTTGGTCCCGTGTGAGGTGATGGTGCCTCTAAATGGACCGTTTTGTTATTATTTTACGTTTTCACCCTTTCACATCATGTTTTCAATCCAAAGTCTAAAATTTCCAAATTCTCTTCGTATACTCAAACTAGAAGGTCGGGGACTATGCAGTCAGTCCCAACGAGTTACATTGGTCTAGTGCGAGGTGATCGTGCATCTTACAGGATCGTTTTGTTATTGTTTTATGTTTTCCCACTTTTATATCATGCTTTTAGGCCTAAAAGTTTAATTGTTACAAATTCTCATTTTCTACTCAAATCGGGAGTCCCTTGACTACGCGGTCGGTTCGTACGAGTTACATTTCTCACATGCAAGGTTCTCGAGCTTATCATGGGACCGTTTTGTGACTGTTTTACATTTTCACCCGTTGACGCCATTTTTTTTAGCCTGTCTAAATTTTTGCAAATCCTCATCGTATACTCAAACGAGCAGTCCCGTGACTACGAAGTCGGTTAGTACGAGTTCCATTGGTCCCGTACGAGGTGATGGTTCCTCTAATGAGATCATTTTGTTGTTGTCTTACATTTTCACCCATTGACTCCATGTTTTTAGGCCTAAGTCTAAATTTTTCAAATTTTTATCGTATACTCAAATTGGGAGGCCGGGGACTAAGCGATCGGTTCGTACGAGTTACATTGGTCCCGTGCGAGGTGCTCGAGCCTCTCACGAGACAATTTTGTGGTGGTTTTAGGTTTTCACCCTTTGACACCATGTTTTGAACCCTAAGTCTAAATTTTAAAAAGTCTCATCGTATTCTAAAATCGGGAGGTCGAGGACTACGCTGTCGGTTCGTACGCGTTACATTGGTCCCGTGCAAGATGCCTGTGCCTCTCGCGGTTGAGGTGGTTTTTGGTTTTAACCCTTTGACGTAATATTTTCAACCCTAAGTCTAAATTTTACCAATTCTCATTGTATACTCAAACCGAAAGGCCGAGGACTACGCGGTCATTCGTACAAGTAACATTGGTCCCATGCGAGGTGCTCGTGCCTCTCACGGTACCATTTTGTGGTGGTTTTAGGTTTTCACCCTCTGACGCCATATTTTTAAGCCTAAGTTTAAATTTTCCAAATTCTTATCGTATACTCAAATCGGGGGGTCGGGGACTGCGGTCGGTTCGTACGAGTTACATTAGTCCCATACGAGGTGCTCGTGCCTCTCACGGGACCATTTTGTTGTGGTTTTAGAGTTTCACCCTTTGACATCATGTTTTAAGCCAAAGTTTAAATTTTACGAATTCTCATCGTATACTAAAACCAAGAGGCCGAGGACTATGCGGTCGGTTCATACGCATTACATTGGTCCTGTGTAAGGTGTTCGTGCCTGTAACGGAACCATTTTGTGGTGGTCTAAGGTTTTCACCCTTTGACGCCATGTTTTTGACCCTAAGTCTAAATTTTACAAATTCTCATCGTATACTCAAACCGAGAGGCCGAGGACTACGCAGCCCTTCATACGAGTAACATTGGTCCCGCGCGAGGTGCTCGTGCCTCTCGCGGAACCATTTTGTGGTGGTTTTCAATTTTCATCCTTTAAATCCATGCTTTTATGCCGAAGACTAAATTTTATAAATTCTCATCGTATACTAAAACCGGGAGGTCGGGGACTATGCGATCAGTTCGTACGAGTTACATTGGTCCCATGCGAGGTGCTCGTGCTTTTCACAAGACCATTTTGTGGTGGTTTTAGGTTTTTAACCTTTGACACCATGTTTTTTAGCATAAGTCTAAATTTTACAAATTCTCATCGTATACTCAAATCGGGAGGCCGGGGACTATGCAGTCGGTCCCTACGAGTTACATTGGTCCCGTGCGAGGTGATCGTGCCTCTCACTGGACCGTTTTTGGCTGTTTTACATTTTCACTCATTGATGCCATTTTTTAAGCCTAAATCTAATTTTTTGCAAATTCTCATTGTATACTCAAACTGGGAGTTCCGTGACTACGCGGTCGGTCCGTTCGAGTTACATTGGTCCAGTACGAGGTGATCGTGCCTCTCACTGGACCATTTTTTGGTGGTTTTAGGTTTTCACCCTTTAACGCCATGTTTTTAACCCTAAGTCTAAATTTTATAAATTCTCATCGTATACTCAAACCGGGAGGCCCGGGGCTATGCGGTCAGTTCATACGAGTTACATTTGTTCCGGACGAGGTGTTCATGCTTCTCACGGGACCATTTTGTGGTGGTTTTATGTTTTCACCCTTTGGCGCCATGTTTTTAAGCTTAAGTCTAAATTTTACAAATTCTCGTCGTATACTTAAACCGGGAGGCCGAGGACAACGTGGTTGGTCCCTACGAGTTACATTGGCACGGTGCGAGGTGATCGTGCCTCTCACTGGACCGTTTTATGGTTGTTTCACATTTTCACCCGTTGATGCCATTTTTTAAGCCTAAATATAATTTTTTGCAAATTCTCGTCGAATGCTCAAATCGGGAGTCCCTTGACTATGCGATTGGTCCCTGCGAGTTACGTTGGTCCTGTACGAGGTGATGGTGCCTCTAACGGGACCGTTTTGTTATTATTTTATGTTTTCACCCTTTCACGTCATGTTTTCAATTCTAAGTCTAAATTTTCCTAATTCTCGTCGTATACTCAAATCGATAGGTTGGGGACTATGCAGTCAGTCCCTACGAGTTAATTGGTCCAGTGCGAGGTAATCGTGCCTCTTACAGGACCATTTTGTTATTGTTTTATGTTTTCCCACTTTTTTGTCAAGTTTTTAGGTCTAAAAGTCTTAATGTTACAAATTCTCGTCGTATACTCAAACCGTGACTCCCTTGACTACGCGGTCGGTTCGTACAAGTTATTTTTCTCCCATACGAGGTGCTTGAGCCTCTCACTGGACTGTTTTGTGACTATTTTACATTTTCATCCCTTGACGTAACTGTTTTACGTTTTCACACATTGACTCCTTGTTTTTGAGCCTAACTCTAAATTTTTGCAAATTCTCGTCGTATACTCAAACTGGGAGTCCCGTGACTGCACGATCGGTTCGTACGAGTTACATTGGTCCCGTGTGAGGTGATGGTGCCTCTAACGAGACCGTTTTGTTGTTGTAGTTTTATGTTTTCACCCATTGATGCCATTGTTGATACCAAATTTAATCTGCTGACGAGGATCAATCATATAAAGACACGTGTCCATTCACATGGTAAATACAAAGACTTTTGATGAATAAGGTCCGAGGAACTCCACAGGTCCGAGTAACTTAAAGAGATCCAAGCAACTAAATTAGTCCGAGCAACTCAAAGATGTTCGAGCAACTCAAAGTTGTCCGAGCAACTCAAGTCGGTCCGAGCAACCCAAATACTTGTTGCATGCGCGTCAAGTATGCCAGAAGACAACTACGCATTAAATGTGCATTTAATGCTATACAAATATATTCAGCTGCCAAAATACAGCACATCATTCTTTCACATGTACAGCCTCAAGGCTATAAATACATTGTGACATCCTCAAGAAAAGGGGACTCGAAATTTCTTGGTAAAACTAATTATCGAGAATTCCAAACAGTCAGTAATAACAAAAACAGTGGACGTAGGCCATTCTTACAAGGCTGAACCACTTTAAAAATCTTGGCCTCATTTACTTATTCATTTTTTTTATCTGTGATTAAAATAATTAGAGATAATATAATTTTTTACATCAACAGCCATGTTTTTAACCCTAAGTCTAAATTTTACAAATTCTCATCGTATACACAAACCGGGAGGCTGGGGACTATTCTGTCGGTTCGTACGAGTTACATTGGTCCCGTGCGAGGTGCTTGTGCCTCTCACGGGACCATTTGTGGTGGTTTTACGTTTTCATCCTTTGACCCCATGTTTTTTACCCTAAGTTTAAATTTTATAAATTATCATCATATACTCATACCGGGAGGCCGAGGACTACGCGATCGTTCGTACGAGTAACATTGGTCCCGTGCGAGGTGCTCGTGCCCCTCACGGGACCATTTTGCGGTGGTTTTAGGTTTTCACCCTTTGACGCTATATTTTTAACTCTACGTCTAAATTTTTCAAGTTCTCATCGTATACTCGAACCGGGAGTCCCATGACTATGCGGTTGGTCCGTACGAGTTACATTGGTTCGGTGCGAGGTGATCGTGCCTCTCAATTGACCGCTTTGTGACTGTTTTACATTTTCATCCTTTGGCGCCATATTTTTAAGCCTATGTCTAAATTTTACAAATTCTCATCGTATACTCAAATCGGGAGGCCAAGGATTATGCGATCGGTCCATACGAGTTACATTGGTCCCATGTGTGGTGATCGTGCCTTTCACTGGACCGTTTTGTGGCTGTTTTACATTTTCACCCGTTGACGCCATTTTTTAAGCCTAAATCTATTTTTTTTACAAATTCTCGTTGAATACTCAAACTGGGAGTCTCGTGACTACGGGGTCGGTTCGTACGAGTTACATTGGTCCCGTGCGAGGTGATGGTGCCTCTAACGGGACCGTTTTGTTGTTGTTTTATGTTTTCACCCTTTGACGTCATGTTTTCAAGCCTAAGTCTAAATTTTCCAAATTCTCGTCGTATACTCAAGCCGAGAGGCCGGGTACTATGCGATCGGTCCCTACGAGTTACATTGGTTCAGTGAGAGGTGATCGTGCCTCTTACAAGACCATTTTGTTATTGTTTTACGTTTTCCCACTTTTATGTCATGTTTTTAGGCCTAAAAGTATAAATGTTACATTGGTCCAGTGCGAGGTGATGGTGCCTCTAATGGGACTGTTTTGCTCTTGTTTTGCGTTTTCACCCATTGACGCCATATTTTCAAGCCTAAGTCTAACTTTTGTAAATTCTCCTCGTATACTGAAACCGAGAGGTCGGGGACTACGCAGTCGGTTCGTACGAGTTACATTGGTCCCGACGAGGTGTTCTTGCCTCTCACGGTAACATTTTGGGGTGGTTTTAGGTTTTCACCGTTTGACGCCATATTTTTAACCCTAAGTCTAAATTTTAAAAATTCTCATTGTATACTCAAATCGGGAGGCTGAGGACTATTCGGTCGGTTCGTACGAGTTACACTGGTCTCGTGCAAGGTGCTCTTGCCTCTCATGGGACCATTTTTTGGTGATTTTTGGTTTTCACCCTTTGACGCCATGTTTTGAAGCTTAAGTCTAAATTTTAATAATTCTCGTCGTGTACTCAAATCGGGAGGTCGTGGACTATGCGGTCGGTCCCTACGAGTTACATTGGTCCCGTGCGAGGTGATTGTGTCTCTCACTAGACTGTTTTGTGGCTATTTTATGTTTTCACCCATTGACGCCATGTTTTTAAGCCTAAGTCTAAATTTTTACAAATTCTTGTCATATACTCAAACTGGCAGGCCGGGGACTACGTGATCGGTTCGTACGAGTTACATTGGTCCCGTGTGAGGTGTTCGTGCCTCTCATGGTACCATTTTGTGGTGGTTTTAGGTTTTCACCCTTTGACGCCATATTTTTAAGCCTAAGTCTAAATTTTACAAATTCTCGTCGTATACTCAAACCGAGAAGCCGAGGACAACGTGGTCGGTCCCTATGAGTTTCATTATCCCCGTGCGAGGTGATCGTGCCTATCACTGGACCATTATGTGGCTTTTTTATATTTTCACCCGTTGATGCCATGTTTTAAGCCTAAATATAAACTTTTGCAAATTCTCGTCGTATTCTTAAACTGGGAGTCTCGTGACTATGCGATCGGTCCCTACGAGTTACATTGGTCCAACGCAAGGTGATCGTGCCTCTCACTGGACCGTTTAGTGACTGTTTTATGTTTTCATCCCTTGACGCCATGTTTTTAATCCAAAGTCTAAATTTTATAAATTCTCATCGTATACCAAAATCGAAAGGTCGGGGACTATGCTGTCGGTTCATATGAATTACATTGGTCCCGTACGAGGTGATGGTGCCTCTCACGGGACCATTTTGTGGTGATTTTAGGTTTTCACCATTTGATGCCATGTTTTTAAACCTAAGTCTAAATCTTATAAATTCTTATCGTATACTCAAATCGGGAGGCCGAGGATAACGCAGTCAGTCCCTATGAGTTACATTAGTCCCGTACGAGGTGATCGTGCCTCACACTGGATCGTTTTGTGGCTGTTTTACGTTTTCACCCATTGACGCCATGTTTTAAGCCTAAATCTAAATTTTTTCAAATTCTCATCGTATACTCAAACCGAGAGTCCTATGACTATGTCGTCGGTCCGAACGAGTTATGTTGGTCCTGTACGAGGTGGTGGTGCCTCTATCGGGACTGTTTTGTTATTATTTTACGTTTTCACCCTTTGACGTCATGTTTTCAAGCCTAAGTCTAAATTTTCCAAATTCTCGTCGTATAATCAAATCGATAGGCCGGGGACTATCCGGTTAGTCCCTATGAGTTACATTGGTCCAGTGTGAGATGATTGCCTCTTACAGGACCGTTTGGTTATTGTTTTACGTTTTCCCACTTTTATGTCATGTTTTTAGGCCTAAAAGTCAAAATGTTACAAATTCTCGTTATATACTCAAATCGGGAGTCCCTTGACTACGCGGTCGGTTCGTACGAGTTATGTTTCTCCCATGCGAGGTGCTCGAGCCTCTCACTAGACCGTTTTGTGACTATTTTACATTTCATCCCTTGATGCAACTGTTTTACATTTTCACCCGTTGACGCCGTGTTTTTAAGCCTAAGTCTAAATTTTTGCAAATTCTTGTCATTTACATAAACCGGGAGTCCCGTGATTACGCGGTGAGTTCATACGAGTTATATTGGTCCCGTACAAGGTGATGGTGCCTCTAACGGGACCGTTTTGCTGTTATTTTACATTTTCACCCTTTGACGACATGTTTTCAAGCCTAAATCTAAATTTTCCAAATTCTCATCGTATACTCAAACCGAGATGCCAGGGACTATGTGATCGGTCCCTACGAGTTACATTGGTCCAGTGCGAGGTGATCATGCCTCTCACTGGACCGTTTTGTGACTGTTTTATGTTTTCATCCTTTGACGCCATGTTTTTAACCCTAAGTCTAAATTTTACAAATTCTCGTCATATACTTAAATCGGGAGGTCCGGGACTACGCGGTCAGTTTGTAGGAGTTACATTGGTCCCGTACGAGGTGCTCGTGCCTCTCACGAGACCATTTTGTGGTGGTTTTAGGTTTTCACACTTTGACGCCATGTTTTTAATCCTAAGTCTAAATTTTACAAATTCTCATCGTATACTCAAACCGGGAGGCTGGGGACTACACGGTCTGTTCGTACGAGTTACATTGGTCCCGTACGAGGTGCTCATGTCGCTCACGAGACCATTTTGTGGTGGTTTGAGGTTTTCATCCTTTGACGCCATGTTTTTAAGCTGAATTCTAAATTTTACAAATTCTCGTTGTATACTCAAATCGAGAGGTCGGGGACTACGCGGTCGGTCCCTAAGAGTTACATTGGTTCCATGCGAGGTGATCGTGCCTCTCACTGGACTGTTTTGTGGATGTTTTACGTTTTCACCCGTTGACGCCATGTTTCAAGCCTAAATCTAAATTTTTACAAATTTTGGTCGTATACTCAAACCGGGAGTCCCATGACTACGCGATCGGTCCGTACGAGTTACATTGGTCCAGTGCGAGGTTATCGTGCCTCTCACTAGACCGTTTTGTGACTGTTTTACGATTTCATCCTTTGACGCCATGTTTTTAATCCTAAGTCAAAATTTTATAAATTCTCATAGTATACTCAAACCGGGAGGTCGACGACTATGCGGTCGGTCCCTACGTGTTACATTTGTCCCGTACGAGATGCTCGTTCCTCTCTCTAGACCATATTGTGGTGGTTTTGGTGTTTCACCATTTTATGCCATGTTTTTAACCGTAAGTCTAAATTTTACAAATTCTCATCATATACTCAAACCGGGAGGCTAAGGACTACGCGGTCGGTTCGTAGGAGTAACATTGGTCCCATGCGAGGTTCTCGTACCTCTCACGGGACCATTTTGTGGTGGTTTTAGGTTTTCACCCTTTGACGCCATGTTTTTAACCCTAAGTCTAGATTTTACAAATTCTCTTCGTATACTCAAATCGGGAGGGATGCGGTCAGTCCCTACGAGTTACATTGAACCCGTAGGAGGTGATCGTGCCTCTCACTGGACCGTTTTATGGCTGTTTTACGTTTTCGCCCATTGATGCCACTTTTTAAGCCTAAATATAAATTTTTGCAAAGTCTCGTTGTATACTCAAACCGGGAGTCCCGTGACTACGCTGTCGGTCCCTACGGGTTACATTGGTCCAGTGTGAGGTTATTGTGCCTCTCACTGGTCCATTTTGTGACTGTTTTACGTTTTCATCCTTGATGCAATGTATTTAACCCTATGTCTAAATTTTATAAATTCTCATCGTATACTCAAATCGAAAGTTCGGGGACTACGCTGTCGGTTCGTATGAGTTACATTGGTCCCTTACGAGGTGCTCTTGCCTCTCACAGGACCATTTTGTAGTTGTTTTAGGTTTTCACCATTTGACGACATGTTTTTAACCCTAAGTCTAAATTTTACAAATTCTCATCGTTTACTCAAACCGGGAGGCCGGGGATTACGTGGTCATTCGTACGAGTAACATTAATCCCGTGCGAGGTGCTCGTGCCTCTCATGGGACCATTTTGTGATGGTTTTAGGTTTTCACCCTTTGATGCCATGTTTTTAATCCTAAGTATAAATTTTACAAATTCTCATCGTATACTCAAACCGGGAGGCTGGGGACTACGCTTTTGGTTCGTACGCGTTACATTGGTCCCGTGTGAGGTGCTCGTGCCTCTCACGGGACCCTTTTGTGTTAATTTTAGGTTTTAACCCTTTGACGCCATGCTATTAAGCGTAAGTTTAAATTTTTCAAATTCTCATCGTATACAGAAATGGGGAGGCTGGTGACTACGCGGTCGGTCTCGACGAGTTACATTGGTCCCGTGCGATGTGATCGTGCCTCTCACTGGACCGTTTTGTGGCAGTTTTATATTTTCAACCGTTGACGCCATTTTTTAAGCCTAATTCAAAATTTTTGCAAATTCTCATCGTATACTCAAACCGAGAGTCCCGTGACTACGCAGTCGGTTCGTACGAGTTACATTGGCCCCGTGCGAGGTGATAGTGCCTTAACGGGGTCGTTTTGTTATTGTTTTATGTTTTCACTCTTTGACGTCATATTTTCAAGCCTAAGTCTAAATTTTCCAAATTCTCGTCATATACTCAAACCGAGAGGCCGGGTACTATAGGATCGGTCCCTACGAGTTACATTGGTCCAATGCGAGGTGATCGTGCCTCTTACAGGACTGTTTTGTTATTATTTTACGTTTTCCCACTTTTATGTCATGTTTTTAGGCCTAAAAGTCTAAATGTTACAAATTCTCATCGTATACTTAAATCGGGAGGCCGAGGGCTACGCGATTGCTTAGTATGAGTTACATTGGTCCCGTGCGAGGTGATGGAGCCTCTAATGGGACCGTTTTGTTGTTATTTTATGTTTTCACCCGTTGACGCCATGTTTTCAAGCTTAAGTCTAAATTTTACAAATTCTCATCTTATACTCAAACCGAGGGGTCGGGGACTATGCGGTCAGTTTGTATGAGTTACATTGGTCCCGTGCGAGGTGTTCTTTGCTCTTACGGGAACATTTTCGGGTGGTTTTAGATTTTCAACCTTTCACGTCATGTTTTCGAGCCTAAGTCTAAGTTTTCAAAATTCTCATCATATACTCAAACTGAGAGGCCGGGGATAATGCGGTCGGTCCCTATGAGTTACATTGGTCCAGTATGAGGTGATCATGCCTCTCACGGGACCATTTTGTGACTGTTTTACGTTTTCATCCCGTAACGCCATGTTTCTAACCGTAAGTCTAAATTTTACATATTCTTGTCGTGTAGTCAAACAGGGAGGTTAGGGACTACGCGACCGGTTCGTACGAGTTATATTGGTCCCGTGTGAGGTGCTCGTGCCTCTCACGGGGCCATTTTGTGGTGGTTTTAGGTTTTCACCCTTTAACGCCTTCTTTTTAACCCTAAATCTATATTTTAAAAATTCTCATCCTATACTCAAACCGGGAGGCCGTGGACGACGAAGTTAGTTTGTATGAGTTACATTGGTGCCGTGCGAGGTGCTCGTGCCTCCCACGGGACCATATTGTGGTCATTTTAGGTTTTCACACTTTGACGCCATGTTTTTAAGCCTAAATCCAAATTTTACAAATTCTCGTCGTATAGTCAAATCGGGAGGCCGAGGACAACACGGTCGGTCCCTACGAGTTACATTGGTCTCATGCGAGGTGATCGTGACTCTCACTGGACCGTTTTGTGGTTGTTTTATATTTTCACCCCTTAACGCCATGTTTTAAGCCTAAATCTATTTTTTTGCAAATTCTCATCGTATACTCAAACCGTGAGTCCCGTGACTATGAACGCAGTCCCTACGAGTTACATTGGTCCCGTGCAAGGTGATGTTGCCTCTAACGGGACCTTTTTGTTGTTATTTTATGTTTTCACCCTTTCACGTCATGTTTACAAGCCTACATCTAAATTTTCCAAAATCTCGTAGTATACTCAAACCGAGAGGTCGGGGACTTTGCGATCGATCCCTACGAGTTATTTTGGTCCAGTGCGAGGTGATCGTGCCTCTTACTGGACCATTTTGTTATTATTTTACATTTTCCCACTTTTATGTCATGTTTCTAGACCCAAACGTCTAAATGTTACAAATTCCCGTTGTATACTCAAACCGGGAGTCCCGTGACTACGCGATTGGTCCGTACGAGTTACATTGGTCCAGTGCGAGGTGATTGTGCCTCTCACTGGACCGCTTTGTGACTGTTTTACGTTTTCATCCTTTGGCGCCATGTTTTTAAGACTAAGTCTAAATTTTATAAATTCTCATCGTATACTCAAACCGAGAGGCCGGGGATTACGCGGTCGGTCCCTACGAATTACATTGGTCCCGTACGAGGTGCTCGTTCCTCTCACTAGACCATATTGTGGTGGTTTTAGGTTTTCACACTTTGACGCCGTATTTTTAACCCTAAGTCTAAATTTTATAAATTCTCATCGTATACTCAAACCGCGAGGCCGAAGACTATGCGGTCAGTTCGTCAGAGTTACACTGGTCTCGTACGAGGTGCTCGTACCTCTCACGGGACCATTTTGTGGTGGCTTTAGGTTTTCACCCTTTAACGCCATGTTTTTAACCCTTAGTTAAAATTTTACATATTCTCGTCGTATACTCAAATCGAGAGGCCGGGGACTATGCGGTCTGTCCCTATGAGTTACATTGAACCCATGCGAGGTGGTCGTGTCTCTCACTGGACTATTTTATAGTTGTATTACGTTTTTACCCATTGACACCATTTTTTAAGCCTAAATGAATTTTTTGCAAAATCTCGTTGTATACTCAAATCGGGAGTCCCGTGACTACGTGGTCGGTCCCTACGAGTTACATTGGTCCAGTGCGAGGTGATCGTGCCTCTCACTGGACCATTTTGTGACTGTTTTACGTTTTCATCCCTTGACGCCATGTTTTTAACCCTAAGTCTAAATTTTACAAATTCTAGTCGACCGGGAGGTCGGGGACTGCGCGATTGGTTCGTACGAGTTACATTGGTTTCGTGTGACGTGCTCGTGCCTCTCACGGGGCCATTTTGTGGTGGTTTTAGGTTTTATCCCTTTAACGCCATGTTTTTAACCCCAAGTCTAAATTTTACAAATTCTCATCGTATACTCAAAGTAGGAGGCCGGGGACTACGCGATTGGCTCATATGAGTTACATTGGTCCCGTACGAGGTTCTCGTGCCTCTCATGGGTCCATATTGTGGCCGTTTTAGGTTTTCACCCTTTGACGCAATGTTTTTAACCCTACATCTAATTTTTCCAAATTCTCGTCGTATACTCAAACCGAGAGGTCAGGGACTATGCGATCGGTCCCTACGAGTTATGTTGGTCCAGTGCGAGGTGATTGTGCCTCTTACAGGACCATTTTGTTATTATTTTACATTTTCCCACTTTTATGTCATGTTTCTAGACCCAAAAGTCTAAATGTTACGAATTCCCATCGTATACTCAAACCGGGAGTCCCGTGACTACGCGATCGGTCCGTACGAGTTACATTGGTCCAGTGCGAGGTGATTGTGCCTCTCACTGGACCGCTTTGTGACTGTTTTACGTTTTCATCCTTTGGCGCCATATTTTTAAGACTAACTCTAAATTTTACAAATTCTCTTCGTATACTCAAATCGAGAGGCCGGGGATTACGCGGTCGGTCCCTACGAATTACATTGGTCCCGTACGATGTGCTCGTTCCTCTCACTAGACCATATTGTGGTGGTTTTAGGCTTTCACCCTTTGACGCCATATTTTTAAACCTCAGTCTAAATTTTACAAATTCTCATCGTATACTCAAACCGCGAGGTCGAGGATTATGCGGTCAGTTCGTCAGAGTTACACTCGTCTCGTGTGAGGTGCTCGTACCTCTCACGGGACCATTTTGTGGTGGGTTTAGGTTTTCACACTTTGACGCCATGTTTTTAACCCTAAGTCTAAATTTTACAAATTCTCGTCATATACTCAAATCGAGAGGCCGGGGATTATGCGGTCGGTCCCTACGAGTTACATTGAATCCGTGCGAGGTGATCGTGCCTCTCACTGGACCGTTTTATGGTTGTTTTATGTTTTCACCCAATGATGCCATTTTTTAAGACTAAATCTAAATTTTTGCAAAGTCTCGTTGCATACTCAAACCGGGAGTCCCGTGACTATGTGGTCGGTCCCTACGAGTTACATTCGTCCAGTGCGAGGTGATAGTGCCTCACACTGGACCGCTTTCTAACTGTTTTATGTTTTCATCCCTTGATACCATGTTTTGTACCCTAAGTCTGAATTTTATAAATTCTCGTCGTATACTCAAACCGAAAGTTCGGGGACTACGCTGTCGATTCGTATGAGTTACATTGGTCATGTACGAGGTGCTCTTGCCTCTCACGGGACCATTTTGTGGTGGTTTTAGGTTTTCACCATTTGATGCCATATTTTTAACCCTAAGTCTAAATTTTACAAATTCTCATCGTATACTCAAACCGGGAGGCCGGGGACTACGTGGTCGTTCGTACGAGTAACATTGGTCCCATGCGAGGTGCTCGTGCCTCTCATGGGACCATTTTGTGATGGTTTTAGGCTTTCACTCTTTGACGCCATGTTTTTAATTCGAAGTCTAAATTTTATAAATTCTCATCGTATACTCAAATCGGGTGGTCGGGGACTATGCTTTCGGTTCATACGAGTTACATTGGTCCCATGCGAGGTGCTCGTGCCTCTCACGGGACCATTTTGTGGTGGTTTTAGGTTTTAAGCCTTTGATGCCATGCTATTTAGCATAAGTTTAAATTTTTCAAATTCTCATCGTATACTCAAATTGGGAGGCTGGGGACTACGCGGTCGGTCCCTACGAGTTACATTGATCCCGTGAGAGGTGATCGTGCCTCTCACTGGACCGTTTTGTTACAGTTTTACATTTTCACTCCTTGACGCCATTTTTTAAGCCTAAATCTATTTTTTTGCAAATTCTCATTGTATACTCAAACCGAGAGTCCCGTGTCTATGCTATCAGTTCGTACGAGTTACATTAGTCTCGTGCAAGGTGATGGTGCCTTAACGGGGCCGTTTTGTTAATGTTTTACATTTTCACCCTTGGACGTCATGTTTTCAAGCCTAAGTCTAAATTTGCCAAATTCTCATTCTATACTCAAACTGAGAGGCCGGGTACTATGCGATCGGTCCCTACGAGTTACGTTGGTCCAGTGCGAGGTGATAGTGCCTCTTACATGAACGTTTTGATATTTTTTTACATTTTCCCACTTTTATGACATGTTTTTAGGCCTAAAAGTCTAAATGTTACAAATTCTCGTCGTATACTTAAACCGGGAGGCCGGGGACTACGGGGTAGCTTCGTAAGAGTTATATTGGTCCCGTGCGAGGTGATAGAGCCTCTAACGGGACCATTTTGTTATTGTTTTACTTTTTCACCCGTTGACGCCATATTTTCAAACCTAAGTCTAAATTTTGTAAATTCTCGCCGTATACTCAAATTGGGAGGCCGGGGACTACGCGGTTGGTTCGTACGAGTTACATTAGTCCCATGCGAGGTGTTCTTGCCTCTCACGGTAACATTTTGGGGTAGTTGTAGGTTTTCACCCTTTCACATCATGTTTTTAAGCCTAAGTCTAAGTTTTCAAAATTCACGTCGTATACTCAAACCGAGAGGCCGGGGATAATGCGATCGGTCCCTATGAGTTACATTGGTCCAGTGTGAGGTGATCATGCCTCTCACGGGACCATTTTGTGACTGTTTTACATTTTCATCCCTTGACACCATATTTTTAACCCTAAGTCTAATTTTTACAAATTCTCCTCGTGTAGTCAAATCGGGTGGTTGGGGACTATGCGGCTGGTTCGTACGAGTTACATTGGTCCCGTGCGAGGTACTCGTGCCTCTCACGAGGCTATTTTGTGGTGGTTTTAGTTTTTCACCCTTTAAGGCCATGTTTTTAACCCCAAGTCTAAATTTTACAAATTCACATCGTATACTCAAATCAGGAGGTCGGGGACTACGTAGTTGGCTCGTATGAGTTACATTGGTCCCGTGCGAGGTGCTCGTGCCTCTCACGGTACCATATTGTGGTTATTTTTGGTTTTCACCCTTTGACGCCATGTTTTTAAGCCTAAGTCTAAATTTTACAAATTCTCGTCGTATAGTTAAACCGGGAGGTCGAGGACAACGCGATCGGTCCCTACAAGTTACATTGGTCCCGTGCGAGGTGATCGTGCCTCTCACTATACCGTTTTGTAGCTATTTTACGTTTTCACCCGTTGACGCCATGTTTTAAGCCTAAATCTAAATTTTTGCAAATTCTCATCGTATACTCAAACCGTGAGTCCCGTGACTATGCGCTATGTCCCTACGAGTTACATTGGTCCCGTGCGAGGTGATGGTGCCTCTAACGGGACCTTTTTGTTGTTGTTTTATGTTTTCACCCTTTCACGTCATGTTTTCAAGCCTAAGTCTAAATTTTCCAAATTCTCATCGTATACTCAAATCGAGAGGTCTGGGACTATGCGGTTGGTCCCTACGAGTTATGCTGGTCGAGTGCGAGGTGATCGTGCCTCTTATAGCACCATTTTGTTATTATTTTTCAGTTTCCCACTTTTATGTCATCTTTTTTGGCCTAAAAGTCTAAATGTTACAAATTCTCGTCATATACTCATACCGGGAGTCCCTTGACTATGCGGTCGATTTGTGTGAGTTACATTTCTTCCATACGAGGTGCTCGAGCCTCTCACTGGACTATTTTGGGACTGTTTTACGTTTCAAACCCTAGACGCAACTGTTTTACGTTTTCGCCCGTTGACGCCATATTTTCAAGCCTAAGTCTAAATTTCGCAAATTCTCTTCGTATACTTATACCGGGAGGTCGGGGACTACGAGGTTGGTTCGTATAAGTTACATTGGTCCCGTACGACGTGTTCTTGCCTCTCACGGGAAGGTTTTGTTATTGTTTTACGTTTTCACCCTTTGACGACATGTTTTCAAGCCTAAGTCTAAATTTTACAAAGTCTCATCGTATACTCAAATCGAGATGTCGGGGACTACGAGATCGGTCCCTACGAGTTACATTGATCCAGTGCGAGGTGATCGTACCTCTCAGTGGAACGTTTTGGGACCATTTTACGTTTACATCACTTGACGCAATATTTTTAACCCTAAGTCTAAATTTTACAAGTTCTCGTTGTATACTCAAACCGGGAGGCTGGGGACTACGCGATCAATTCGTACGAGTTACATTGGTCCAGCACGAGGTGCTCGTGCCTCTCATGGAACCATTTTGTGATGATTTTAGGTTTTCACCCTTTGACGCCATGTTTTTAACCCTAAGTCTACGCTTTACAAATTCTCGTCGTATACTCAAACAGGGAGGCCGGGGAGTATGTGGTCAGTTCGTACGAGTTACATTGGTCCCATGCGAGGTGCTCGTGCCTCTCACGGGACCATTTGGTGGTGGTGTTAGGTTTTCACCCTTTGACGCTGATCGAGTCGAAAATCGAGCGTTCGTGTAAATACGCTATTCGTTGTTGTCAGCTTCCAACCACAATACAAAAAAAAACTAAACTTTAACTACACTCTTGCGGAGTATAGTGGCGAGTCTGGGTATCGAATCCATAGGGAATGTTTGATAGATTTTAATTGATTTATTATTTCAAAAAATAAAGTGTAAAAGATGATGATTGAGTGAGAAAGGAAAAAGGGAAAAATAAAGAAGTTAACTAAAACTAATTGGAAAAATTAAGGTAGAGACACAATCCCCTAACCCTAGAGTATTGATGGTATAAAACTAATCGTAAATTTAACTGATTGATTTGACCCAGAATTTAGTACTCCCAAGCATTATGTATACGAGGTTCAAGCCCGCGTCATACCTAATCTGAGGATGAGTAAATCAGTATCGCGCTAGTGACACTCAAATTGCACTCTAAATCATCACGAGTACCCAGGGGAAAACAAGATATAAAGATATACAATTATTGTCTAACTACGCAATATGATCATAACCAATCACTAAATTCATCGGATTAATTTTATACACACATTAACACATCAGGTTGGGTTCATGTACCCCGACCTTGGAAGATCTAGCCTAGCATGTTGAATTTAATAAAAACAATGATTGATGTGCAGGAATTCATAATTACTCTAATGAAAATGGTAATTAGATGTAGAAAAGAATTAGAATTAAGAATTACTCACTACAATTAACCAAATAATAAGTGAAACAATGAATGAAACTGATACTCACAAAAATCACTGAATAAATCTTCCATCTTTGAATTAAAACTGCAATTGTTAGCTAAACTAGAGTTTCTGGAAAAAGAGAGGAAAAGTCCTACTAATTCTCCGTCACAATAACAATAATAAATTGGGTTTTTATACCCTACAACAATTTCGGAGTTCAGCTGCACTAGGAGTCATTTTAGGAAAAGAAAGGATTTGCAAATCTCGAAGCCCGAAGCGGTCCGGGCCTTAGGCGGACCGGTCTGCCCCCAAGGCAGATCGATTCTATTTATTTTGGGGTTGACCGGTTCCATTTATTTTTGCCTTCTTCGGTTTGCTTGTGGTTCGGGGTCTTCTAGAGTTTGGTAAGGCAGACCGGTCCGAGGTATGGGCGGACCGGTCCGGCTATTTGAATTTTTGGTTCCTCTTTGACTACTCATAACTTTTGTTCCGGGATTCCGATTGAAGTGTCGTTTCTTCCTATGTGCTCGTGAATGAGACGTCTACAACTTCTCTTTAGGCACCTCATCCGAATTTTGGGTGCAAATTACGCTTTTGCCCTTGAGACTTTTCCTTCTTTCTTTCTTGATTCTTCCGGTTTCCTTCTTTCGTTTCTTGACATCAAATACCTATAAAATCATTACAAAATACCAGAAACTCGGTGTACTCATTAGGATCAGTCAGTAGCAAGATTATGAGATAAAGTCAACTCAATTACGTTGTTCGAGGTGCTATAAGTACCTAAATCAAGGGATAAATTAGGAAGAATTTATGCCTAATCAAACGCCATGTTTTTAAGCCTAAGTCTAAATTTTATAAACTATCATCGTATACTCAAACTAGGAGGTCAGGGACTACACGGTTCCTAAGAGTTACATTGGTTTCGTGAGAGGTGATCGTGCCTCTCACTAGACCGTTTTGTGGTTGTTTTACGTTTTCACCCGTTGACGCCATGTTTTAAGCCTAAATCTAAATTTTTGCAAATTCTCATCATATACTCAAACATGGAGTCCCGAGACAACGTAGTCGGTCCCTATGAGTTACATTGGTCCAGTACGAGGTTGACTTGCCTCTCATTGGACGGTTTTTTGACTGTTTTATGTTTTAATCCCTTGACGCCATGTTTTTAATCCTAAGTCTAAATTTTACAAATTCTTGTCGTATACTAAAACTGGGAGGCCGAGGACTACGTTGTCGGTCCTTACGAGTTACATTTGTCCCGTTCGAGGTGCTCGTGCCTCTCGCTGGACCATTTTGTGGTGGTTTTAGATTTTCACCCTTTGACGCCATAGTTTTAACCCTAAGTCTAAATTTTACAAATTCTCATCGTATACTTAAACCTGCAGGTCAGGGACTACGCGATCGATTTGTACGAGTAACATTGGTCTCATGCGAGGTGTTCATGCCTCTCACGAGACCATTTTGTTGTGGATTTAGATTTTCACCCTTTGACACCATGTTTTTAAGCCTAATCTAAATTTTAAAAATTTACATCGTATACTCAAATCGAGAAGCCGGGGACTACGCGGTCGGTCCCTACGAGTTACAATGGTCCCGTGCGAGGTGATCGTGCCTCTCACTGGAACGTTTTGTGGCTGTTTTTACACTTTCACCCGTTGACACCATTTTTAAGCCTAGATCTAAATTTTTACAAATTCTCATCATATACTCAATCTGGGAGTCTCATGACAATGCGTTCGGTCCCTACGAGTTAAATTGCTCAAGTGCGAGGTGATCGTGCCTCTCACTGGACCGTTTTGTGACTGTTTTACGTTTTCATCCCTTGAGGCCATGTTTTTAATCCTAAGTCTAAATTTTACAAATTATTATCGTATACTCAAACCGAATGGCCAGGGACTACGCGGTCGGTTCATACGAGTTACATTTGTCCCGTACGAGGTGCTCATGCCTCTCACGGGACCATTTTGTGATGGTTATAGGTTTTCACACTTTACGCCATGTTTTTAACCCTAAGCCTAAATTTTATAAATTCTCATCGTATACTCATACCGGGAGGCCTGGGACTACACGATCGTTCGTACGAGTAACATTGCTCCCGTACGAGGTGCTCGTGCCTCTCACGGGACCATTTTTTTAATGGTTTTAGGTTTTCACCTTTTGACGCCTTGTTTTTAAGCCTAAGTCTAAATTTTACAAATTCTCATCGTATACTCAAATTGGGAGGTCGGGGACTATACGGTCGGTTCGTACGAGTTACATTGGTACCGTGCGAGGTAATCATGCCTCTCGCGGGACCATTTTGTGGTGGTTTTAGGTTTTCACCCTTTGACACCATGTTTTTATGCCTAAGTCTAAATTTTACAAATTTTCGTCGTATACTCAAATCGGGAGGTCGGGAACTACGCGATCGGTCCCTACGAGTTACATTGGTCCCGTGCGATGTGATCGTGCCTCTCACTGGACCGTTTTGTGGCTATTTTATGTTTTCACCCGTGGATGCCATTTTTTAAGCCTAAATCTAAATTATTGTAAATTATTGTCATGTATTCAAACTGGGAGTCCCGTGACTATGCGGTCGGTTCGTACGAGTTACATTTTTCCCGTGCGAGGTGATGGTGCCTCTAACGGGACCGTTTTGTTATTATTTTATGTTTTCTCCATTTGACGTCGTGTTTTCAAGCCTAAGTCTAAATTTTCCAAATTCTCATCCTAAACTCAAACCAAGAGGTCGAGTACTATGCGTTCGGCCCCTACGAGTTACATTGGTCCACTGCGAGGTGATCAGGCCTCTTATAGGACCATTTTGTTATTATTTTATGTTTTCCCACTTTTATGTCTTATTTTTAGGCCTAAAATCTAAATGTTAGAAATTTTCATCATATACTTCAACCGGGAGGCCGGGAACTAGGCGGTAGCTTCGTACGAGTTACATTGGTCCCGTGCGAGGTGATGATGCCTCTAATGGAACCGTTTTGTTGTTATTTTACGTTTTCACCCGTTGACGCCATGTTTTCAAGTCTAAGTCTAACTTCTGCAAATTCTCGTCGTACACTCAAACCCGGAGGTCGGGGACTACGAAGTCGGTTCGTACGAGTTACATTGGTCCTATGCAAGGTGTTCTTGCCTCTCACGAGAACATTTTGTGGTGGTTTTAGGTTTTCACCCTTTGACGCCATGCTTAATTCTCATCGTATACTCAAATCGGGAGGTCGGGGACTATGCGGTCGGTTCGTACGAGTCACATTGGTCCGGTGCGAGGTGCTCGTGCCTCTCACGGGAGCAATTTTTTGTGGTTTTAGGTTTTCACCCTTTGACGCCATGTTTTTAAGCCTAAGTCCAAAATTTTCAAATTCTCATCGTATACTCAAATCGGGAGGCCGGGGACTACGTGGTCGGTTCGTACGCGTTACATTGGTCCCGTGCAAGGTGCTTGTGCCTCCCACGGGACCATTTTGTGGTGGTTTTAGGTTTTCACACTTTGACGCCGTGTTTTTAACCCTAAGTCAAAATGTTACAAATTCTCATCATATACTCATACCGGGAGGCCAGGGACTAGGCGGTCGGTTCGTACGCGTTACATTGGTCCCGTGCATGGTGCTCGTGCCTCTCACGGGACCAGTTTTTGATGGTTTTAGGTTTTCACCCTTTGACGCCATGTTTTTAAGCCTAAGTCTAAATTTTACAAATTCTCATTGTATACTCAAACCGGGAGATCGGGGACTATGCGGTCGGTTCGTACGAGTTACATTGGTACTGTGCGAGGTGCTCGTGCCTCTCACGGGACCATTTTGTGGTGGTTTTAGGTGTTAACCCTTTGACACTACGTTTTTAACCCTAACTTTAAATTTTATAAATTTTTGTCGTATACTCAAATCGGGAGGCCGGGGACTACACGGTCGGTCTCTACGAGTTACATTGGTCCAGTGCGAGGTGATCGTGCCTCTCACGGAACCGTTTTGTGTCTATTTTATGTTTTCACCCGTGGATGCCTTTTTTTAAGCCTAAACCTAAATTATTGCAAATTCTTATCGTATACGCAAATCGAGAGTCCCGTGGCTACGCGATTGGTTTGTACGAGTTACATTATTCCTGTCTGCGGTGATGGTGCCTCTAACGGGAATGTTTTGTTGTTGTTTTATGTTTTCACCATTTGACGTCATGTTTTCAAGCCTAAGTCTAAATTTTCCAAATTCTCATCCTAAACTCAAACTAAGAGGTCGGGTACTATGCGTTCAGCCCCTACGAGTTATATTGGTCCAATGGGAGGTGATCAGACCTCTTACAGGACCATTTTGTTATTGTTTTACGTTTACCCACTTTTATGTCAAGTTTTTAGGCCTAAAAGTCTAAATGTTTCAAATTTTCATCGTATACTTAAACCGAGAGTCCGGGGACTACGCGGTAGCTTCGTACGAGTTACATTGGTCCCGTGCGAGGTGATGATGCCTCTAATGGGACCGTTTTGCTGTTGTTTAACGTTTTCACCCGTTGGCGCCTTGTTTTCAAGATGAAGTCTAACTTCTGCAAATTCTCGTCGTACACTCAAACCCGGAGGCCGGGGACTATGAGGTCGGTTAGTACGAGTTACATTGGTCCTGTGCGAGGTGTTCTTGCCTTTCACGAGAACTTTTTGAGGTGGTTTTAGGTTTTCACCCTTTGACGCCATGTTTTTAACCCTAAGTCTAAATTTTAAAAATTCTCATCGTATACTTAAATCGGGAGGTCGGGGATTATGCGGTCGGTTCGTACGAGTCACATTGGTCCGGTACGAGGTGCTCGTGCCTCTCACGTGAGAAATTTGTTGTGGTTTTAGGTTTTCACCCTTTGACGCCAGGTTTTTAAGCCTAAGTCTAAATTTTTCAAATTCTCGTCGTATACTCAAATCGGGAGGCCGAAGACTACGCGGTCGGTTTGTACCCGTTACATTGGTCCCGTGCAAGGTGCTTGTGCCTCCCACGGGACCATTTTATGGTGGTTTTAGGTTTCCACCCTTTGATGCCATGTTTTTAACCCTAAGTCTAAATTTTGAAAACTCTCATCGTATACTAAAATCGGGAGGATAGGGACTAGGCGGTCGGTTCGTACGCGTTACATTGGTCCCGTGCATGGTGGTCCTGCCTCTCACGGGGCCATTTTGTGGTGATTTTAGGTTTTCACCCTTTGGCGTCATGTTTTTAACCCTAAGTCTAAATTTTTCAAATTCTCATTGTATACTCAAATCGGGAGGTCGGGTTCTATGCGGTCGGTTCGTACGAGTTACATTGGTCCCATGCTAGGTGCTCGTGCCTCTCACGGGACCATTTTGTGGTGGTTTTAGGTTTTCACCCTTTGACACCACGTTTTTAACCCTAAATCTAAATTGTACAAATTTTCATCGTATACTCAAATCGGGAGGTCGGGGACTACGCGATCGGTCCTTACGAGTTACATTAGTCTTGTGCTTGGTGATCGTGCCTCTCACTTGATCGTTTTGTGTCTATTTTATGTTTTCACCCATTTATGCCTTTTTTTAAGCCTAAATCTAAATTATTGCAAATTCTTATCGTATACTCAAATCAGGAGTCCCGTGACTTCGTAATCGGTTTGTACGAGTTACATTATTCCCGTGTGAGGTGATGGTTCCTCTAAGAGGACCGTTTTATTATTGTTTTACGTTTTCACCATTTGATGTCATATTTTCAAGCATTAGTCTAAATTTTCCAAATTCTCGTCCTAAGCTCAAACCAAGAGGTCGGGTACTATGCGTTTTGCCCCTACGAGTTACATTGGTCCAATGCGAGGTGATCGGGCCTCTTACAGGACCATTTTGTTATTATTTTATGTTTACCCACTTTTATGTCATGTTTTTAGGCCAAAAAGTCTAAATGTTTCAAATTTTTGGCGTATACTTAAACTGGGAGGCCGGGGACTACGCGGTAGCTTCATACAAGTTCCATTAGTCCCGTGCGAGGTGATGGTGCCTCTAATTGGACCGTTTTGATATTGTTTTACATTTTCACCCGTTGACGCCATGTTTTCAAGATGAAGTCTAACTTCTGCAAATTCTCATCGTATACTCAAACCCGGAGGTCGGGGACTACGGGGTCGGTTCGTACGAGTTACATTGGTCCTGTGCAAGGTGTTCTTGCCTCTCACGAGAAATTTTGTGGTGGTGTTATGTTTTTACCCTTCGACGCCATGTTTTTAACACTAAGTCCAAATTTTAAAAATTCTCATCGTATACTGAAATCGGGAGGCTGGGGACTATGCGGTCGGTTCGTACGAGTCACATTGGTCCAGTGCGAGGTGCTCGTGCCTCTCATGGGACCAATTTGTTATGGTTTTAGGTTTTCACCCTTTGACGCCGTGTTTTTAACCCTAACTCTAAATTTTACAAATTCTCATTGTATACTCAAGCCGGGAGGTCGGGGACTATACGGTCGGTTCGTACGAGTTACATTGAACCCGTGCGTGGTGATCGTGCCTCTCACTGGACCGTTTTATGGTTGTTTTACATTTTTACCCATTGACACCATTTTTTAAGCCTAAATCAAAATTTTTGCAAAATCTCGTTGTATACTCAAACCGGGAGTCCCGTGACTACGTGGTCGGTCCCTACGAGATACATTGGTCCAGTGCGAGGCGATCGTGCCTCTCACGGGACCGTTTTGTCACTATTTTATGTTTTCATCCCTTGACGCCATATTTTTAACCCTAACTCTAAATTTTACAAATTCTAGTCGACCGGGAGGTCGGGGACTGCGCGGCCGGTTCGTACGAGTTACATTGGTCCCGTGCAACGTGCTCGTGCCTCTCACGGGGCCATTTTGTTGTGGTTTTTTGTTTTCTCCCTTTAGCGCCATGTTTTTAACCCCAAGTCTAAATTTTACAAATTATCATCGTATACTCAAAGAAGTAGATCGGGGACTACGCGGTTGGTTCATATGAGTTACATTGGTGCCGTACGAGGTTCTCGTGCCTCTCATGGGACCATATTGTGGTCGTTTTAGGTTTTCACCCTTTGACGCCATGTTTTTAGGCCTACGTCTAAATTTTCCAAATTCTTGTCGTATACTCAAACCGAGAGGTCGGGGACTATGCGGTCGGTCCCTACGAGTTATGTTAGTCCAGTGCGAGGTGATTGTGCCTCTTACAGGACCATTTTGTTACTATTTTACATTTTCCCACTTTTATATCATGTTTTTAGGCCCAAAAGTCTAAATGTTACAAATTCCCGTCGTATACTCAAATCGGGAATCCCGTGACTACGCGGTCGGTCCGTACGAGTTACATTGGTCCAGTGCGAGGTGATCGTGCCTCTCACTGGACCGCTTTGTGACAGCTTTACGTTTTTATCCTTTGGCGCCATGTTTTTAAGCCTAAGTCTAAATTTTACAAATTCTCATCGTATACTCAAGCCGAGAGGTCGGGGATTACGCGGTCGGTTCCTATGAGTTACACTGGTCCCGTACGAGGTGCTCGTTCCTCTCACTTGACCATATTGTGGTGGTTTTAGGTTTTCACCCTTTGACGCCATGTTTTAACCCTAAGTCTAAATTTTACAAATTCTCATCGTATACTCAAACCGGGAGGCCGAGGAATATGGATCAGTTCGTCGGAGTTACACTGGTCTCGTACGAGGTTTCCGTACCTCTCACGGGACCATTTTGTGGTGGCTTTAGGTTTTCACCCTTTGACGCCATGTTTTTAACCCTAAGTCTAAATTAGACAAATTCTCATCATATACTCAAATCGGGAGGTCGTGGACTATGCGATCGATCCCTACGAGTTACACTGAACCCGTGCGAGGTGATCATGCCTCTTACTGGACCGTTTTATGGCTGTTTTACGTTTTAGCCATTGACGCCATTTTTTATGCCTAAATTAAAATTTTTGGAAACTCTCGTTGTATACTCAAACCGGGAGTCCCGTGATTACATGGTCGGTCCCTACGAGTTACATTGGTCTAATGCGAGGTGATCGTGCCTCTCACTGGACCGTTTTGTGACTGTTTTATGTTTTCATCCCTTGACACCATGCTTTTAACCCTTAGTCTAAATTTTACAAATTCTAGTTGACCGGGAGGTTAGGGACTGTGCGGCCTGTTCGTACGAGTTACATTGGTCCCGTGCGACGTGCTCGGGCCTCTTACGGGGCAATTTTTTGGTAGTTTTAGGTTTTCTCCCTTTAACGCCATGTTTTTAACCCCAGGTCTAAATTTTACAAATTCTCATCTTATACTCAAAACAGGACGTCGGGGACTATACGGTTGGTTCATATGAGTTACATCTGTCCCGTACGAGGTTCTCGTGCCTCTCATGGGACCATATTGTGGTCGTTTTAGGTTTTCAGCCTTTGACGCCATGTTTTTAATCCTACGTCTAAATTTTCTGAATTCTCATCGTATACTCAAACCGAGAGGTCGGGGACTATGCGGTCGGTCCCTACGAGTTATGTTGGTCCAGTGTGAGGTGCTCATTCCTCTCACTAGACCATATTGTGGTGGTTTTAGGTTTTCACCCATTGACCCCATGTTTTTAACCCTAAGTCTAAATTTTACAAATTCTCATCGTATACTCAACCGGGAGGCCGAGGACTTTGCAGTCAGTTCGTCGGAGTTACACTAGTCTCGTGCGAGGTGCTCGTACCTCTCACGGGACCATTTTGTGGTGGCTTTAGGTTTTCACCCTTTGACGCCATGTTTTTAACCCTAAGTCTAAATTTTTCAAATTCTCGCCGTATACTCAAATCGAGAGGTCGGGGACTATGCGTTCGGTCCCTACGAGTTACATTGAACCCGTGCGAGTTGATCGTGCCCTCAGTGGACCATTTTATGGTTGTGTTATGTTTTCACCCATTGACGCCATTTTTTAAGACTAAATCTAAATTTTTGCAAAGTCTCGTTGCATACTCAAATCGGGAGTCTTGTGACTATGAGGTCGGTCCCTACGAGTTACATTAGTACAGTGAGAGGTGATAGTACCTCTCACTAGACCGTTTTCTAACTGTTTTACGTTTTCATCCCATGACGCCATGTTTTGTACCCTAAGTCTGAATTTTATAAATTCTCATCGTATACTCAAATTGAAAGGTCGGGGACTACGCTGTCGGTTCGTACGAGTTACATTGGTCTCGTACGAGGTGCTCTTGCCTCTCACGGGACTATTTTGTGGTAGTTTTAGGTTTTCACCATTTGACGCCATGTTTTTAATCCTAAGTCTAAATTTTACGAATGCTCATCGTATACTCAATTTGGGAGGCCGGAGACTACGTGGTCGTTCGTACGAGTAACATTGGTTCCATGCGAGGTGCTCGTGCCTCTCATGGGACCATGATGGTTTTAGGTTTTCACTCTTTGACGCCTTGTTTTTAATCCTAAATCTAAATTTTACAAATTAAATTCTCATCGTAGACTCAAACCGGGTGGCTGGGGACTATGCTTTCGGTTCATACGAGTTACATTGGTCCCGTGCGAGGTGCTCGTGCCTCTCACGGGACCATTTTGTGGTGGTTTTAGGTTTTAACCCTTGACACCATGCTATTTAGCCTAAGTTAAAATTTTTCAAATTCTCATCGTATACTCAAATCGGGAGGCTGGGGACTACGCAGTCAGTCCCTACGAGTTATATTGATCCCGTGCGAGGTGATCGTGCCTCTCACTAGACCGTTTTGTTACAGTTTTACATTTTCTCTCCTTGACGTCATTTTTTAAGCCTAAATCTATTTTTTTGCAAATTATCATCGTATACTCAATCCGAGAGTCCCGTGACTACGCTATCGGTTCGTACGAGTTAAATTAGTCCCGTGCGAGGTGATGGTGCCTTAACGGGGCCGTTTTGTTATTATTTTAAGTTTTCACCCTTTGACGTCATGTTTTCAAGTCGAAGTCTAACTTCTGCAAATTCTCGTCGTACACTCAAACTCGGAGGTCGGGGACTACGAGGTCGGTTCGTACGACTTACGTTGGTCCTATGCGAGGTGATCTTGCCTCTCACAAGGCCATTTTGTGGTGGTTTTAGGTTTTCACCCTTTGACGCAATGTTTTTAACCCTTATTCTAAATTTTAAAAATTCTCATCGTATACTCAAATCGGGAGGTCAGGGACTATGCGGTCGGTTCGTACGAGTCACGTTGGTCCGGTACGAGGTGCCCGTGCCTATCACGGGATCAATTTGTTATGGTTTTAGGTTTTCACCCTTTGACACCATGTTTTTAAGCCAAAGTCTAAATTTTTCAAATTCTCGTCGTATACTCAAATCGGGAGGTCGGGGATTACGCGCTCGATTCGTAGGCATTATATTGGTCCGGTGCGAGGTGCTCGTGCCTCTCACGGGACCAATTTTTTGTGGTTTTAGGTTTTCACCCTTTGACGCCATGTTTTTAACCCTAAGTCTAAATTTTACAAATTCTCGTTGTATACTCAAACCGGGAGGTCGGGAACTATGTGGTCGATTTGTATGAGTTACATGGGTCCCGTGCAAGGTGCTTTTGCCTCTCACTGGACCGTTTTATGGTTGTTTTACATTTTTACCCACCGAAACCATTTTTTAAGCCTAAGTCTAAATTTTAAAAATTCTCGTCGTATACTAAAACTGGGAGGCAGGGGACTACGAGGTCGGTTCATACGCATTACATTGGTCCCGTGCAAGGTGTTCGTGCCTCTCACATGACCATTTTTTAGTGGTTTAGGTTTTCACCCTTTGCCGCCATGTTTTTAACCCTAAGTCTACATTTTAAAAAATATCATTGTATGCTCAAATCGGGAGGCCAGGGACTACGCAGTTGATTCGTACGAGTTACATTAGTCCCGTGCGTGGTGATCGTGCCTCTCACTTGACCGTTTTTTGTCTATTTTATGTTTTCACCAGTTGACACCTTTTTTTAAGCCTAAATCTAAATTATTGCAAACTCTTATCGTATACTCAAACCGAGAGTCCCGTGACTACGCGATCGGTTTGTACGAGTTACATTATTCTCGTGTGAGGTGATGGTGCCTCTAAGAGGATCGTTTTATTGTTGTTTTACGTTTTCACCATTAGATGTTATGTTTTCAAGCATAAGTCTAAATTTTCCAAATTCTCGTCCTAAGCTCAAACCAAGAGGTCGGGTACTATGCGTTCGGCCCCTACGAGTTATGTTGGTCCAGTGCTACGTGATCGGGCCTCTTACAGGACCATTTTGTTATTATTTTATGTTTACCCACTTTTATGTCATGTTTTTAGCCCTAAAAGTCTAAATGTTTCAAATTTTCGTCATATACTTAAACCGGGAGGCTGGGAACTATGCGGTGGCTTCGTACAAGTTCCATTGGTCCCGTGCGAGGTGATGGTGCCTCTAATGGGACCGTTTTGCTGTTGTTTTACGTTTTCACCTGTTGACGCCATGTTTTCAAGATGAAGTCTAACTTCTGTAAATTCTCGTCGTAGACTCAAACCCGGAGGTCGGGGACTACGGGGTCTATTCGTACCAGTTAGATTGGTCCTGGTCGAGGTGTTCTTGCCTCTCATGAGAACATTTTGTGGTGGTGTTAGGTTTTCACCCTTTGACGCCATGTTTTTAACCCTAAATCCAAATTTTAAAAATTATCATCGTATACTAAAATCGGGAGGCTGGGGACTATGCGGTCAGTTCGTATGAGTCACATTGGTCCGGTGCGAGGTGCTCGTGCCTCTCACGGGACCAATTTATTGTGGTTCTAGGTTTTCACCCTTTGATGCCATGTTTTTAACCCTAAGTCTAAATTTTACAAATTCTCGTCGTATAATCAATCCGGGAGGTCGGGGACTATGCGGTCGATTAGTATGAGTTACATGGGTCCCGTGCAAGGTGCTTTTGCCTCTCACTGGACCGTTTTATGGCTGTTTTATGTTTTTACCCATTGACGCCATTTTTTAAGCCCAAGTCTAAATTTTAAAAATTCTCGTCGTATACTAAAATTGGGAGGCCGGGGACTACGCGGTCGGTTCGTGCACATTACATTGGTCCCGTGTAAGGTGTTCGTGCCTCTCACAGGACAATTTTTTAGTGGTTTTAGGTTTTCACCCTTTGCCACCATGTTTTTAACCCTAAGTCTACATTTTAAAAAATTTCATCGTATGCTCAAATCGGGAGGCCGGGGACTACGCGGTTGATTCGTACGAGTTACATTAGTCCCGTGTGAGGTGTTCGTACCTCTAACGGGACCATTTTTTGGTTGTTTTCGATTTCACCCTTTGACGCCATGTTTTTAATCCTAAGTCTAAATTTTAATAATTCTCGTTCTATACTCAAACCAGAAGACCGGGGACTAAGAGGTCGGTTCCTAAGAGTTACATTGGACCGTGCGAGGTGATCATGCCTCACACTAGACCATTTTGCTGCTGTTTTACGTTTTCACCCGTTGACGCCATGTTTTAAGCCTAAATACAATTTTTTGCAAATTCTCATCATATACTCAAACCTGGAGTCCCGAGACTACGCGGTCGGTCCCTTCGAGTTACATTGGTCCGGTGCGAGGTGATCGTGCCTCTCACTGGACCGTTTTGTGACTACTTTACGTTTTCATCCCTTGATGCCATATTTTTAACCCTAAGTCTATATTTTATAAATTATCGTCGTATACTCAAACCATGAGGCCGTGGACTACGTTGTCGGTCCCTACGAGTTACATTTGTCCCGTACGAGGTGCTCGTGCCTCTCACTGGACCATTTTGTGGTGGTTTTAGGCTTTCACACTTTGACGCCATGTTTTTAACCCTATGTCTAAATTTTACAAATTCTCATCGTATACTCAAACCTGGAGTTCGGGGACTACGCGGTCGATTCGAACGAGTAACATTGGTCCTGTGCAAGGTGCTCGTGCCTCTCACGAGACCATTTTGTGGTGGTTTTATATTTTAACCCTTTGATGCTATTTTTTGAGCTTAAGTCTAAATTTTACAAATTCTCATTGTATACTCAAATCGGCAGGCCAGGGACTACGCGATCGGCCCCTACAAGTTACATTAGTCCCGTGCGAGGTGATTGTGCCTCTCACTGGAACGTTTTGTGGCTGTTTTTATGTTTTCACCCATTGACGCCTTTTTTTAAGCCTAAATCTAAATTTTTACAAATTCTCGTCGTATACTCAATCCCGGAGTCCCGTGACAATGCGGTCGGTCTTACGAGTTACGTTGGTCCAGTGCGAGGTGATCGTGCCTCTCACTAGACAGTTTTGTGATAGTTTTACATTTTCATCCCTTAAGGCCATGTTTTTAACCCTAAGTCTAAATTTTACGAATTCAAATTGCATACTCAAACCTGAAGGCCAGGGACTACGCGGTCGGTTCGTATGAGTTACATTTATTCCGTACGAGGTGCTCGTGCCTCTCACGGGACCATTTTGTGGTTTTAGGTTTTCACACATTGACACCATGTTATTAATCCTAAGTCTAAATTTTACAAATTCTCATTGTATACTCAAAGCGGGAAGTCGGGGACTACGCGATAATTTGTTCGAGTAACATTGCTCCCGTGTCAGGTGCTCGTGCCTCGCACGGACCATTTTTTAATGGTTTTTGGTTTTCACCCTTTAACGCCATATTTTTTAGCCTAAGTATAAATTTTACAAATTCTCATCGTATACTCAAACCGAGAGGTCGGGGACTATGCGGTCGGTTCGTACGAGTTACATTGGTCCCGTGCGAGGTGCTCGTGCCTCTCTTGGGACCATTTTGTGGTGGTTTTAGGTTTTCACCCTTTGACCCCATGATTTAAAGCCTAAGTCTAAATTTTATAAATTTACATCGTATACTCAAATCGGGAGGCCGGGGACTATGTTGTTGGTCCCTACGAGATACATTGGTCCCGTGCGAGGTGATCATTCCTCTGACTGTACCGTTTTGTGGTTGTTTTATGTTTTCACCCATTGACGCCATTTTTTAAGCCTAAATCTAAATTATTTCAAATTCTTATCGAATACTCAAATCAGGGGTCCCGTGACTACGCGATCTGTTCGTACGAGTTATGTTTCTCCCATGCGAGGTGATGGTGACTCTAATGGGTCCGTTTTGTTGTTGTTTTATGTTTTCACCATTTGACATCATGTTTTCAACCATAAGTCTAAATTTTCCAAATTCTCATCCTAAACTCAAACCGAGAGATCGGTACTATGCGTTTGACTCCTACGAGTTAGATTGGTCCAGTGCGAGGTGATCGGGCCTCTTACAGGTCCGTTTTGTTATTGTTTTACATTTTCCTACTTTTATGTCATGTTTATAGGCCTAAAAGTCTAAATGTCACAAATTTTTGTCGTATACTTAAACTGGGAGGCCAAGGACTACGCGGTAGCTTTGTACGAGTTACATTGGTCTCGTACGAGGTGATAGTGCCTCTAACGGGACCGTTTTGCTGTTATTTTACGTTTTCACCCGTTGATGACATGTTTTCAAGATGAAGTCTAACTTTTGCAAATTCTCATCGTATATTCAAACCGGGAGGCCAGGGACTACGCGGTCGATTCGTACGAGTTATATTGGTCCTGTGCGAGGTGTTCTTTCCTCTCACGGGAACATTTTGTGGTGGTTTTAGGTTTTTACCCTTTGACGCCATGTTCTTAACCCTAAGTCTAAATTTTAAAAATTCTCATCGTATACAGAAATCGGGAGGCCGGGGACTATGCAGTTGGTTCGTACGAGTCACATTGGTCCCGTGTGAGGTGCTCGTTCCTCTTACGGGACCATTTTGTTGTAGTTTTAGGTTTTCACCCTTGGACGCCATGTTTTTAAGCCTAAGTCTAAATTTTACGAATTCTCGTCGTATACATAAATCGGGAGGTCGGGGAGTACGCGGTCGGTTCGTACGAGTTACATTGGTCCCGTGCAAGGTTCTTCTGCCTCTCACAGGACCATTTTGTGGTGGTTCTAGGTTTTCACCATTTGACGCCATGTTTTTAAGCCTAAGTCTAAATTTTACAAATTCTCTTTGTATACTCAAACCAGGAGGGTGGGGACTACGCGTTCGGTTTCTAAACTTTATGGTGGTTTTCAATTTTCATTCTTTGAAGCCATGCTTTTATGCCGAAGTCTAAACTTTACAAATTCTCATCGTATACTCAAACCGGGAGGCCGGGGACTATGCGGTCAGTTCGTACGAGTTACATTGGTCCCATTCGAGGTGATCATGCCTCTCACTAGACCGTTTTATGGTTGTTTTACATTTTCACCCTTTGACGCCATGTTTTAAGCCTAAATCTAAATTTTTGCAAATTCTCATCGTATACTCAAACATGGAGTCCCGGGACTACGCAGTCGGTCCCTATGAGTTACATTGGTCTAGTGCAAGGTGATCGTGCCTCTCACTCGACCGTTTTCTAACTATTTTACGTTTTCTTCCCTTGACGCCATAGTTTTAACCCAAAGTCTATATTTTACAAATTCACATCGTATATTCAAACCGGGAGGCCGTGGACTACGTTGTCGGTCCCTACGAGTTACATTTGTCCTGTACGAGGTGCTCGTGTCTCTCACTGGGCCATTTGGTGGTGGTTTTAAGTTTTCACGCTTTAACGCCATGTTTTTAACCCTAAGTCTAAATTTTACAAATTCTCATCCTATACTCAAACCTGTAGGTCGGGGACTACGCGATCGGTTTGTACGAGTAACATTGGTCCCGTGTGAGGTGCTCGTTCCTCTCACGAGACCATTTTGTGGTGGGTTTAGATTTTCACCCTTTGACGCCATGTTTTTTAGCCTAAGTCTAAATTTTACAAATTCTCATCGTATACTCAAATCGGGAGGTCGGGGACTACGTGATCGGTCCTTATGAGCTTCATTGGTCCCGTGAGAGGTGATCGTGCCTCTCACTGGAACGTTTTGTGGCTGTTTTTACATTTTCACCCATTGACGGCATTTTTTAAGCCTAAATCTATGTTTTTACAAATTCTAGTCGTATACACAATCCTGCAGTCCCGTGACTGTGCGATCAGTCCGTACGAGTTACATTGGTCCAGTGTAAGGTGATCGTGCCTATCACTGGACCGTTTTGGGACTGTTTTACATTTTCATCCCTTGAAGCCATGTTTTTAACCCTAAGTCTAAATTTTACAAATTCTCATCGTATACTCAAGCCGGAAGGTCGTGGACTACGCGATCGGTTCGTACGAGTTACATTTGTCCCGTACGAGGTGCTCGTGCCTCTCACGGGACCATTTTGTGGTGGTTTTAGGTTTTCTCACTTTGACGCCATGTTTTTAACCCTAATTCTAAATTTAACAAATTCTCATCGTATACTCAAACCGGGAGGCCGGGGACTACGCGGTCATTCGTACGAGTAACATTGCTCCCGTGCGAGGTGCTCGTGACTCTCACGGGACCATTTTTTTATGGTTTTAGGTTTTCACCCTTTAACGCCATGTTTTTAAACCTAAGTCTAAATTTTACAAATTCTCATCGTATACTCAAATCGGGAGGCCGGGGACTATGCGATCGGTTCGTACAAGTAATATTGGTCTCGTGCGAGGTGCTCGTGCCTCTCACGGGACCATTTTGTGGTGGTTTTAGGTTTTCACCCTTTGACGCCATATTTTTAAGCCTAAATCTAAATTTTATAAATTTACGTCGTATACGCAAATCGATAGGCCGGGGACTACGTGGTTGGTCCCTACGAGTTACATTTGTCCCGTGCGAGGTGATCATGCCTCTCACTGTACCATTTTGTGGCTATTTTATATTTTCACCCGTTGATGCTATTTTTGCCGAAATCTAAATTATTGAAAATTCTTATCGTACACTCAAACCGGGAGTTCCGTGACTACGCGGTCGGTTCGTACAAGTTATATTTTTCCCGTGCGACGTGATGGTGCCTCTAACAGGACCGTTTTGTTATTGTTTTACGTTTTCACCATTTGACATCATATTTTCAAGCCTAAGTCTAAATTTTCTAAATTCTCGTTCTAAACTCTAACAGAGAGGTCGGGTACTATATGTTCGGCCCCTACGAGTTACATTGGTCCCGTGCGAGGTGATCGGCCTCTTATAGGACCGTTTTGTTATTGTTTTACATTTTCCCACTTTTATGTCATGTTTTTAGGCCTAAAAGTCTAAATGTTACAAATTTTCATCGTATACTAAAATTGGCAGGCCTGGGACTACGCGGTAGCTTCGAACGAGTTACATTGGTCCCGTGCGAGGTGATAGGGCGTCTAACGGGACCGTTTTGCTGTTGTTTTATGTTTTCACCCATTGACACCATGTTTTCAAGCAAAAGTATAACTTTTGCAAATTTTCGTCGTATACTCAAATAGGGAGGTCGGGGACAACGCGGTCGGTTTGTACGAGTTACATTGGTCCTGTGCGAGGTGTTCTTTCCTCTCACGGGAGCATTTTGTGGTAATTTTAGGTTTTCACCCCTCGATGCCATGTTTTTAACCCTAAGTCTAAATTTTAAAAATTCTCCTCATATACTCAAATTGGGAGGTCGGGGACTATACAGTCAGTTCGTACGAATCACATTGGTCCCTTGCGAGGTGCTCGTGCCTCTCACGGGACCATTTTGTTGTGGTTTTAGGTTTTCACCCTTTGACGCCATGTTTTTAAGCCTAAGCCTAAATTTTACTAATCTCATCGTATACTCAAATCAGGAGGCCGGTGACTACGCGGTCGGTTCGTACGAATTATATTGGTCCCGTGCAAGGTGCTTGTGCCTCTCATGGGACCATTTTGTGGTGGTTTTAGGTTTTCACCCTTTGAAGCTATTTTTTTAACCCTAAGTCTAAATTTTAAAAATTCTCGTTGTATACTAAAATCGGGAGGCCAGGGACTACACGGTCGGTTCGTATGCATTACATTTGTCTCGTGTAAGGTGCTCGTGCCTCTCGTGGGACCATTGTGTGGTTGTTTTACGTTTTCACCCTTTGACGCCATGTTTTAAGCCTAAATATAAATTTTTGTAAATTCTCATCGTATACTCAAATCAGCAGTCCCGTGATAATGTGCTCGGTCCCTACGAGTTACATTGATCCCGTACGAAGTGATGGTGCCTCTAACAGGACCGTTTTGCTGTTGTTTTATGTTTTCACCCGTAACACCATGTTTTCAAGCCTAAGTCTAACTTTTACAAATTCTCCTTGTATACTCAAACCGGGAAGCTCGTGACTATGCAGTCCATTCGTATGAGTTACATTAGTCCCGTGCGAGGTGATGGTGCCTCTAACGGGACCGTTTTGTTGTTGTTTAACGTTTTTACCCTTTGACGTCCTGTTTTAAAGCCTAAATCCAAATTTTCTGAATTCTCATCGTATACTCAAACTGAGAGGTTGGGGACAACGCAGTCAATCCCTATGAGTTACATTGGTCTAGTGCGAGGTGATCGTGCCTCTCAGTGGACCGTTTTGTGGATAATTTACATTTTCAGGCGTTGAGGCCATGTTTTAAGCCTAAATCTAAGTTTTTGCAAATTCTCATCGTGTACTCAAACCGGGAGTCTCGGGACAATGCGGTCGGTCCCTACAAGTTACATTGGTCCCGTACGAGGTGATGGTGCCTCTAATGGGACTATTTTGTTGTTATTTTACGTTTTTACCCTTTCACGTCATGTTTTCAAGCCTAAGTCTAAATTTTCCAAATTCTCATCGTATACTCAAATCGATAGGCCTTGTATTATGCGATCAGTCCCTACGAGTTACATTGGTCCAGTGCGAGGTGATCGTGCCTCTTACATGTCCGTTTTCTTATTGTTTTACATTTTCCCTCTTTTATGTCATGTTTTTAGGCGTAGATGTCTAAATGTTACAAATTCTCATTGTATACTCAAACCGGGAGTCCCTTGACTACACGGTCAGTTCGTACGAGTTACATTTCTCCCATGTGAGGTGCTCGAGCCTCTCACAGGACTGTTTTGTGACTATTTTATGTTTTCATCCCTTGACGCAACTGTTTTACGTTTTCACCCGTTGACTCCATGTTTTTAAGCCTAAGTCTAAATTTTCACAAATTCTTATCGTATACTCAAAGTGGGAGTCCCGTGACTACGCGATCGATTCGTATGAGTTATATTGGTCCTGTACGAGGTTATGGTGCCTCTAACGGGACCGTTTTGTTGTTGTTTTATGTTTTCATCCATTGACGCCATGTTTTTAACCCTAAGTCTAAATTTTACAAATTCTCGTCGTATACTAAAATCGGGAGGTCGGGGACTACGCGATCGGTTCGTACGAGTTATATTGGTCCCGTGCGAGGTGTTCGTGCCTCTCACGGGACCATTTTGTGGTGGTTTTTGGTTTTCACCCTTTGACGCCATGTTTTTAACCCTAAGTCTAAATTTTAATAATTCTCGTCGTATACTAAAACCGAGAGGTCGGGGACTATATGGTGGGTTCATACGCATTACATTGGTCCCGTGTGAGGTGCTTCTTCCTCTCACGGGACCATTTTATGGTGGTTTTAGGTTTTCACCTTTTGACGCCATTTTTTGACCCTAAGTTTAAATTTTACAAATTCTCATCGTATACTCAAACCGGGAGGCGGAGGATTATGCGGTCATTCGTACGAGTAACATTGGTGCCGTTCGAGGTGTTCGTGCCTCTCACGGGACCATTTTGTGGTGGTTTTAGGTTTTCACCCTTTGACACCATGTTTTTAGGCCAAAAGTCTAAATTTTATAAATTCTCGTCGTATACTCAAACCAGGAGTCCTAGGACTACGCGATCAAGTCGTACGAGTTATGTTTCTCCCATGCGAGGTGCTTAAGCCTCTAATTTGACTGTTTTGTGACTGTTTTACGTTTTCATCCCTTCATGCAGCTATTTTACGTTTTCACCCGTTGACTCCATATTTTTAAGCCTAAGTCTAAATTTTCGCAAATTCTCATCGTATACTCAAATCGGGAGTCATGTGACTAAGCGGTCGGGTCGTACGAGTTACATTGGTCCCGTGCGAGGTGATGGTGCCTCTAACGGGACCGTTTTGTTTTTGTTTTACGTTTTTACCCATTGACGCCATGTTTGAAACCCTAACTCTAAATTTTACAAATTCTCATCGTAAACTCAAGTCGGGAGGCCGGGGACTACGCGGTCAGTTCGTACGAGTTACATTGGTCCCGTGCGAGGTGCTTGTGCCTCTCACGGAACCATTTTGTTATGATTTTAGGTTTTCACACTTGACGCCATGTTTTTAACCCTAAGTTTAAATTTTATAAATTCTCATCGTATACTGAAACCAGGAGGCCGAGGACTACGCGGTCATTCGTACGAGTAACATTGGTCCCGCGTGAGGTGCTCATGCCTCTCACGGTACCATTATGTGGTGGTTTTACATTTTCACCCTTTGACGCCATGTTATTAACTCTAAGTCTAAATTTTACAAATTCTCATTGTGTACTCAAATCGGGAGGTCAGGGACTATGCGTTGATTCGTACGAGTTACATTGGTCCCGTGCGAGGTGCTCGTGCCTCTCACGGGACCATTTTGTGGTGGTTTTAGGTTTTCACCCTTCGACACCATGTTTTTTAGCCTAAGTCTAAAATTTTACAAATTCTCATCATATTCTCAAATTGGGAGGCTGGGGACTACGCTGTCGGTCCCTACGAGTGACATTGGTCCCGTATGATGTGATCGTGCCACTGACTTGACCATTTTGTTCCAGTTTTTTTTTTCACCCGTTAATGCCGTTTTTAAGCCTAAATATATTTTTTTACAAATTCTCGTCGTATGCTTAAACCAGGAGTCCCATGACTACACGATCGGTTCATACGAGTTACATTGGTCCCGTGCGTGGTGATGGTGCATCTTTCGGGACCGTTTTGTTGTTATTTTATGTTTTCACCCTTTGAGGTCATGTTTTCAAGCCTAAGTCTAAATTTTCCAAATTCTCATCGTATGCTCAAGCCGATAGGCCTGGTACAATGCGATCGATCCCTACGAGTTACAATTTTCCAGTGCGAGGTGATCGTGCCTCTAATCGGACCGTTTTGTTCATGTTTTACATTTTCCCACTTTTATGTGATGTTTTTATGCTGAAAAGTCTAATTGTTAGAAATTTTCATCGTATACTCAAATCGGGAGTCCCTTGACTACGCGATCGGTTTGTACGAGTTACATTTCTCCCGTGCTAGGTGCTCGAGCCTCTCACTGGACCGTTTTGTGACTGTTTTCGGTTTTCATCCCTTGACGCAACTGTTTTATCTTTTCACCTATTGACGCCAGGTTTGTAAGCCTAAGTCTAAATTTTTGCAAATTCTCGTCGTACACTCAAATCGGGAGTCCCATAACTACGCGATTGGTTCGTACGTGTTTCATTGGTCCCGTGCGAGGTGATGGTGACTCTAACGGGACCGTTTTGTTGTTATTTTACATTTTCACCCCTTGACGACATGTTTTCAGGCCTAAGTCTAAATTTTCTAAATTCTCGTTGTATACTCAAACCGAGATGCCAGGGACTATGCGATCGGTCCCTACGAGTTACACTGGTCCAGTTCAACGTGATCATGCCTCTCACTGGACCGTTTTGCGACTATTTCATGCTTTCATCCCTTTATGCCATGTTTTTAACCCTAAGCCTAAATTGTACAAACTCTTGTTGTATACTCAAATCGGGAGGTCGGGGACTGCGCGGTCGATTCGTACGAGTTACATTGGTCCCGTGCGAGGTGCTCGGGCCTCTCACGGGACCATTTTGTGGTGGTTTTAGGTTTTCTCCCCATGACACCATATTTTTAACCCTAAGTCTAAATTTAATGAATTCTCATCATATACTCAAATCGGGAGTCTGGGGACTAATTGGTCGGTTCGTACAAGTAACATTGGTCCGGTACGATGTGCTCGTGCCTCACATGGGACCATTTTGTGGTGGTTTGAGGTTTGAACCCTTTGACGCCATATTTTTAACCCTAAGTCTAAATTTTACAAATTCTCGCGGTATATTCTAATCGGGAGGCCGGGGACTACGTGGTCGATCCCTAAGAGTTACATTGGTCCTGTACGAGGTGATCGTGCCTCTCACTGAACCGTTTTGTGGCTGTTTTAAGTTTTCACCCGTTGACGCCATGTTTTAAGCCTAAATGTAATTTTTTGCAAATTTTCGTCGTATACTCAAACCGGGAGTCCCGTGACTACGCGGTCGATCCGTACGAGTTACCTTGGTCCAGTGTGAGGTGATCTTGCCTCTCACTGGACCTTTTTTTTACTGTTTTACGTTTTCATCCTTTGATGCCATGTATTTAACCCTAAATCTAAATTTTATAAATTCTCATCGTATCTCAAACCGGGAGGCTGGGGACTACACGATCGGTCCATACGAGTTACATTGGTCCCGTACGAGGTGCTTGTTCCTCTCACTAGACCATATTGTGGTGGTTTAATATTTTCACCGCTTGACGCCATGTTTTTAACCCTAAGTCAAAATTTTACAAATTCTCGTCATATACTCAAACCGGGAGGCCGGGGACTACGCGGTCAGTTCATACGAGTTACATTGGCCCCATGCGAGGTGCTCGTGCCTCTCACGGGACCCTTTTATATGTGTATTATGTTTTCACCCATTGACGCCATTTTTTTAGCCTAAATCTAAATTTTTGCAAAGTCTCATTGTATACTCAAATCGAGATTCTCGTGATTACGCAATCGGTCCCTACGAGTTACATTAATCCAGTGCGACGTGATCGTGCCTCTCACACGACTGTTTTGTGATTTTTTATGTTTTCATCCCTTGACGCCATGTTTTTAACCCTAAGTCTAAATTTTATAAATTCACGTCGTATACACAAAGCGAAAGGACGGTGTGCACGCTATCAGTTCGTACGAGTTACATTGGTCCCGAACGAGGTGTTCGTGCCTCTCACGGGACAATTTTGTGGTGGTTTTAGGTTTTCACCATTTGACGCCATGTTGTTAACCCTAAATCTATATTTTATAAATTCTCTACGTATACTCAAATCGGGATACCGGGGACTACGTGGTCGTTCGTACGAGTAACATTGGTCCCGTGCGAGGTGCTCATGCCTCTCATCGGACCATTTTGTGATGGTTTTAGGTTTTCACGCTTTGACGCCATGTTTTTAAGCCTAAGTCTAAATTTTACAAATTCTCATCATATACTCAAATCGGGAGGTCGAAGACTATGAGGTCGGTACGTACGAGTTACACTGGTCATGTGCGAGGTGCTCGTGCCTCTCACGGGACCATTTTGTGGTGGTTTTAGGTTTTCACACTTTGACGCCATGTTTTTAAGCCTAAGTTTAAATTGTACAAATTCTCATCGTATGCTTAAATTGGGAGGCCAGGGACTACGCGGTCGGTCCTTACGAGTTACATTGGTCCCGTGTCTCACTGGACCATTTTGTGGCAATTTTACATTTTCACCCGTTGACGCCATTATATAAGCCTAAATCTAAATTTTTGAAAATTCTCATCGTATACTCAAACCGGGTGTCCCGTGACTACGTGATCGGTTCGTACGAGTTACATTCGTCCCGTGCAAGAAGATGGTGCCTCTAATAGGGCCATTTTGCTGTTATTTTACGTTTTCACCCTTTGACGTCAAGTTTTCAAGCCTACATCTGAATTTTTGAAATTTTTTTCGTATATTCAAACCGAGAGGCCGGGTACTATGCGATTGGTCCCTATGAATTACGTTGGTCCAATGCGAGGTGATAGTGCCTCTTACAGGACTATTTTTTATTGTTTTACATTTTTCGACTTTTATGTCATGTTTTTAGGCCTAAAAGTCTAAATGTTACAAATTCTCATCCTATACTTAAACCGGGAGGGCGAGGACTACAACGTAGCTTCATATGAGTTACATTGGTCCCGTGCGAGGTGATGGAACCTCTAACAGGACCGTTTTACTGTTGTTTTACTTTTTCACCCGTTGACGCCATGTTTTCAAGCCTAATTCTAAATTTTGCAAATTCTCATCGTATTCTCTAACCGGGAGGGCAGGGACTATGCAGTCGGTTCGTACGAGTTAAATTGGTCCCGTGTGAGGTCTTCTTGCCTCTCACGGGAACATTTTGTGGTGGTTTTAGGTTTTCACCCTCTCACGTCATGTTTTCAAGCCTAAGTCTGTGTTTTCCAAATTCTCATCGTATACTCCAACCGAGAGGCCGAGGACAACGGGATCGGTCCCTACGATTTAAATTGGTCCAGTGCGAGGTGATCATGCCTCCCACGGGACCATTTTGTGACCTTAATGTTTTTATCCCTTGATGCCATGTTTTTAACCGTAAACCTAAAATTTGCAAATTCTCGACATGTAGTCAAATCGGGAGGTCGGGGACTACGCGGTCAGTTCGTACGAGTTACATTGGTTCCCTGCGAGAGGCTCGTGCCTCTCTCGTGGCCATTTTTTTGGTGGTTTTAGGTTTTCACCATTTAAATCCATGTTTTTAACCCTAAGTCAAAATTTTACAAATTCTCATCGTATACTAAAATCGGGAGGTCGGGGACTACGCGGTTGGTTCGTATGAGTTACATTGTTCCCTTGTGAGGTGCTCGTGCCTCTCGCAGGACCATACGGTGGTGGTTTTAGGTTTTCACCCCTTGACGCGCTGTTTTTAAGCCTAACTCTAAATTTTACAAATTCTCGTTGTATACTCAAACCGAGAAGACGGGGACTACGCGGTCGGTAGCTAAGAGTTACATTGGTCCCGTGCGACGTGATCGTACCTCTCATTGGACTGTTTTGTCGCTGTTTTACGTTTTCACCCGTTCACGCCATGTTTTAAGCCTAAATCTATTTTTTGTAAATTCTCGTCGTATACTCAAATCGAGAGTCCCGTGACTACGCGGTCGATCCCTACGAGTTACGTTGGTCCAGTGCGAGGTGACCATGCCTCTCACTGGACCATCTTTTCACTGTTTTACGTTTTCATGCCTTGACGCCATGTTTTTAACCCTAAGTCTATACTTTAAAAATTCTCATCATATACTCAAACCGAAAGGCCGGGAACTACGTGATCGGTTCGCACGAGTTACATTTGTCCCGTATGAGGTGCTCGTGTGTCTCACAGGACCATTTTGTGGTGGTTTTAGGTTTTCACCCTTTGACACCATGTTTTTAACCCTAAGCCTAAATTTTACAAATTCTCATCGTATACTCAAACTGGGAGGCCGGGGACTATGCGGTCATTCGTATGAGGAACATTGGTCCCGTGCGAGGTGGTCGTGCCTCTCACTGGACCATTTTTTGATGGTTTTAAGTTTTCACCCTTTGACGCCACATTTTTAAGCCTAAGTCTTAATTTTAAAAATTCTCATCGTATACTCAAACCGGGAGGCCGGAGACTATGGGGTCGGTTCGTACAAGTTACATTGGTCCCGTGCGAGGTGTTCGTGCCTCTCACGGGACCATTTTGTGGTGGTTTTAGGTTTTCACCCATTGACACCATGTTTCTAAGCCTAAGTCTAAATTCTAAAAATTCTCATCGTATACTCAAATCGGGAGTTCGGGGACTATACGGTCGGTCCCTATGAGTCACATTGGTCCCGTGCAAGGTGATCGAGCCTCTCACTAGACCGTTTTGTGGCTGTTATATGTTTTCAAATGTTGAAGCCTTTTTTAAGCCTAAATCTATTTTTTTTCAAATTCTCATCGTATACTTAAACCGAGAGTCCCGTGAAAACGCGGTCGGTTCATACAAGTTACATTGGTCCCGCGCGAGGTGATGGTACCTCTAATGGGGCCGTTTTGTTGTTGTTTTATGTTTTCAACCTTTCACGTCATGTTTTCAAGCCTAAGTCTAAATTTTCCAAATTCTCATCGTATACTCAAATCGAGAGGCCGGGTACTATGCAATCGGTCCCTACGAGTTACATTGGTCCAGTGCGAGGTGATCGTGCCTCTTACAGGACCATTCTATTATTATTTTACGTTTTTCCACTTTTATGTCATGTTTTTAGGCCTAAAAGTCCAAATGTTACAAATTCTCGTCGTATACTTAAATCGGGAGGTCGGGGAATACACAGTAGCTTCGTATGATTTACAATGGTCCTGTACGAGGTGATGGTGCCTCTAATGGGACCATTTTGTTGTTGTTTTAGGTTTTTACTAGTTGACGCCATGTTTTCAAGCCTATGTCTCAATTTTGAAAATTATCATTGTATACTCAAACTGGGAGGCCGGGGACTATGCGGCCGGTTCGTACGAGTTACATTGGTCTCGTTCGAGGTGTTCTTGCCGTTCACGGGAACATTTTGTAGTGGTTTTAGGTTTTCACCCTTTCACGTCATGTTTTTAAGCCTAAGTCTAAATTTTCCAAATTCTCGTTGTATAGTAAAACCGAGAGGCCGGGAACAATGCGAACGGTCCCAACGAGTTACATTGGCCCAGTGCGAGGTGATCGTGCCTCTCACGGGACCGTTTTGTGATTGTTTTACGTTTTCATTCCTTGACGCCATGTTTTTAATCCTAAGTCTAAATTTTACAAATTCTCTTCGTATAGTCAAACTGGGAGGTCGAGGACTACGCGATCAATTCGTACGAGTTACATTGGTCCCGTGCAAGGTGCTCGTGCCTCTCACGGGGCCATTTTGTGGTGGTTTTTGGTTTTCACTCTTTAACGTGATATTTTTAATCGTAAGCCTAAATTTTACGAATTCTCATTGTATACTCCAATCGGGAGGCCGGTAACTATGTGGTTGGTTCGTATGAGTTACATTGGTGTCGTGCAAGGTGCTCGTGCCTCTCACGGGACCATTTTGTGGTGGTTTTAGGTTTTCACCCTTTGACACCACATTTTTAAGACTAAGTCTAAATTTTATAAATTCTCGCCGTATACTCAAACCGAGAGGTCGGGTACTATGCGGTCGGTCCCTACGAGTTACAATTGTCCAGTGCGATGTGACCGTGCCTCTTATAGGACCGTTTTGTTATTGTTTTACGTTTTCCCACTTTTATGTCGTGTTTTTAGGACTAAAAGTACAAATGTTATAAATTCTCATCGTATACTTAACCCGGGAGGCCAGGGCTACGTGGTCGCTCCGTACGAGTTACAATGGCCCCTGCGAAGTGATGGTGCCTCTGACGGGACCATTTTGTTGTTGTTTTATGTTTTCACCCTTTGACGTCATGTTTTCAAGTCTAATTCTAAATTTTCCAAATTCTCGTCGTATACTCAAACCGAGAGGCTGGGTACTATGCGATCGGTCCCTACGAGTTACATTGGTACAGTGCGAGGTGATCGTGCCTCTTACAGGACCGTTTTGTTATTGTTTTACGTTTTCCCACTTTTATGTCATGTTTTGAGGCCTAAAAGTCTAAATGTTACAAATTCTCATCGTGTACTTAAACCGGGAGGCCGGGGACTAAGTGGTGGCTTCGTACAATTTACATTGGTCCCGTGCGAGGTGATGGTGCCTCTAATGGGACCGTTTTGTTGTTGCTTTATGTTTTCTCCCATTGATGCCATATTTTCAAGCCTAAGTCTAAATTTTGCAAAATCTCCTCGTATACTGAAACCGGGATGCCATGGACTACGCGGTTGGTTCATACGAGTTACATTGGTCACGTATAAGGTCTTATTGCCTCTCACGGGAACATTTTGTGGTGGTTTTAGGTTTTCACCCTTTCACGTCATGTTTTTAAGCCTAAGTCTAAATTTTTCAAATTCTCATCATATGCTCAAACCGAGAGGCTGGGGACAATGCGGTCGGTCCCTACGAGTTACATTGGTCCAGTGCGAGGTGATCGTGCCTCTCACAGGACCGTTTTGTGACTATTTTATGTTTTCATCCCTTGACGCCATGTTTTTAACCCTAAATCTAAATTTTATAAATTCTCGTCGTATAGTCAAGCCGGGAGGTCGGGGACTACGCGGTCAGTTCGTACGAGTTACATTGGTCCCGTGCGAGGTGCTCGTGCCTCTCGCGGGGCCATTTTGTGGTGGTTTTAGGTTTTCACCCTTTAACGCCATGTTTTTAATCCTAAGTCTAAATTTTATGAATTCTCATTGTATACTCAAATCGGGAGGCCAGGGACTACGCGGTCGGTTCGTACGAGTTACATTAGTCCCGTTCGAGGTGCTCGAGCCTCTCACGAGACGATTTTGTAGTGGTTTTACATTTTCACCCTTTCACGCAATGTTTTTAAGCCTAAGTATAAATTTTAAAAATTCTCGTTGTATACTCAAACGGGGCAGTCGAGGACAATGCGGTCGGTCCTTACGAGTTACATTAGTTCCGTGTGAGGTGATCGTGCCTCTCACCGGACCGTTTTGTGGCTGTTTTACGTTTTCACCCGTTGACGCCCCGTTTTAAGCCTAAATCTATTTTTTTGCAAATTCTCATCGTATACTCAAACCGGGAGTCCCGTGACTATGCGGTTGGTCCCTACAATATACACCGGTCCCGTGCGAGGTGATGGTGCCTCTAATGGGGCTATTTTGTTATTGTTTTACGTTTTCACCCTTTCACGTCATGTTTTCAAGCCTAAGATTAAATTTTCTAAAATCTCGTCGTATACTCAAACCAAGAGGTCGGGGATTGTGTGGTCGGTCCCTCCGAGTTACATTGGTCCAGTGCGAGGTGATCGTGCCTCTTACAGGATCATTTTGTTGATGTTTTATGTTTTCACCTTTTGATGACATGTTTTTAAGCTTAAGTCTAACTGTTTACAAATTCTCATCGTATGTTCAAACCGAGAGTTCCATGACTAAGCGATTGGTACCTACGAGTTACATTGGACCCGTTCGAAGTGCTCGCGTATCTTACGAGACCGTTTTGTGGTTGTTTTACGTTTTCACCATTTGAAGGCATGTTTTTAAGCGCAAGTCTAGCCGTTTGCTAATTTTCATCGTATACTCAAATAGGGAGTTCGATGACTATACGATCGATTTTTACGAGTTACATTGGTCCAGTGCGAGGTGCTCATGTATCTTACAGGACCATTTTGTGGTTGTTCTATGTTTTTACCCCTCGACGGCATGTTCTTAAGTCCAAGACAAGCGGTTTATAAACTCTAATTGTATACTTAAATCGAGAATCCCGTGAATACGAGATCGATTCCAACGAGTTACATTGGTCCCGTGTGAAGTGCTTGTGCCTCTTACAGGACCGTTTTGTGGCTGTTATGCCTCTCCCTGGACTGTTTTGTTACCGTTTTACGTTTTCACCCGTTGACGCCATTTTTGAAGCCTAAATCTAATTTTTTGCAAATTCTCATCGTATACTCAAACCGGGAGTCCCGTGATTACGCGATCGGTTCGTACGAGTTACATTGGTCCCGTGCGAGGTGATGTGCCTCTAACGGGACTGTTTTGTTATTTTTTTACGTTTTCACCCTTTGACATCATGTTTTCAAGCCTAAGTCTAAATTTTCCAAATTCTCGTCGTATACTCAAGCCGAGAATCCGGGTACTATGCGATCGGTCCCTACGAGTTACATTGGTCTAGTGCGAGGTGATCGTGCGTCTTACAGGACCGCTTTGTTAATGTTTTACGTTGTCCCACTTTTATGTCATGTTTTTAGGCCGAAAAGTCTAAATGTTACAAATTCTCGTCGTATACTCAAACCGAGAGTCCCTTGACTACGCAGTCGGTTCGTACGAGTTACACTTCTCCCATGCGAGGTGCTCGAGCCTCTCACTGGACCATTTTGTGACTGTTTTACATTTTCATCCCATGACGCAACTATTGTACGTTTTCACCCATTGACTCCATGTTTTTAAGACTAAGTCTAAATTATTGTAAATTCTCATCATATACTCAAACCGGGAGTCTCGTGATTATGTGGTCGGTTCGTATGAGTTACATTGTTCCTGTGCGAGGTGATGGTGCCTCAAACGGGGCTATTTTGTTGTTGTTTTATGTTTTCACCCTTTGACAACATGTTTTTAAGAGTAAGTCTAAATTTTCCAAATTCTCATCGTATACTCAAAACGAGACACCGGGGACTACGCAATCGGTTCCTACGAGTTACATTGGTCCAGTGCAAGGTGATCGTGCCTCTCACTGGACCATTTTGTGACTGTTTTACATTTTCATCCCTTGACGCCATGTTTTTAACCCTAAGTCTAAATTTTACAAACTCTCCTCGTATACTCAAACCGGGAGGTCGGGGACTGCACGGTCGGTTTGTACAAGTTACATTGGTCCCGTGCGAGGTTCTCGTGCCTGTCATGGGACCATTTTGTAGTGGTTTTAGGTTTTCACCCTTTGACGCCATATTTTTAACCCGAAGTCTATATTTTACAAATTCTCATCGTATACTCAAACCGGGAGGCCGAGGACTAAGCAATTGGTTCGTACGAGTTACATTGGTCCCGTACGATGTGCTCGTGTCTCTCACGGGAATATTTTGTGGTGGTTTTGAGGTTTTCACCCTTTGACACCATGTTTTTAAGACTAAGTCTAAATTTTATAAATTCTCGTCGTATACTCAAACCAAGAGGCAGGGGACTACGTGGTCGGTCCCTAAGAGTTACATTGGTCCCGTACGAGGTGATCGTGCCTCTCACTGGACCATTTTATGGTTGTTTTACGTTTTCACCCATTGACGCCATGTTTTTATCCTGAATCTAATTTTTTGCAAATTCTCATTGTGTACTCAAATCGAGAGTCCCGTGACTACGTGGTCGGTCCGTACGAGTTACATTGGTCCAGTGCGAGGTGATCGTGCCTCTCATTGGACCGTTTTGTGACTTTTTTATGTTTTCATCCTTTGACGCCATGTTTTTAACCCTAGGTATAAATTTTACAAATTCTCATCATATACTCAAATCGAGAGGCCGGGGACTACGCAGTCGGTCCGTACGAGTTACATTGGTCCCGTATGAGGTACTCGCTCCTCTCACTAGACCATATTGTTGTGGTTTTAGGTTTTCACCCATTGACACCATGTTTTTAACCCTAAGTCTAAATTTTATAAATTCTCATCGTATACTCAAACCGGAAGGCCGGGTACTACGCGATCGGTTCGTATGAGTTACATTGGTCCCGTGCGAGGTGCTCGTGACTCTCACGGGACCATTTTGTGGTGGTTTTAGGTGTTCACCATTTGATGTCATGTTTTTAACCCTAAGTCTAAATTTTACAAATTCTCATCGTATACTCAAACCGGGAGGTCGGGGACTACGTGGTCATTCGTACGAGTAACATTTGTCCCGTGCGAGGTGCTCGTGCCTCTCATGGGACCATTTTGTGATGGTTTTAGGTTTTCACCCTTTGATGCCATGTTTTTAAGCCTAAGTCTAAATTTTACAAATTATCACCGTATACTCAAACTAGGAGGCCGGGGACTATGTGGTTGGTTCGTACGAGTTACATTGGTCCCGTGCGAGGTGCTCGTGCCTCTCACGGGACCATTTTGTGGTGGTTTTAGGTTTTCACCCTTTGACTCCATATTTTGAAGCCTAAGTTTAAATTTTACAAATTCTAATTTTATTCTCAAATCGGGACGTCGGGGACTACACGATCGGTCCCTATGAGTTACATTGGTCCCGTGCGAGGTGATCGTGCCTCTCACTGGACCGTTTTGTGGAAGTTTTACATTTTCACCCATTGGCGCCATTTTTTAAGCCTAAAATCTAATTTTTTGCAAATTCTCGTCGTATCCTCAAATCGGGTGTCCCGTGACTACACATTCTGTTTGTACGAAATACATTGGTCCCGAGCGAGGAGATGGTGCCTCTAAAGGGGCCGTTTTGTTGTTGTTTTATGTTTTCACCCTTTGACGTCGTATTTTCAAGCCTAAGTCTGAATTTTCTGAATTCTTGTCGTATACTCAAACTGAGAGGTCGGGTACTATGCGATCGGTCCCTACGAGTTACATTGGTCCAGTGCGAGGTGATCGTGCCTCTTACAGGACCATTTTTTTTATTGTTTTACATTTTCCCACTTTCATGTCATGTTTTTAGGCCTAAAAATATAAATGTTATGAATTCTCGTCGTATACTTAAATCGGGAGACCAGGGACTACACGGTAGCTTCGTACGAGTTACATCGGTCCTGTACGAGGAGATGGAGCCTCTAACGGGACCGTTTTGTTGTTCTTTTACGCTTTCACTCGTTGACGCCATGTTTTTAAGCCTAAGTCTAAATTTTGCTAATTCTCGTCGTATACTCAAATCGGGAGGCCGAGGACTACGCGGTCGGTTCGCACAAGTTAAATTGGTCTCGTGTGAGGTGTTCTTGCCTCGCACGGAAACATTTTATGGTGGTTTTAGGTTTTCACCCTTTCACGTCATGTTTTCAAGCCTAAGTCTAATTTTCCAATATCTCATTGCATACTCAAAGCGAGAGGCCGGGGACAACGCGGTCGGTCCCTACGAGTTACATTGGTGCAGTGGGAGGTGATCATGCCTCTCACGGGACCGTTTTGTGACCGTTTAACATTTTTATCCCTTGACGCCATGCTTTTAACCGTAAGTCTAAATTTTACCAATTCTTGTCATGTATTCAAATCGAGAGGTCAGGGACTACGCAGTCAGTTAGTACGAGTTACATTGGTCCCGTACGAGGTGCTCGTGCCTCTCACGTGGCCAATTTGTGGTGGTTTCAGGTTTTCACCCTTTAACGCCATGTTTTTAACCCTAAGTCTAAAATTTACAAATTCTCATCATAAACTCAAACTGGGAGGTCGGGGACTACGTGGTCAGTTTGTACGAGTTACATTGGTCCCGTGCGAGGTGCTCATGCCTCTTACGGGACCATATTATGGTGGCTTTAGGTTTTCTCCCTTTGACGCCATGTTTTTAAGCCTAAGTCAAAATTTTACAAATTCTCGTCGTATACTCAAATCGGGAGCCCGGGGACTACACGATCGGTCCCTAAGAGTTGCGTTAGTCCCGTGCGAGGTGATCGTGCCTCTCACTGGACCGTTTTGTGGTTGTTTTACGTTTTCACCCCTTGACGCCATGTTTTAAGTCTAAATCAAAATTTTTGCAAGTTCTCGTCGTATACTCAAACGGGGAGTCCCATGACTACGCGGTCAGTCACTACGAGTTACATTAGTCCAGTGCGAGGTGATCGTGCCTCTCACTGGACCATTTTGTGACTATTTTACATTTTCATCCCTTGATTCCACATTTTCCAGCCTACGTTAAAATTTTACAAATTCTCATCGTATACTCAAATCAGAAGGCCAGGGACTACGCGGTCAGTCCCAACGAGTTACATTGGTCCCGTACGAGGTGCTTGTGCCTCTCACTAGACCATTTTGTGGTGGTTTTAGGCTTTGACCCTTTGAGGCCATATTTTTAACCCTAAGTCTAAATGTTACAAATTCTCATCGTATATTAAATCTTGGAGGTTGGGGACTACACGGTCGGTTCGTACGAGTTAGATTTATCCCATGCTAGGTGCTCGTGCCTCTCACTGGACCGTTTTGTGGTGGATTTAGGTTTTCACCCTTTGACGCCATGTTTTTAAGCCTAAGTGTAAATTTTACAAATTCTCTTCGTATACTCAAATCGAGAGGCCGAGGACTACGCGGTCAGTCCCTGCGAGTTACATTGGTCCCGTGCGAGGTGATCGTGCCTCACACTGGATCGTTTTGTGGCTGTTTTTACATTTTCACCCGTTGACGCCATTTTTCAAGCCTAAATGTAAATTTTTGCAAATTCTCATCATATACTCAAACCGAGAGTCCCGTGACTACGCGGTCGGTCCCTACGAGTTACATTGGTCCTGTGCGAGGTGATCGACCGTTTTGTGACTATTTTACATTTTCATCCCTTGAAGCCATGTTTTTAACCCTGAGTCTAGATTTTAAAAATTATTGTCATATACTCAAACGGAAAGGCCTAGGAATACGCGGTCAGTTCTACGAGTTACATTTGTCCTGTACGAGGTGCTCGTGCCTCTCACGAGACTATTTTGTGGTGGTTTTAGGTTTTCACCCTTTGACGCCATGTTTTTAACCCTAAGTCTAAACTTTACGAATTCTCATCGTATAGTCAAACCAGGAGGCTGGGGACTATGCGGTCGGTTCGTACGATTTACATTGGTCCCGTGCGAGGTGCTCGTGCCTCTCACGGGACCATTTTTTGGTGGTTTTAGGTTTTCACCCTTTGATGCCATGTTTTTAAGACAGTCTAAATTTTACAAATTATCATCGTATGCTCAAACCGGGAGGTCGGGGACTACACAGTCGGTCCCTAAGAGTTACATTGGTCCCGTGCGAGGTGATCGTGCCTCTCACTAGACCGTTTTGTGGATTTTCTACATTTTCACCCGTTGACGCCATGTTTTAAGCCTAAATCTAAATATTTGCAAATTCTCGTCTTATACTTAAACTGGGAGTCCCGTTACTATGTCGTCAGTCTCTACGAGTTACATTGGTCTAGTGCGAGGTGATTGTGCCTTTTATTGGATCGTTTTGTGACTGTTTTACATTTTCATCCCTTGACGCCTTGTTTTCAAGCCTACGTCTAACTTTTACAAATTCTCGTTATATACTCAAATCGAGAGTCCCGTGAATAGCGATCGGTCCCTACGAGTTACATTGGTCCTGTGCGAGGTGATCGTGCCTCTCACTGGACCGTTTTGTGACTGTTTTATGTTTTCATTCCTTAACGCCATGTTTTTAACCCTAAGTCTAAATTTTAAAAATTCTCGTCATATACTCAAACCAAAAGGACGGGGACTACGCGATTGGTTCATACGAGTTACATTTGTCCCGTATGAGGTGCTCGTGCCTCTCAGTGGACCATTTTGTGGTGGTTTTAGGTTTTCACCCTTTGACACCATGTTTTTAACCCTAAGTCTAAATTTTATGAATTCTCATCGTATACTCAAACCGGGAGGTCGGGGACTACGCGGTCGGTTCATACGAGTTATATTGGTCTCATGCGAGGTGCTCGTGCCTCTCATGGGACCATTTTGTGGTGGTTTGAGTTTTTCACCTTTTGACGCCATATTTTTAAGACTAAATCTAAATTTTACAAATTCTCGTCATATACTCAAATCGAGAGGCCAGGTGCTATACGATCGGTACTTACGAGTTACATTGGTTCAGTGCGAGGTCATTATGCCTCTTACATGACCGTTTTGTTATTGTGTTACGTTTTTCCACTTTTATGTCATGTTTTTAGGCCTAAAAGTCTAAATGTTACAAATTCTCGTTATATACTTAAGCTGGGAGGCCAGGGACTATGCGGTAGCTTCGTACGAGTTACATTGGTCCCGTATGATGTGATGGTGCCTCTAAAGGGGCCATTTTTTTGTTGTTTGACATTTTCCCCGTTGATGCCATATTTTCAAGCCTAAGTCTAAATTTTGCAAATTCACATCGTATACTCAAACTAGGAGGCCGGGGACTATGCGGTCGGTTCGTACGAGTTACATTGGTCCCGTGCGTGGTGTTCTTGCCTCTCACGGGAACATTTTATGGTGGTTTTAGGTTTTCACCCTTTGACACCATGTTTTTAACACTAAGTCTAAATTTTACAAATTCTAGTCGTATACTCAAACCGGGAGGCCGAGGACTACGCGGTCGGTCCCTACGAGTTACATTGGTCCCGACTGAGGTGATCGTGCCTCTCACGGGACTATTTCTCGGCTGTTTTACAATTTTTATACTTTATGACATGTTTTTAAGCCAAAGTTTAATTTTTTGCAAATTCTCATCGAATACTCAAAACGGGAGGTCGTTGACTACGGGGTCGGTTTGTACGAGTTGCATTGGTCATGTGCGAGGTGATCGTGCCTCTAACGGGACCATTTTGTGGTTGTTTTATGTTTTCACCCCTTGATGTCATGTTTTTAAGCCTAGGTCTAAATTTTTGCAAATTCTCATCATATACTCAAACCAGGAGGCCGAGGACTATGCAGTTGGTTCTTACGAGTTATATTTGTCCCGTGCGAGGTGATGGTGCCTCTAACGGAACTGTTTTGTTATTGTTTTACGTTTTCACCCTTTGACATCATGTTTTCATGCATAAGTCTAAATTTTTCAAATTCTCATCGTATACTCAAACCGAGAGGCCGGGGACTACGCGATCGGTCCCTACGAGTTACAATTGTCCAGTGGGACGTGATCGTGCCTCTTACAGGACCGTTTTGTTACTGTTTTACATTTTCCCACTTTCAGGTTATGTTCTTAGGCCTAAAAGTCTAAATGTTACAAATTCTCGTTGTATACTTAAATCGGGAGGTCGGGGACAATGTGATCGCTTCGTACCAGTTACATTGGTCCCGTGCGAGGTGATAGTACCTCTGACGGAACAGTTTTGTTGTTGTTTTATGTTTTCACCCTTTGACATCTTGTTTTCAAACCGAAGTCTAAATTTTCCAAATTCTCGTCATATACTCAAACCGAGAGGCCGGGTACTATGCGATTGGTCCCTACGAGTTACATTGGTTTAGTGCGAGGTGATCGTGCCTCTTACAGGACCGTTTTGTTATTTTTTTACATTTTCCCACTTTTATGTCATGTTTTTAGGCCTAAAAGTCTAAATGTTACAAATTCTCATCGTATACTTAAATCGGGAGGCCGGGGACTACGCGGTAGCTTCGTACGATTTACATTGGTTCCGTGCAAGGTGATGGTGCCTCTAACGGGACCGTTTTGTTGTTGTTTTATGTTTTCACCCGTTGACATCATGTTTTCAAGCCTAAGTATAAATTTTCCAAATTCTCGTCATATACTTAAATCGGGAGGCCAGGGACTACGCGGTTGGCTCGTACGAGTTACATTGGTCCCGTGCGAGGTGTTCTTTCCTCTCACGGGAAATTTTTATGGTGGTTTTAGGTTTCCACCCTTTCACGTCATGTTTTCAAGCCTCGATCTAAATTTTCCAAATTATCGTTGTATACTCAAGCCGTGAGGCCGGGGACAAAGCGATCGGTCCCTACAAGTTACATTGGTCCAGTGTGAGGTGCACGTGCCTCTCACGGCACTGTTTTGTGACTATTTTACATTTTCACCCTTTAATGCCATGTTTTTTACTCTAAGTCTAAATTTTATGAATTCTCATCATATACTCAAATTCGGAGGCCAGGCACTACGCGTTCAGTTCGTACGAGTTACATTGGTCCCGTGCGAAGTGCTCCTACCTCTCACTGGACCATTTTGTGGTGGTTTTAGGTTTTCACCCTTTGATGCCATATTTTTAACCCTAAGTCTAAATTTTACGAATTCTCATCGTATACTCAAACTGGGAGGCCGGGGACTATGCGATCGGCTCATACGAGTTACATTGGTCTCGTGCGAGGTGCTCGTGCCTCTCACGGGACCATTTTGTGGTGGTTTGAGGTTTTCACCCTTTGACACCATGTTTTTAAGACTCAGTCTAAATTTTACAAATTCTTTTCGTATACTCAAACCGAGAGGCCGGGTGCTATACGATCGGTACCTACGAGTTACATTGGTCCAGTGCGAGGTGATTGTGCCTCTTACATGACCGTTTTGTTATTATTTTACGTTTTTCCACTTTTATGTCATGTTTTTAGGCCTAAAAGTATAAATGTTACAAATTCTCGTTATATACTTAAATCGGGAGGCCGGGGACTACGCGGTAGCTTCATACGAGTTACATTGGTCCCATGTGATGTGATGGTGCCTCTAAAGGGAACATTTTTTTTGTTGTTTTACATTTTCCCCGTTGATGCCATATTTTCAAGCCTAAGTCTAAATTTTGTAAATTCTCATTGTATACTCAAACTAGGAGGCCGGGGACTACGCAGTCGGTTCGTATGAGTTACATTGGTCCCGTGCGTGGTGTTCTTGCCTCTCACGGGAACATTTTGTGGTGGTTTTAGATTTTCACCCTTTGACGCCATGTTTTTAAGACTAAGTCTAAATTTTACAAATTCTAGTCGTATACTCAAACCGGGAGGCCGGGGACTATGCGTTCGATCCCTACGAGTTACATTGGTCCCGACCGAGGTGATCATGCCTCTCATGGGACCATTTTTCTACTATTTTATGTTTTTACACTTTATGACATGTTTTTAAGCCAAAGTTTAATTTTATGCAAATTCTCGTCGTATACTCAAACCGGGAGGCCGATGACTACGGGGTCGATTTGTATGAGTTGCATTGGTCCCGTGCGAGGTGATTGTGCCTTTAAGGGACCATTTTGTGGCTGTTTTACATTTTCACCACCTGATGTCATGTTTTTAAGCTTAGGTCTAAATTTTTGCGAATTCTCATCATATACTCAAACTGGGAGGCCGGGGACTACATGGTTGGTTCGTACGAGTTACATTTATCCCGTGCGAGGTGATGGTGCCTCTAACGAAACTGTTTTGTTGTTGTTTTACGTTTTCACCCTTTTACATCATGTTTTCAAGCATAAGTCTAAATTTTTCAAATTCTCATCGTATACTCAAACCGAGAGGCCGGGGACTATGCGATCGCTCCCTACGAGTTACAATTGTCCAGTGGGACGTGATCGTGCCTCTTACAGGACCGTTTTGTTATTGTTTTATATTTTCCCACTTTCAGGTCATGTTTTTAGGCCTAAAAGTCTAAATGTTACAAATTCTCATCGTATACTTAAATCGGGAGGTCGGGGACTACGCGATCGCTTCGTACGAGTTACATTGGTCCCGTGCGAGGTGATAGTGCCTCTGACGGAACAGTTTTGTTGTTGCTTTATGTTTTCACCCTTTGACGTCTTGTTTTCAAACCGAAGTCTAAATTTTCCAAATTCTTGTCATATACTCAAACCGAGAGGCTGGGTACTATGCGATCGGTCCCTACGAGTTACATTGGTCTAGTGCGAGGTGATCGTGCCTCTTACAGGACCGTTTTGTTGTTGTTTTACATTTTCCCACTTTTATGTCATGTTTTTAGGCATAAAAGTATAAATGTTACAAACTCTCGTTATATACTTAAACTGGGAGGCCAGGGACTACGCGGTAGCTTCGTACGAGTTACATTGGTCCCGTATGATGTGATGGTGCCTCTAAAGGGGCCATTTTTTTGTTGTTTGACATTTTCCCCGTTGATGCCATATTTTCAAGCCTAAGTCTAAATTTTGTAAATTCTCATTGTATACTCAAACTAGGAGGCCGGGGACTACGCAGTCGGTTCGTATGGGTTACATTGGTCCCGTGCGTGGTGTTCTTGCCTCTCACGGGAACATTTTGTGGTGGTTTTAGATTTTCACCCTTTGACGCCATGTTTTTAAGACTAAGTCTAAATTTTACAAATTCTAGTCGTATACTCAAACCGGGAGGCCGGGGACTATGCGGTCGATCCCTACGAGTTACATTGGTCCCGACCGAGGTGATCATGCCTCTCATGGGACCATTTTTCTGCTATTTTATGTTTTTACACTTTATGACATGTTTTTAAGCCAAAGTTTATTTTTTTGCAAATTCTCGTCGTATACTCAAACCGGGAGGCCGATGACTATGGGGTCGATTTGTATGAGTTGCATTGGTCCCGTGCGAGGTGATTGTGCCTTTAAGGGACCATTTTGTGGCTGTTTTACATTTTCACCACCTGATGTCATGTTTTTAAGCTTAGGTCTAAATTTTTGCAAATTCTCATCATATACTCAAACTGGGAGGCCGGGGACTACATGGTTGGTTCGTACGAGTTACATTTGTCCCGTGCGAGGTGATGGTGCCTCTAATGGAACTGTTTTGTTGTTGTTTTACGTTTTCACCCTTTTACATCATGTTTTCATGCATAAGTCTAAATTTTTCAAATTCTCATCGTATACTCAAATCGAGAGGCCGGGGACTATGCGATCGCTCCCTACGAGTTACAATTGTCCAGTGGGACGTGATCGTGCCTCTTACAGGACCGTTTTGTTATTGTTTTATATTTTCCCACTTTCAGGTCATGTTTTTAGGCCTAAAAGTCTAAATGTTACAAATTCTCATCGTATACTTAAATCGGGAGGTCGGGGACTACGCGATCGCTTCGTACGAGTTACATTGGTCCCGTACGAGGTGATAGTGCCTCTGACGGAACAGTTTTGTTGTTGCTTTATGTTTTCACCCTTTGATGTCTTGTTTTCAAACCGAAGTCTAAATTTTCCAAATTCTCGTCATATACTCAAACCGAGAGGCTGGGTACTATGCGATCGGTCCCTACGAGTTACATTGGTCTAGTGCGAGGTGATCGTGCCTCTTACAGGACCGTTTTGTTATTGTTTTACATTTTCCCACTTTTATGTCATGTTTTTAGGCCTAAAAGTCTAAATGTTACAAATTCTCATCGTATACTTAAACCGGGAGGCCGGGGACTACGCGGTAGCTTTGTACGATTTACATTGGTTCCGTGCAAGGTGATGGTGCCTCTAACGGGACCGTTTTGTTGTTGTTTTACGTTTTCACCCGTTGACATCGTGTTTTCAAGCCCAAGTATAAATTTTCCAAATTCTCATCGTATACTCAAATCGGGAGGCCAGGGACTACGCGGTTGGTTCGTACGAGTTACATTGGTCCCGTGCGAGGTGTTCTTTCTTCTCACAGGAAATTTTTGTGGTGGTTTTAGGTTTCCACCCTTTCACGTCATGTTTTCAAGCCTAAGTCTAAATTATTTAAATTCTTGTTGTATACTCAAGCCGTGAGGTCGAGGACAAAGCGATCGGCCCCTACAAGTTACATTGGTCCAGTGTGAGGTGATCGTGCCTCTCACGGGACCGTTTTATGACTATTTTACGTTTTCACCCTTTAACGCCATGTTTTTAATCCTAAGTCTAAATTTCATGAATTCTCATCATATACTCAAATCGGGAGGCCAGGCACTACGCGTTCGATTCGTACGAGTTACATTGATCCCGTGCGAGGTGATCGTGCCTCTCACTGGACCGTTTTGTTTCTATTTTATGTTTTCACCCGTTGACGCCTTTTTGTAAGCCTAAATCAAAAATTTTTGCAAATTCTCATCGTATACTCAAATCGAGAGTCCCGTCACTATGCGATCGGTCCCTACGATTTACATTGGTCCCGTGCGAGGTGATGGTGCCTCTAATGGGACCGTTTTATTGTTGTTTTACGTTTCATTCTTTGACGTTGTGTTTTCAAGCCTAAGATTAAATTTTCCAAATTCTCATCGTATACTCAAACCGAGAGGCCGGGGACTATGCGGTCAGTCCCTACGAGTTACATTGGTCTAGTGTGAGGTGATCATGCCTCTTACAGGACCGTTTTGTTATTGTTTTACATTTTCCCACTTTTATGTCATGTTTTTAGGACTAAAAGTCTAAATGTTACAAATTCTCATCGTATACTCAAACCGGGAGTCCCTTGACTACGCGATCGGTTCGCACGAGTTACATTTCTCCCATGCGATGTGCTCGAGCCTCTCATTGGACCGTTTTGTGATTATTTTACGTTTTCATCCCTTGACGCAACTGTTTTACATTTTCACCCATTGACACCATATTTTTAAGCCTAAGTCTAATTTTTTCCAAATTCTCATCGCATACTCAAATCGAGAGTTCTGTGACTATGCGGTCGGTTCGTACAAGTTGCATTGGTCCCGTGCGAGGTGATCGTGCCCCTCACTGGACCATTTTGTGACTGTTTTATATTTTCATCCCTTGACGCCATGTTTTTAATCATAAGTCTAAATTTTACAAATTCTTATCGTATACTCAAACTAAGAGGTCGGGGACTACGCGGTCAGTCCGTATGAGTTACATTGGTCCCGTACGAGGTGCTCGTGCCTCTTACTGGACCATTTTGTGGTGGTTTTAGGTTTTCACCCTTTGACGCCATGTTTTTAACCCTAAGTCTAAAATTTACAAATTCTCATCGTATACTCATACCGGGAGGTCAAGGACTACTCGGTCAGTTCGTACGAGTTATTTTGGTCCCGTGCAAGGTGATCGTGCCTCTCATGGGACCATTTTGTGGTGGTTTTAGGTTTTCACCCTTTGACGCCAAGTTTTTAATCCTAAGACTAAATTGTACAAATTCTCATCATATACTCAAATCGGGAGGCCGGGGACTACGTGGTAGGTTCCTATGAGTTGCATTGGTCCCGTTTGAGGTGATCGTCCTCTCATTGGACCGTTTTGAGGCTATTTTACGTTTTCACCCATTGACGCCATTTTTTAAGGCTACATCTAAATTTTTGTAAATTCTCATCGTATACTCAAATTGGGAGTTCTGTGACTACACGGTCGGTTCGTACGAGTTATATTAGTCCCGTGCGAGGTGATGGTGCCTCTAACTGGGTCGTTTTTTTATTGTTTTACGTTTTCACCCTTTGACATCATGTTTTCAAGCCTAAGTCTAAATTTTCCAAATTCTCGTCATATACTCAAACCGAGAGGTCGAGTACTATGCGATCGGTCCCTACGAGTTACATTGGTCCAGTGGGACGTGATCGTGCCTCTTACAGGACCGTTTTGTTATTATTTTACGTTTTCCCACTTTTATGTCATGTTTTTAGGCCTAAAAGTCTAAACGTTACAAATTCTCGTCGTATATTTGAATCGGGAGGCCGGGGACTATGCAGTAGCTTTATACGAATTACATTGGTCCCGTGTGATGTGATGGTGCCTCTAAAGGGACCGTTTTGTTGTTGTTTTATGTTTTCACCCGTTGACGCCATATTTTCAAGCCTAAGTTTAAATTTTGCAAATTCTCATCGTATACTCAAATCGAGAGGTCGGGGACTAAACGATCGGTTCGTATGAGTTACATTGGTCTTGTGCGAGGTGTTCTTGCCTCTCACGGGAAAATTTTGTGGTGGTTTTAGGTTTTCACCCTTTGACGCCATGATTTTAAGACTAAGTCTAAATATTACAAATTCTCGTTGTATACTCAAATCAGGAGGTCGGGGACTATGCGATCGGTCCCTACGAGTTATACTGGTCCCGATCGAGGTGATCGTGCCTCTTATGGGACCGTTTTGCTGTTATTTTACGTTTTTACACTTTTATGACATGTTTCTAAGCCAAAATTTTAATTTTTACAAATTCTCATCGTATACTCAAATCGGGAGGCCAATGACTACGGGGTCAGTTTGTACGAGTTACATTAGTCTCGTGCAAGGTGATCGTGCCTCTAACGGGACCATTTTGTGGCTGTTTTATGTTTTCACCCCTTGATGCCGTGTTTTAAGCCTAAGTCTAAATTTTTGCAAATTCTCGTCGTATACTCAAATTAGGAGGCCGAGGACTACGCGGTTGGTTCGTACGAGTTACATTTATCCCGTGCGAGGTGATGGTGCCTCTAACGGAACCGTTTTGTTATTGTTTTACATTTTCACCCTTTGACGTCATGTTTTCAAGCCTAAGTCTAAAATTTTCAAATTCTTGTCGTATACTCAAACTGAGAGGCTGGGGACAATGCGGTCGATCCCTACGAGTTACAATTATCCAATGCGACGTGATCGTGCCTCTTATAGGACCGTTTTGTTATTGTTTTACGTTTTCCCACTTTCATGTCATGTTTTTAGAACTAAAAGTCCAAATGTTACAAATTCTCGTCGTATACTTAAACCGGGAGGCCGGGAACTACACGGTCGCTTCGTATGAGGTACATTGGTCCCGTGTGAGGTGATGGTGCCTCTGATGGGAATATTTTGTTGTTGTTTTACGTTTTCACCCTTTGACATCATGTTTTCAAGCCTAAGTCTAAATTTTCCAAATTCTCATCGTATACTCAAACCGAGAGGTCGGGTACTATGCAATCGATCCCTACGAGTTACATTGGTCCAGTGCGAGGTGATCGTGCCTCTTACAGGACCATTTTGTTATTGTTTTTTGTTTTCCCACTTTTATGTCATGGTTTTAGGCCTAAAAGTCAAAATTTTACAAATTCTCGTCGTATACTGAAATCGGGAGGCCGGGGACTATGCGGTAGCTTCCTACGACTTACATTGGTTCCGTGCGAGGTATTGGTCCCTCTAACGGGACCGTTTTGTTATTGTTTTACGTTTTCACCCATTGACGCCATTTTTTCAAGCCTAAGCCTAAATTTTGCAAATTCTAGTTGTATACTCAAACCGAGAGGCCAAGGACTACGTGGTCGGTTCGTACGAGTTACATTGGTCCCGTGCGAGGTGTTCTTGCCTCTCACGGGAATATTTTGTGGTGGTTTTATGTTTTCACCCTTTCACGTCATGTTTTCAAGCCTCAGTCTAAATTTTCCAAATTCTCATTGTATAGTCAAACCGAGAGGCCGGGGACAACGCGGACGATCCCTACGAGTTACATTGGTCCAGTGCGAGGTGATCGTGCCTCTCACGGGACCGTTTTGTGATTATTTTATGTTTTCATCCCTTGACGCCATGTTTTAACCCTATGTCTAAATTTTACAAATTCTCATCGTATAGTTAAACCAGGAGGTCTGGGACTACGCATTCGGTTCGTACGAGTGACATTGGTCTTGTGCGAGGTGTTCATGCCTCTCACGGGGCCATTTTGTGGTGGTTTTACGATTTCACCCTTTAACGCCATGTTTTTAACCCTAACTCTAAATTTTACGAATTCTCATTGTATACTCAAACCGGGAGGTCGAGGACTACGCGGTCGGTTCGTACGAGTTACATTAGTCCCGTGTGAGGTGCTCGTGCCTCTCACAGGACCATTTTGTGGTGGTTTTAGGTTTTCACCCTTTCACGCCATGTTTTTAAGCCTAAGTCTAAATTTTTCAAATTCTCATTGTATACTCCAACCGGGAGGCCAAAGACAACGCGGTCGGTCCCTACGAGTTACATTGGTCCCGTGTGAGGTGATCGTGCCTCTCATCGGACCGTTTTATGGCTGTTTTACGTTTTCACCCATTGACGCCATGTTTTAAGCCTAAATCTAAATTTTTGCAAATTCTCATCGTATACTCAAACTCGGAGTCCCTTGACTATGCGGTCGGTCCCTTCGATTTACATTGGTCCCGTGCGAGGTGATGGGGCCTCTAACGGGACCGTTTTGTTGTTGTTTTACGTTTTCACCCTTTCACGTCATGTTTTCAAGCATAAGTTTAAATTTTCTAAATTCTCTTCGTATACTCAAATCGAAAGGGCGGGAACTCTGCGATCGGTCCCTACGATTTACATTAATCCAGTGTGAGGTGATCGTGCCTCTTACAGGACCATTTTGTTATTGTTATACATTTTCAAACTTTTATGTCATCTTTTTAGTCCTAAAAGTCTAAATGTTACAAATTCTCGTCGTATACTCAAACCGAGAGTCCCTTGACTATGCGGTCGATTCGTACGAGTTACATTTCTCCCATGCGAGGTGCTCGAGCCTCTCACCAGACCATTTCGTGATTGTTTTACATTTTCATCCCTTGACGTAACTGTTTTACATTTTCACCCGTTGACGCCATGTTTTTAAGTCTAAGTCTAATTTTTTCCAAATTCTCATCGTATACTCAAACCGGGAGTCCCGTGACTACGCAATCGGTTCGTACGAGTTACATTGGTCCCGTGCGAGGTGATCGTGCCTCTCACCGGACCGTTTTGTGATAGCTTTACATTTTCATCCCTTGACGCTATGTTTTTAACCCTAAGTCTAAATTTTACAAATTCCCGTCCTATACTCAAACCCGGAGGTCGGGGACTACGCGGTCGGTCCCTATGAGTTCCATTGGTCCCGTATAAGGTACTCGTGCCTCTCACATGACCATTTTGTGGTGGTTTTAGGTTTTAACCCTTTGACGCCAAGTTTTTAAGCCTAAGACAAAATTTTATAAATTCTTGTCGTATACTCAAATCGGGAGGACGGGGACTACGTTGTAGGTTCCTATGAGTTACATTGGTCCCGTGCGAGGTGATCATGCCTCTCACTCGACCAATTTATTATTGTTTTACGTTTTCACCCATTGACATCATTTTTTAAGCCGGGATAAATTCTCATCGTATACTCAAATCGGGAGTCCCGTGACTACGCGGTCGGTTCGTACGAGTTACATTGGTCCCGTACGAGGTGATGGTGCCTCTAACGGGGACGTTTTGTTATTATTTTACGGTTTCACCCTTTGACATCATGTTTTCAAGCCTAAGTCTAAATTTTCCAAATTATCATCGTATACTCAAACCGAGAGGCCGAGTACTATGCGATCGGTCCCTACGAGTTACATTAGTCCAGTGGGATGTGATTGTGCCTCTTACAGGACCGTTTTGTTATTATTTTATGTTTTCCCACTTTTATGTCATGTTTTTAGGCTTAAAAGTCTAAATGTTACAAATTCTCGTCGTATACTTGAATCGGGAGGCTTGGGACTACGCGGTAGCTTTATACGAATTACATTGGTCCCGTGTGATGTGATTGTGCCTCTAAAGGGACCATTTTGTTGTTGTTTTACGTTTTAACCCGTTGTCCACATATTTTCAAGCCTAAGTCTAAATTTTGCAAATTCTCATCATATACTCAAACCAGGAGGCCGGGGACTACGCGGTCGGTTCGTACGAGTTACATTGGTCCCGTGCGAGGTGTTCTTGCCTCTCACGGGAACATTTTGTGGTAGTTTTAAGTTTTCACCCTTTGACGCCATGTTTTTAAGACTAAGTCTAAATTTTACAAATTCTCTACGTATACTCAAACCGGGAGGCCGTGGACTACGCGGTCGGTCCCTATGAGTTACATTGGTCCCGAACGAGGTGATCGTGCCTCTAACGGGACCATTTTGTGGCTGTTTTATGTTTTCACCCCTTGATGCCATGTTTTTAAGCCTAAGTCTAAATTTTTTCCAATACTCATCGTATACTCAAATTGGGAGGCCGGGGACTTCGCGGTTGGTTCGTACGAGTTACATTTGTCCCATGTGAGGTGATGGTGCCTCTAACGGAACCGTTTTATTATTGTTTTATGTTTTCACCCTTTGACGTCAAGTTTTCAAGCCTAAGTCTAAATGTTTCAAATTCTCATCGTGTACTCAAAGCGAGAGGTCGAGGACTATGCGGTTGGTCCTTACGAGTTACAATTGTCCAGTGCGATGTGATCGTGCCTCTTACAGGACCATTTTGTTATTGTTTTACATTTTCCCACTTTCATGTCATGTTTTTAGGCCTAAAAGTCTAAATATTACAAATTCTCATCGTATACTTAAATCGGGAGTCCGTGGACTACGCGATCGCTTTGTACCAGTTACATTGGTCCCGTGCGAGGTGATGGTGCCTCTGACGGGACCGTTTTGTTTTTGTTTTACATTTTCACCCTTTGACGTCATGTTTTCAAGCCTGTCTAAATTTTCCAAATTCTCGTCGTATACTCAAATTGAGAGGCTGGGGACTATATAGTTAGTCCGTACGAGTTACATTGGCCCACTGCGAGGTAATCGTGCTTCTTAGAGGATCGTTTTATTATTATTTTACGTTTTCCCACTTTTATGTCATGTTTTTAGGCCCAAAAGTCTAAATGTTACAAATTCTCGTCGTATACTCAAACCGGGAGGCCGAGGACGTACGAGTTACATTGGTCCCATGCGAGGTGATGGTGCCTCTAACGGGACCGTTTTGTTGTTGTTTTACGTTTTCACCCGTTAATGCCATGTTTTCAAGCCTAAGTCTAAATTTTGTAAATTCTCATCGTATACTCAAACCGATAGGCCGGGGACTACACGGTCTGTTCGTACGAGTTACATTGGTCCCGTGCGAGGTGTTCTTTCCTCTCACGGCACCATTTTGTGGTGGTTTTAGGGTTTCACCCTTTGACGCCATGCTTTTAAGCCTAAGTCTGAATTTTACAAATTCTCGTGGTATACTCAAATCGGGAGGCCAGGAACTACGCGGTCGGTCCCTATGAGTTACATTGGTCCCCTGCGAGGTGATTTTACCTCTCACAGGACCGTTTTGCTGTTGTTTTACATTTTTACACTTTTATGACATGTTTTTAAGTGTAAGTCTAAATTTTTGCATATTATCGTCGTATACTCAAACTGGGAGGCCGATGACTACGGGGTCGGTTTGTGCGAGTTACATTGATCCCGTGCGAGGTGATCATGCCTCTAACAAGACCATTTTGTTGTTGTTTTACTTTTTCACCTGTTGACGCCATATTTTTAACCCTAAGTCTAAATTTTTGAAAATTCTCATCGTATACTCAAGCCAGGAGGCCGGGGACTACGCGGTTGGTTCGTACGAGTTACATTGGTCCCTTGAGAGGTGGTCTAGCCTCTCACAGGACCGTTTTGGGGCTGTTTTACATTTTCACCTTTTAACGGGTTGTTTTTAAGCATAAGTCTAACGATTTACAAATTCTGGTCGTATGATCAAACTCTGGAGTCCCGTGACTACGCGGTCAGTACCTACGAGTTACATTGGTCCTGTGCGAGGTTCTCGTGTATCTTACGAGATCGTTTTGTGGCTGTTTTACGTTTTCACCCTTTGGCGGCATGTTTTTAATCCTAAGTCTAATCGTTTGCTAATTCTCGTCGTATGCTCAAACCGGGAGTTCGATGAGTACGCGATCAACTCCTACGAGTTACATTGGTCCCGCGAGAGGTGCTCGTGCCTCTTACGGCACCATTTTGTAGATGTTTTATGTTTTTAACTTTTGACGACATGTTTTTAAGCTTAAGTCTAACTGTTTACAAATTCTCGTCGTATGCTCAAACCGGGAGTTTTGTGACAATAAAGTCGGTGCCTACGAGTTACATTGGTCCCGTGCGAAGTGCTCGTATATCTTACGAGACCATTTTGTGGTTGTTTTATGTTTTCACCATTTTACGGCATGTTTTTAAGCGCAAGTCTAACCGTTTGCTAATTTTCATTGTATACTTAAATCGGGAGTTCGATGACTATGCGGTCGATTGGTATGAGTTACATTGGTCCCATGAGAGGTGCTCGTGCCTCTTTCGTGACCATTTTGGAGTTGTCTTACTTTTACACCCTTCGACGTCATGTTTTTAAGCCAAAGTTTAAAGTTTAACAAATTCTCGTCGTATGCTCAAACCGAGAGTCTCGTGACTACACAGTCGATTTCTACGAGTTACATTGGTCTCGTGTGAGGTGCTCGTGTATCTTACGGGACCATTTTGTGGTTGTTTTATGTTTTTACCCCTCGACGGCATGTTTTTAAGTCCAAGTCTAGATATTTGTAAATTCTCGTCGTATACTTAAATCAAGAGTCCCGTGAATACGCGGTCGGTTCCTACGAGTTACATTGGTCCCGTGTGAACTGCTCGAACCTCTTACGGGACCGTTTTGTGGTTGTTTTACGTTTTCACCCTTTGACGATATTTTTTAACCTGAAGTCTAACTATTTACAAATTCTCATCGTATACTCAAATCAAGAGTCCAGTGACTATGTCGTCCGTTCCTACGTGTTACACTGGTTCCGCGCGAGGTGCTCGTGCCTCTTACGGGACAGTTTTATGGGTGTTTTACATTTTCACCCTTCGATGGCATATTTTTAAGCCTAAGTCTAATTGTTTATAAATTCTCATCGTATACTCAAATTGGGACTCTTGTAAATATGCGATCGGTTCTTACGAGTTGCATTGAATTTATGCGAGGTGTGCGTGCCTCTCACGGGACCGTTTTCTGGTTGTTTTACGTTTTTAGCCTTTGACAAAATGTTTTAAGGCATAAGTCTTACCGTTTGCAAATTCTCATCGTATATTCAAACTGGGAGTCTAGTGGCTATGTGCTTAGTTCATACGAGTTACATTAGTTCCGTGCGAGGTGCCCATGCATCTTACGAGAACATTTTATGGTTGATTTACATTTTCACCCTTTGACGGCATGCTTTAAATCCCAAGTCTAAATTTTTACAAATTATCATCGTATACTCAAGCCGGGAATTCGATGACTAAGTGATAGATTCGTATGAGTTACATTGGTCCCGTTCAATGTTCTAATGCTTCTTATGGCACCTTTTTGTAGCTGTTTTACATTTTCACTCTTTGACAGCATGTTTTTAAGTTTAAGTCTAACTGTTTGCAAATTCTCATGGTATACTCAAACCGGGAGTCCTGTGACTATGCGGTCGGTTCCTACGAAGTTACATTGGTCCATTATGAGGTGACCGTGCCTCTTATAGAACCATTTTGTGGTTGTTTTATGTTTTCACCCTTCAACGATATTTTTTAAGCCCAAGTCTAATGTTTTGCAAATTCTCGTCTTATACTCAAATCGGGAGTTCCGTGAATTTGTGGTTCGTTCATACAAGTTGAATTGGTCCTATGCAAGGTGGTTATGCCTCTTACGGGACCATTTTGTAGCTAATTTACGTTCTTACCCCTTGACCACATTTCTTCGGCCTAAATCTAACTGTTTACAAATTTTCATCGTATTCTCAAACCGGGAGTCCCGTGACTATGTAGTCAGTTCTTACGGGTTACATTGGTCCCATAGGAGGTGTTGGTACCTCTTACAAGACCATTTTGTGGTTATTTTTACTCCGGGCATTTATGAAAGTTCATTTTAATATTTTGTGTCTAATAAATATATTCTTGATACAAATTAAAAGAAAAAAAAACACAGAACAAACCCATATAATCTGAAATTGCAAGAGTTTGGCGGATAATATCAAATTCCTAAAGGCCCTACCTAAATCAAATTAGATTAAAATATTACAGAGTAACTTAGTAACAGGCGAACTAAAGAAAATGTATGGATCCAAAGTTTGAAAGGTAAAAACCAAGTGATTAAACCCTCACCTTAGGGGAATTAAAAGGAGAAAAATGCTCGGGTGATAGAAATCCTAACGGTAGTTATTTCAAGGTTGAGATCCTGAACAAAACCAAAACCTGTTAGTGTTAGTGAAATGGACACGCATAAAAAAGTGAATGAAAATGGAAAAGAAAACCCAAAAAAGTAAAATAAAATACAAAATCGAAGTACACTCCATCCTCCATAATTGGCTCAGTCTCCAGCCCTTTCTCAATAACGAGACTCCATCCTCATCCTCCCCACGGTTCTTTTCGCTAAGTATATTACATCTCAAATGTTGACATAATTCATAAAATTAGTAACAGCGGGTTGTATTCTTCATAATATTGCCTCATCTAATAACCAAGTGGGAAAAATGACATAGAATTTGAAGAATAGACATTTATGTGATAAATTTGTTAAAGAAAGAGGAACTAAAGAGAATATATCCAATCAAAAACTAAAATTCCAAAACTTGAGTATGCAAATAACAATCAAATATAAGAGTGTGTCCATGTGTAAATGTACAAATGAGAATATATACCTGAAGACCATCAATTAGATTTTCCATATCGGTGTAATCCTTAGGAGGCGTCTCAAGGATTATTCAAGATGGCCAACCATCCTCTTTAAAATACCAGATATCCCAAACTCCAATTATCAAATAAACAAAAACTATAAAGAGGAATACATACCCAGACTAAAATGAATATGAGTTTAAAGATTTGAAACAATTTATATTTTTCTTTTATGTTTCTTTTTCTATTAAATACTTTTATTCTCTGTCCATTTTTCGATAATGAAATTGACTAAGAATGCCTTTATAACAGTCTCAAATGCACTTGCCATCAACTTCATTCCATCAGCAATTGAATCAACTAACACCTATTATCCCAAATTCTAATCATAAAATCAAATAACACCTATTATCCTAAATTCCAATCATATAAATTATGTATATATATATATATATATATATACTGTATATACATTGTAAAAACACATATAATCTGTATATACATGTATCAATGTAATCTACATAAATTAATGGAGAAAAGGAATAAAATTTATCGGGGGAGAGACTGGGACTGGGGCGGCAGCTAGGGCAGTGCTGAGGCAGAGTAGGGGTGGGCAAGGAGGGATAGGTATTGCGAGATGGGGAGGGTCGATGAGAGAGAGATGCAAAATAGAGTGATAGGGATGGGAGGGATAGGTCTGGGAGGGCAGCTAGGGTGGAGTAAGGAGAGCGATGAGAGAGAGAGAGAGTGAGTTCCGAGATGGGGAAAGAGAGAGCATACCTGTACACGCGCGAGAGAGGGAGTGAACTCTGAGAGAGAGAGAGAGAGAGAGAGAGAGAGAGAGAGAGAGAACTCGAGCGGAGAGAGAGTGCGAGTGAGCTCTGAGAGTCGGGCGGAGAGAGAGAGAAAGCGGGGGAATGGGGGGAATATTTTGTGAGAAAATAAAAATAAAGGCCTGTTTGATGAAAAGGGACGGTTTATTTCCGTCTCTTTTACAATTCATGAGAAATAATGGATTAATGTATATTATAAGGGATGGTAAAATTTTCCCTACTGCTATACTAAAAGGGGCGAATTTTAAGAATCGTCCTTTTTGCTATACCAAAAGGGACGGTTCTTAAAATATGCCCCTTATGGTATAGAAATAGGGACGGTTTTTAAAATCCGTCCCTTTTGGTATACCTTGAATTTTTATTTTTTTCCAAACAAATATAAGGGACGGATTATAAAAGTCGTCCCTTTTGGTATAGTAAAAGGGACGGATTTTAAAATTTGTCCCTTAAATTAGACCGGGAATACAAAGCGCTCAAAATTTTCATACGCTTTAAGGGACGGTTTTTAATAACTGTCCCTTTTGGTATAGCACATGTGACGGATTTAAAAAGCGTCCCTATTGTGATTGATCAAAAGGGACGATAATTAAAAACCATCCCTTTTGCTATACCAAAAGGGACGAAATAACACGGTCGTCCCAAATACTCCCGTCCCTAATACTCATTTTTCTTGTAGTGTCCCTTAGATAGTGAATGTAGGGTGAGTATAATCCCCAGGCCATAACATCTGGTATTTTATGTTATGATTCTTTTCGAGGTGAGACGCTCTGGGTAAAATTCGGTCTCGCACTCGGGGAACTATGGTTGCCTCCTCTACGCTTATTAGTTAATGCGTGATTCGATGTGAGTGAACCGTCTCGTGGTATCCAGGTGGGATTAAGCAAACCTGGGATGATAGAATTTTAGAGAAAACATCCGATGAGTTATTACTCGGGAGGTTGGATATTATATATAACATGTGTGTGAATATGTTGTATATTTATACGTATATAATAGTGCAGTTATTTATATACATGTAAAATACCTAGAGTGAAGTGGTATTGTTTATATAACTAGTGAAATTGTTTTATAGTTAATTAAAGATGATAAATTAAGTTAATGTGAGAAATAACTTATAAATCATTAGTAAAATTACTCGGGCTAGAGTGAGGTGTTAGGAAGCGTTTATAACAAGGCTAATTAGAGGGGGTAGTATAGCTAGAGGGTTATAAGAGAAAGTGGTAGGTGTGCAATAGTTGACAGGTGAGTATTATCTTAAGGGAGTACGACACTAGCTTAAATATGAAAAGCATTCAAGCATTTTAATTACTGCAAACTTAATCACTTGCTAAATATTTTTAAAATATTTTGTGTTCTAACCCATGCTACAAATATTTTTAAAAACCTTTTAGGTCTCTAGCCATAGGGACACCAGACTTGAGATTCTATTCCATGGATACGCAGTTGCAGCATACGTGGATACATGCAGGAGTTGGATTAGATGCATCATTTCTTTATTCCTATATTTGGTATCTTATCTCAGTTACAGTTTCATTTAGGGCGTATTGTCCATTTACTTTCAGACTCAATATTTGGATTGTTTATTTATCTGTTGGATTATTATGTTGGATTGGGAATTATAGTCGATGGTTTATTCGGGAAGTCTTTCAGTTATTTATTCTGTATTTTTTTAGACTCAGTGATTGTGTGCATGGATTAGTTCATTTTGTTTCCACATATATTGATCTGTTTAATGAAAGATAAAATTTTGACATCGGTTTAATTAATTTATTAGGTTTTTAGTAATTAATATGGTTTTCAACAATGATGCTAAGAATGAACCAATTGAAAATTCTGTTTTAATTTAATAAAAGAGTTATCAACCGGTATTTTATTAAGCAGAGTGTCACAAGTGGCCACTTTTTATGTGCCCTAATCTCTAGCATCAGTTTCCTTTCAATCATTAGATGGATTAACAGTAGCAATAACGACCCATGGGTCTTCACCATTATTGGTTGAGTTCGAAGTGGAACCGAACTTATAAATGCTCTTGGATCCAACATCATTGTTCTCTTAAGAGGTAATTTTTAGTGCATGGAAGATGGAAGAAGAAGAAGAAGAAGAAGAAGAAGAAGAAGAAGAAGAAGAAGAAGAAGAAGAAGAAGAAGAAGAAGAAGAAGAAGAAGAAGAAGAAGAGGAGGAGACAAGAGGGTCAAGTGAAAGACCAAAATATTGATAGATTCGAATGGAGATTTCTCATGGCAAAAGACATCTATTTATGTTGCATTTACCCCGGAGTAATAATGACTAAATGTAGAGTGATGGCGTATGAAGTTTAACAGTCCATTAATTAATTTTCACAAAAAGAAAATAGTACAGAGGGTATGTTTACACCATATTATCACCGTCCAATGTTGTATCTCCACGTGGGATTACAAACTGGTAATCACAACCGAACTCTAATGTCTGAACTTAATGAAAATGGCAACCCAAATGTTTGACACATGTTAAAGCTTTGGATGCGGGTTTAAACACTAAGGTGATAGTTTTGTAGGAGCGTTAGTTCACCTAGGCAGAAGAATTTAATTGGATAAAAATCCATCAGTTACAAGGCAGTTGCATGGCAAGGAATTCTATAAATAAGAAACTAAAGGATGAAATAAAGGAGGACTCCCCCAACAAAAAACTAGGCCCGTTTGTTATGTATTCAAAAACTCGATTTAGTCATTATTTTTAAACACAGTTTTACAATTCATTTTTTTCTGTTTATAAATGTTGGTGTGCATTTGGTAAACTTGTTTTTAAATACAATTTTCTGAAAATTTGATAAAATTGGCAAACGTGTGTGTGTGTGTGTGTGTGTGTGTGTATAAATACATAAAACTTCCATACATACACGACACTTGAATGTATATATCTAGGGGACACTACAAGAAAATTGAGTAATACCATTCATAAACCCCATTTTCACCGTTGGTAATGTGTTCGGACAAATTCCTTCATGAGATCAGAATTTTTTTCATGTATCCGTCCTTTCTTATAAAGTGTGTGAGACGTTTGAACTTGTTTACATTTACTCACATCCTCACACACTAGAGAGATACACTTACCCAATTCTCAGAGAGATCGATTCAGAGAGATATATCCAGTGAGAATTGAAGTCAAAGCGTTGATTCTATAAAGGCAATCTAGGAATTACTCTAATGATACTTAAGATTGTTTCCCACTACACATGCTGAGTTTTAGGAAGGATTACGCTTTTGGTATTAAGTAATTTATATCTTATTTTGATAATTGAATACGGTGTTCCTTGATGTTCTTTTAAAGTTGGGTTGTAGAGCGTTTCATCATCTACTCAGATACTGCATTTAAATAAGTTTTTGAATTTTGTGGGTACATTCACTGCAAACCCTCACGAGACACCACTCGTGCTGTAAGGTAACCGATAGGTTTAACGGCTTATTGCACATGCTAAGTGCAATCAACACTGCCTGCGAAAGTGGCACACTTTTGGTTACTTATCTCTGTTTTCTCTCTAATTTTTGCTCGAGGACTAGCAATGTTCTGTTTGGGGGTGGTGTGATAAGCACCCAAAAGTGTCTATTTTATACCCCGAATAGATGCATTTTAGTCGCTCGTTTTAATTAAAATTGGCCTTATATTCGTATTTATCTATATTGCAGATCAATCAGCAGTCGCAGCGTTAAATAATGCTAAATCCAGTCAATTGCGACGCAGAAGCGGTCAAAATCGTGCATCGAAGAAATCCAAAGAGACCGTGAAGTGAGAAGTCCATTCTGAGCTTGCCCCGATGTGATCCGATGCTCCGAAACAGTCCCGTAACCTTAACCTAGCCCAAATCGAGCCCAGTCCATACCCCGAGCCCGGTGTGTGTTTAGTTTGTACCTTTATTATTTTTCTAAATTTTTATTTTTAATCATTTTATTTTAGATTTATTTAGAAATTTTTAGGATTTATTTCTATTTTTCTAATTCTTTATTTTTTATTTTGATTTTTATTAGTTTTTAATTTATAATCTTTATTTAATTTTATTTTTCTTAGGACTAGTTTTTAGGAATTTATCTTATTTTTTTTAGTGTTTAGTTTTAATTTAATTAGTTAGGATTTTTATTTTTTATTTTTTTTATTTCTTTATTATTTCTTTTTATTTTTTTTAGTTTCTTAGTAATAGAGTAAATTTTATTTTTAGATTTTAATTTTTATTTTAGTCTAATTTTATGTTTTTTAGTGTATTTTAAGGGTACAAATTAAACACACACACACTCATAACCTACACTTATGGTAAACCCAAATAAATCAACCTACACCAAACACCCCCTCCATCACACACCCTCACTTTCTCTCTCCTACCATAATCACCAAACAACACTACCTCACCCTCAAACATCCATCCTACACCACATACACACAATCCCCTCCCACTTTTTCTTCAACCTCACATCTTTCTCTCTCACCTAAACCACCAACACAAAACCCATCTCCTACTAAAAACTCCATAGCCAAAACCCAAAAAAAAAAAAAAAAAAAAAAAAAAACATCAGCCCCTTACCCGCACCTGCCATGGCCGACCCACCTACGATACTAAACCCAGCAATCAGCACCGTGAACCCAAGCCCACCTGAAAACTCGGTTTCTGTCCAAAACCGAGACCCGGATTCCCCATCCGAAACCACTCCGCCCTACCCGACCTGCCCCAACCCGAATCCCATGTCAGCCCGATACCAATACCCATTTTCGAAACCCATCCTACCCGAGACCCACTTCAGCCCACAAAACCGCGAACTCAACCCGGGCGGATCGTTCAACCATAAACCCAACTCCTATTTTAATGGAACAAATACTCTTCCAAGCTAAAGATCAAATCCCTACAAAATCTCTTCATCCAAACAGCAAAGCATCGTGGGTCAATAAAAAAAAAAAAAAAAGGGAAGCTTAAAAGAGGAAGACTCTCACAGAATAGAGAAGGATATACGTAGAGAGAAAACTACATGGTGTATATTATGTTCCGTTTAGGTTCATAAAAAATTCCAAAAAAATTCCAAAAAATTTAGTTTAGTGTTAGAATAAATTTTTAGGTATGTTTTTTATTCTTTTTGGTGTAATCAAGTGCTGAAAATGTGTGACGAAGTTGGACACATGTCAAGGTGCATTTCAAGACAAATTTAGGAAAAAAATTGCGTATTGTATTTCTATACTCTCTTTTCAATTTATTTCCTTCTTGACTTAGAGCTCGTTTGGGAGTTTTAGAGAGAAGAGAAAAGAAATGAAAATTTTATTAGGAGAGAAAAGAAAAGAAGGGAAAGTTAATAAGAGAGAAAAGAAAAGAAGAGAAGAGAAAGGAATTTAGGAGAGAAAATAAAATAATTTTCTTTCTTGCGTTTGGGAGTTTGGGAGGAAAACAATTTTTTTAAGAGAAAAAATGAACAATTCATTAAAAACTTTCATTTCTCTCCATTTCTTTCCGATTTGGAAAGAAAGTTTTGGAGAGAAAGGAAGAGAAAGTTTTTTAAAATTTTTCCTTTCTTTTCTCTCCTTTTAAACTCCCAAACGAAATAAAGTCACTTTCTTTCCTACTTAAACTTCCAAACGAAAGAAAGGAAACACACTTTCTCTTCCATTCCTTTCTTTTCTCTCTAAAATAGAACTCGCAAACGAGGCCTTAGTATCTATTGTTGTTTATGCACACATGAGAATATTTGGCTAAACACCCCGTTGAACGGGGCCCGTTCAAGGGGTGGGATGTACTGCGTATGATGTTACTTTAATTAATTAGTTTCATTAATTTTATATTTCTAGGTAAATAAATTTTAAGTGTCACTAATTAATTTATGTAACGAGAGTTAGTAAATTAATTGAACGAATTAATATTTGAATGTTGGAATCGAACTAGAGATAGGTTTTTCCGATAATTGAATATTAATTCGGTATTGAAATTTGAGGATTGATATTTTTTTCGTTAAATTGATCCTAGCGGGTAATTTTCTGAAAATAGTATAAGTCCTAATTTTTCATTGTGTGACATTTTTTAATTAATTTTCTTAAAAAGATTTTATTAAATTTATAATTTTAACGAGAGTTAGATTATTGATTTAATATTATCTCGAAATATTTCAAAATTAATAAATTGAGAAATTAAGATGATTGAAAATGCAGTGTAATCTCATCTCTTGACTTTCTCACATATTTCACACTCGGTTGCACATTTTTTTATCATTTAGTCAATTTTATCATTTTTAGCATTTGTTAGTTAATTTTTCCCTTTAATTTTTTTTTTTTAAATAAAAAAAAATATTTTCATAAAAAAATTTGGAATTGCACGTTTTCACATTTATTGTTTCACCTTGAAAGTAGGATTGATACCCGTACTTACCGCAATACGAGTTGTTTTTAGACAAGTTTTGTAGGTACTCAAGGGAATTTTGAGAGTGACTTTTGCACAACAACGACACATACCCCCCAAAAAAAGCTACTTATCAACGTACGTACACACATTCATGCATATATATATATATATATATATATATATATATATCCATCGTAAATGCATAAATATATCATGTCTTCTTTATGTATAATTAATGAGTTATGTTGGGAAGTTTGACTATAAATATATCATGTGTCCTGGTAAAATGTTGTTTGAAAATCACATTTCATTAATCCACATTTCGTTTACCTATTTGTTCAGTGCAAGCGGGATTTGAAGAATAACATCTTTAGTAATTTCCATGTACTACCACCATTATCTTACACACGCCCACAGTAAGAGATGTTTATCCCAAACTTCCTCCCAATTTCTAGTTAAATGTCATTCCTCGCTCTATTTATGGATTCTTACATCCTCCTCAAGTTGCAAGGCAACCTAAGGTGCAATGGTTAATGGAGTTTTAGAACTTCCATCATAATACATGTGTGAGGATCAATTAGTCCATTTACCCTCAATGTGGCTTCTTTGTTTATCTGCCTAACATAGGATATCCTAGTGAAATTCTTATCATGATAGTAAAGTCCATCTCAATCAATATCATTACATGCAAAAACAAACACAAACTTATGTAGAATTACAAAAGTTCTTATGAAGTCCCTGAACTTACGTATAGTTTGTAATTCCGTCAATTTTCAATTGTTGTCAATTGCATGGTTGGAACATTGTTTTACTCCTTATCCAATTCCATACAAACATTGTTGGGTTTTTCACGTTGTCTATCTCCCCTTACTAGTTCCTGCTCACCATCAAAATTAATTTTAACACTATAGTATGACTCAACCACATATACACCTCCAAATCGTGAATTTTCATTAAAATTATCCCCATTATTAACATGTCCTACCCTATCTGCATGAACTCCCTCTCCCTTTGTATGACTTGTGTGGTATGTTTGTGGTTCTTGAGACAAATCACCCAACTATTCCTCAAATGTTTTCCCTAAATTCACCCTTACACTTTGAGTAATTACCCAATTTTTTGAACATTATTATTCCTCTTGTATGAACTCCTTATTTTTTTTGTTACTTTGGTCAAGAGTTGTTAACATTAGTTAGGGTGATGACATATGTTGGGGTATTATGGGATCTTGAATAAGTGGATAATAACAATGACCACTATAAACAAGTGAATAGGGTTCCAAATTTTTTGTCATAATTGTTCTTTATTATGTAACTCTCTTCAAAATATTTAAACCCATCCATAAGTTCCATTAGTAGGTCGCATTTTATATTTCCACCATCACTCCTTAAACTAGATATATGGGGGAATCCTATTTTGTCCATTAAAACATATAGGTAGTGCAACAAGCACCATCTTCTCCAACAACCACAAGAAAACCAACCCTTTCAAGTTACCACTATAATGTATAACAATGTCACAAACTTAATAAGTAATGGGGATCTATTCATCGCTAAAAACACATTTAAAAAACCCATCCAAAAACAAAGGAAAAACAAACATGAGATTTTGTTTTCCAAAAACTAAGATAAAACCCTAAATAATGCACAAGAATCTAATAAAATGAAATAAATGACAAAAAAGAGAAAATACTCACAATACTCCTCTGAACAGATGCAGAGTGGCTCCAAATCCATCAAAATACTCTTCGTACTCACTAAAGCCCTCAAACTCAGAGTGATAAGACCCAGGCATGTTGATTCCTCTAAGAACGATACCCATCCTTGTAAACAGGAACAAAATACTTGCGATGAAGGAAGATGAAGAGTCGAGTCACAATTTTTCCCGCCAGAGCTACGGAGTAAAAGAGTGAAATAAGGTTGCGTGTAATCACACGATAACATTGTAACACCCCGCTTAATTAAATACCGGGTGATCAGTCCCATACCAAATTAAATAAGAATATACGGTTGGATCATTCTTAGCATCACTGTCAAAAATATTTTTATAATCACCTAATACTTAATTAAACAGGTGTAAAAAACTTTCCAATTTTAAAATAAGTTTCACTTATCATAAAAACCATACCACATCAACGATGAATAATAGTCAAGAACCATAATAACTGTAATAAATGTAACTGGAATAAAACTCTCTAGTTTAAAATCTCAATACAATAATCCAATGTAAAACAAATGTATCTCCACTGACACAAGTAAACATACTCCCTGAGATAGAAAGACCAGAATCCTCTGGGCGACATGCCCAGAATGAAATAGCTACTACAGATGAATGAATCAAGGAGATGAAGTGTCTAATACAAAATCTGCAACTCCATAGCATCTATAGCACGTCAATAACCAATCCTCTAATGCTGGCAACCCTGTGGCTGGGCATCTAATATAGAATACGCAAGAGAGAGAAGAATATATGTAATAAAACGGGTCAGAGCCCGATTTAATATGTATTTTTAAAACATCAAGTGAATAAATGCTACAACTAGTAATTATTATAGACATGTTAGATTCTTGGACTCTCTCTTGAGATCCTCGCCTCTCATCTAGTGTTCATGCCTAACGTACCCCTAAACTAAACTAGTTACTATTCCCATGCTATCTAGTTTTTATCAGTGTTACCCAATCATATCCCAAATCATTCCTATGTACTTATCTAGCTGTACATGTAATAATAATATATGTATATCCATTTATACCCAACATGGATAATCCATTTAATTGTTTAACGTAATTAAGTGTTCTCGTACTTAATTAATTTTAGATTTCATTATCTTTAAATTCTACTTTATTCACACAATAGATAATATCACCAGTATATATACACATTTACTCTATTATATATATATAATACGACACCCCGAGGCAAATCTGCGGTGCATGCATTACTCTACTATCACGTCCCAATACATCTTGTCACTGTATAGGGAACTATAGGTTCTGTAAAGATCCCTCAAACCACAAATATCAAACACAAGCATTGGAGCCGAACATAGTTCTAAGCCTTTGGGCTATGCACATGCCTACGTACCCAAATGACCATTCTATACCATTGTTCTCACTAATGGTAATCGACCTAAGTCCTATGTTCTCGAGCGACAAATTAAAATCCCATAGATTCATCAGGATATGACTGCCCTCGCGCGTAAACCTCTCATCGATAGCAAGTAAGCTAGGTATGTCATACACATAAATCATCAATCAATAGGCATTATTATCTACCTAATAAAATTAGGTACTTACATTACCTATATCATATTAGGAATTTATCCCATCCCAAGTACCCGTCGTATTTATTGAATACTACCCGTACTTGTAATCATGATTATAATCATATAATTTATTATGTAGTTATCACTCACATAATATTTTATATGACCCAATTAACCGTAAATATATAATAGATTTTGCAACACTAACACAAGTACCTCACTCCTAGTTAATTAACCAAAATTCTTCAAATATAATTACCCATTATAATTTTCCAACATTAACCCAAGTCCCTCACTCCTTGTTAATGTACAAAAATTATTCCAATAATTACCCATCATAATTTATTCAATTAACACTAGTTAATTTCTCCCATTCAATCCCATAGATAATATCACATTTCGGGTCTTAGGTATATCCTACTGCCCAAATTTAAGTCCCATTATGTTCTAGTAATCATCACAAAAATTTCTAATCAATGGAATTCAATCTCAAATTAAAAAGGAAATATTTCACATTTCCAGGGGGAGTTGATCGATCGGTGGTCTTGGGTCGATCGATCAATCAGTCGATCGATCGACATTCTTAGGTCGATCGATCAATTGATCAGATATTAGCCCAGTTTCTGCATGTTATCACCTACGGGTTTGATACTTATTTTTCATCAAAACTAACATATATCAATCCAAAACTTCTTCTAATTCATCTCAATTGATATAGCAAGGTATATGATCAATTTCTAATAATCAAACGACCTAAAATCATCAAGAAGGTCTGATTAAAACATGTTACTTCCCTTAAATTTCCAAAAATTCATATTTTATCTTTTTCTCCAAGAACAACATATACACACATAATTTTCTTCACCAAATGATTCTAATTTCGTGGATTAAAATAATATCTCCAACAAAAGATTAATTCTACATAACTCTCATTACAAAGATTCGATTAAAAATCATTTATATACCACCAATTTTAAATTCTCCATTGATATTAAAAACGAACCTAGAATTTAGTTCTTGATTTAATCTACAAATCATCCTTTATATATCTTGTACATGTTTGTATCTCATCTACATGCAATACCTATCCATACCATCCATTCCGTTCGATTTACCAATCAACTTTTAAACCCAATTACAAAGTTTCATGGATGTTTATAAATCCTAATCTAATGCGGATAATATAAGCACTAATTATAGCAAGAATTACACTTGCCTTATAGTGTAGGTATGATACTTTGGTGATGATAATGTAAGATGATCCCTCCCCCTTTTCGGTGAACTTCTGGTGGTGGATGATGGTGGAACAAGGTGGTTTGTCCCTTGAACTTCTTAGAACACTCTTCACTTTCCAGGAAAACCTCTTCACTCTCCTCAATAACCTTTCCTTTGATTTGGATGAATGAACCTTTGATAAACTAAATCCTAAACTTATATAATAAAACGCAATTTTTGGAGTTACTATTCACCTCCCATGCAAAATGACCAAAATACCCCTTTCGGTGTCTATTCTGTTCTAAAATGCCCCGAGACCTAAATCAAACCCCCGGGCATACCTTTTTGACTATTTAGACCCTTCCGAACACTTTGGCGCAATCAAAAAGACTATTTGGATGACACAAAAATAATCTTCTTTTTATTTATTAAAATTGGTCCCGACACGTTCCATAACCGCATCCCAACTCAATTTTTATTATTACCTTATTAGTACTCACGATAATATAAATAACATCATATTCATATATTACTTATATATCACCAAATAATATTCAGAATCATACATTACTATTATGCACTAGTAATATTCAATATTATTCATATATTACTTTATTCTCTAGTAATATTCAATCCGGATTAATTCCAATTATTTATCAATTAATTCCAATTAATCCCCATTGATTTTTCTCATTTCCTTTTAATTTAGCTCAAATTAAAAGTCATTAAAATTACAGGGTATTACATACTTCCCCTCTTATAACGAAATTTCATCCCGAAATTTGACAAAAGCATACCGAGTAAAAATAACTCTGGGTATCTGTCGCACATCTTATTCTCGCAAGTAGACTCCTAAATGTTATGGTGCTCCCACAGGACACTAACCAACATAACTACTTTCGATCTCAAACGTATCGCACTATGGTTCAAGATCGCTACCTGTCTTCCCACATATAAACTATACTTTTGCAAATCAATCTCTTATAATGCAACATGAATGTGGGCCACTCATCTCGGAGATATCGCCTCAGCGAAGAAATATGGAACACGTCTTGTATCCTATGCAAGGGCTCCGGCAACCCGAGTCTATAAGCAACCTCCAACACTTTCAATAATAGGAAATGGTCCTACCTATCGCGGTGCTCATTTCCCAAATCGCATTTTCCACATTTACAGGAGATACCTGCAATAATACCTGGTCCCCCCACACTGGACTCCCGGAAGAACCGCTTCGCATTGGCGTAGCTTTTCTGTATGTCCTGAGCTACCCGAATACAACTATAATCATCTCAATTCTGCTAGACGTATCGTGAATCACATCTGGACCAAGTAGCTTATTGTCCCCTACCTCTAACCAACACGTAGGAGAACGATAAAGCCTACCATACAGTGCCTCAAATGGAGCCATACTGATGGTGAACTGATAGGAGTTATTATATATAAACTCCACTAATGGAAGGTACCTCTCCCAACCTTCCCCAAAATCCAGGATACACATACCTAACATATCCTCTAACATCTTGTTAGTACATTCTGTCTGCCCATCTGTCTGTGGGTTATAGGATGTACTCAATTGTACCTCTGTACCCATGGCCTCGTGAAAACTCTCCCAGAATCAGGATACAAAAATCTTGTCTGATCGGACATAATATTTAGCGATACCCCATGTAACCTCACTATCTCGGCTAAACATTTGGACGTACTGTCCCGTAGAGTAGTCTGTCTGAACTGATAAAACGTGAGTTACCTTAGTCAACCGATCCACAATCACCCATATGAAATCGTGACCTTTGTGTGAATTACGTAACCCTGTGATGAAATCCATGGGAATACTCTCCCATTTCTACATCGAGATCTCGAATGACTGAAGAAAGCTCTGTTGACTTCTAATGATCCATCTTCACTAACTAACAAGTGGCACACTTAGAGATGAACTCAACAATGTCTCTTTTCATCCCGCTCTAGTAGTCAACATTCACCTCCCCCTAGTCATCGGCCCTAGTTGACACGTCATGATCAAACCAAATTTTATCCCCACTTCTTCTTTAAAATCATTATCGAAGGTGGGTTTCAAGGATCTCATCCTGATTCACAACAGTATTGGGTGGCATACTATCTCGTTTGCCCCCTTACATTTCTGGAATCATCAGCATGATATTAAATTTCGGGTTGATCTTCTCGAATCAACCTATTCCCATCTGAGTGGTTTACCTAAAGATAAATTCACCATATAACATCTCACATTAAGTGGTACTTTATACTTCCCTTCTTTCCTCGGGGTATACCAAAAGTCTAGACCCATGCACTTTTTGCCACAACGAGCAATTCTAGGTCCTTTTTATCTTATGGGCAACAACATTCAATTTATGCTCAAGCCACTATCAATATTCGACTGAGTAAGACTCCACTCCACTTTCCCATAATAGTTAAATTTTCCTCTTTTACAGAGATATCCTTATAATTGGTTTCACACCGTATTTCAACCCACATCTGGTATATTACTTTCATTGCACACATAAACTTGGATTATCGTATTTTTCACATGACGTTCGATCCATCCTACCATTCTAACTTTATTTATAACTGCCCCATATACATATATTCCACACATTTATTCTAACGTCCTCTTATCTTGGACGATATGAAATCAAACTAACTGGGGCGCCCATACACCCTCCAATTCATGCATCGTTGCACAAATACTGACCGGCTCTACAAGCCTCAAGTCATACACTCAAGGTATTTTATCCACTTATAAAATGAGGTACAACTAAAGTTCTAGTTATTTCCCTAGCGCCCAACACAACTCTCAACTCCCGACATTCCCTGGGTTTCATGCGTGGGATGTCTCGCAAGCGAAATCCAAATAAGGAACCCCCCCGATACACTACTACCTGGCATTGTCGATCATCAAAAATTTGTAGACTGAAGGTACATAACTTAGACACCAAAAATACTATTCCCCATACATATAAATATAAATATCTACTCCCACGTCACTAAAGGAGTAATATAACAATGTGCTCTACCTATCACCAAGTCTTGAGAGCTAAATATAAAAATGAGTTAAGCCTCTATGCTCGATAATAAACCCAAATACTCTGAATCATATCAATAAAGTCCCTACACACCGGAATTAAATATCTCGAAACGACTACACTCTTCAAAGTCTCTTTTGATTACTCATTATCACATAATTGTGAGCTTAACCTTCTAAGCTTCGACAAAACCACACATCTTGTCCTGGAACAACAACCATGATGGCCTTGCAATAACAACCCACTATCATTATTAGCCATCAAATGAGTAATCTCCATAAAAATATGTGTACTATCTACACCCACTCCCCTGTGGATGAGGCCGAAAATTTATCCCGTTAAACCATGGAAAATACAAATACCCATTATGGTATCGATATAACTACTAAACTCGTCTCACACGCGAATCTAGTGCTAATCAAAATACCGTGACTCGCTTGTGTCACGTAAAGCATACCTCATTCTCCCGAGGATAACTTATATTTCCTACCTTACCAATCACCCTGGACACTCAAACGGTTCCCCAGATATAACATACTTATCCTAACTGAACCAAAAATATCTCAAGCATTGCCCCTAATAAGCACCACACTCTTGTCCCTTTTTACTTGCTCTAGGTAAAATTTAATGCATGTGGTCTTACTCTCCACAAATAATACCTTTTTATATAATTCTCTATTTCAGGCCATATAGACCATATATTAGGTTTTTTCTTCTCTCTGGCCCTAGCAGCTTCAACTCTGATGGCCACCTTCATTGTTCCCTTGGTTTCGTTGGCCCTAAGGAACACACTGCTAGCTTCAACAGCCCTAATTGAATTCACCATCACTCGGTAGGAATTCAACTATCTAAATTATTTAAATGGGTTCCCTAATGGTCTCTCCCTTATGGTGCTTCACTTACACCGTTACATTCGGTCTTACTTCTTGGCTAGATCCTTTAACTCTTTGCTCCCTTTACATAGAATCATTTATATCTTCATTCTCAAAATACGATATTATCGCGATTTGCATCGAGTGTCAAAATAGAAATTGCCTTAAGAACTGGCGACTCCTCTCGTGAGTCCATCACCCAGTTAAGGGATCTTTTCTTTATTGTACCTACCTCTTTGTGTACAAAGTTCAAGATGTCATCCACTTCACCTTCTGAACAACAGATGAAGGAACTTGTGGGAAAATCGTACTTAAGATCCTTATATTGGCATAATATTTTACCTTTCAAATATGGTGATTGTTTTTCACTATTAAAACACTGCTCCTGTGAGCCAAGAAAATTTTTATCCCAATTTTCACTTCAGGTATTCAACATTTTGTTATATGCCGAAGCCTTTGGATATTCTCTATCCATTGGCTAACACACAAAATCTCCACATTTATAACATTTCTACAGATGGTCTACATCAAAGGCCCGTCCGACTCACTCCAATTCCAGCTATATTGGTGAGTCTGGAACGACACAAATGTCATTTGTGACGATGCTTGGGAAACTACAACTCCTGAACAACCCTCTATTGTCCTCAGACTGAACAATAATTTTGGTGAGTTCTATCTTAATCACCATTTTCCCAAAACGCTCTAAATCCTTGGTTGAGTCCTCCTCCTGCTGTTCTTCTAACGACCCTCGCTAGTCCTCGATGCCCTACCGAGCTTGTATAAGAATTTCATCACTTATATTTCCTAGCAGGAGCACGTAAGTCTTAATACGCAGAGGAATGCAACATCCTAATAATAGGGCTCTATATCAAACAATGTTACGCTGAAACGTAATAAGCCGCACAGATCCAAAAAGACACTAGAACCTGATACTCTGATACCACATGTAACACCCCGCTTAATTAAATACCGGGTGATCAGTCCCATACCAAATTAAATCAGTGATCATTCTTAGAATCACTATCGAAAACATTTTTATAATCACCAAATACTTAATTAAACAGGTGTAAAAAACTTTCCAATTTTAAAATAAATTCCACTTATCATAAAAACCATACCACATTAACGACGAATAATACTCAAGAACCATAACAACTGTAATAAATGTAATTGGAATAAAACTCCCCAGTTTAAAATCTCAATACAATAATCCAATGTAAAATAAATGTATCTCCATTGACACAAGTAAACATACTGCTTGAGATAGAAAGACTAGAATCCTCTGGGCGACATGCCCTGAATGAAATAGATACTACAGATGAATGAATCAAGGAAATGAAGTGTCTAATACAAAATCTGCAACTCCATAGCATCCATAACACGTCAATAACCAATCCCCTAATGTTGGCGACCCTGTAGCTGTGCACCTAATATAGAAGATGCAAGAGAGAGAAGAATATATGCAATAAAACGGGTCAGAGCCCGATTAAAAATGTATTTTTAAAACAACAAGTGAATAAATGCTACAACTAGCAATTATTATATACATGTTAGATTCTCAGACTCTTTATTGAGATCATCACCTCTCATCTAGTGTGCACGCCTAACGTACCACTAAACTAAACAAGTTACTATTCCCATGCAAACTAGTTTTTATTAGTGTTACACAATCATAGCCCAAATCATTCCTTTGTACTTCTCTAGCAGTACATGTAATAATAATATATGTATATCCATTTAGACTCAACATGGATAATCCATTTAATTGTTTAATGTAATTAAGTGTTCTCGTACTTAATTAATTTTAGATTTCATTATCTTTCAATTCTACTTTATTCACACAGTAGATAATGTCACCAGTATATGTACACATTCACTCTATTATATATATATATATATATATATATATATATATATATATATAATAGAACCCCCCGAGGCAAATCTGCAGTGCATGCATTACTCTGCTATCAGTCCCAATACATCTCGTCACTGTATAGGGGACTATAGGTTCGGTAAAGATCCCTCGAACCACAAATATCAAACACAAGCATTGGAGGCGAACATAGTCCTAAGCCTTTGGGCTACGCACATACCTACGCACCCAAATGACAGTTATATACCATTGTTCTCACTAATGGTAATCGACCTAAGTCCTATGTTCCCAAGCGAAAAATCAAAATCCCATAGATTCATCAGGATATGACTTCCCTCATGCGTAAACCTCCCGTCGATAGCAAGTAAGCTAGTTATGTCATACACATAAATCATCAATCAATAGGCATTATTATCTACCTATTAAAATTAGGTACTTACACTACCTATATCATATTAGTAATTTATCCCATCCCAAGTAACCGCCATATTTATTCAATACTATCCGTACTTGTAATCATGATTATCATCATATAATTTATTATGTAGTTATCACTCACATAATATTTGATCTGACCCAAGTACCTGTAAATATATCATAAATATGACTCGTACTTGATATAACGATTATTCTCCACTAAATCGTATCATAATTATGGATATATCTCTCACATAATTTTTAATCCTCAATATCATATAATTTTCCAACATTAACCCAAGTACCTATCTCCTAGTTAATGCACAAAAATTCTTCAAATATAATTACCCATTATAATTTAATAACATTAACCCAAGTCCCTAACTCCTTGTTAATGTACCAAAAGTATTCCAATAATTACCCACTGTAATTTATTCAATTAATGATAGTTAATTTCTCCCATTCAATCCCATCGAAAATATTACATTTCGGGTCTTGGGTATATCCTACTACACTACTCTAAGTCCCATTATGTTCTAATAATCATCACAAAATATTTCTAATCATGGGAATTCAATCTCAAATTTAAAAGGAAATAATTCACATTTCCAGGGGGAGTCGATCGATCGATGGTCTTAGATCGATCGGTCGATCAGTCGATCGATCGACATTCTTAGGTCGATCGATCAGATATTAGCCCAGTTTCTGCATGTTATCACCTACAAGTTTGATACTTCTTTTTCATCAAAACTAACATAAATCAATCCAAAACTTCTCCTAATGAATCTCAATTGATATAGCAGGGTATATGATCAATTTCTAATGATCAAACAACCTAAAATCTTCAAAAAGGTTTGATTAAAACATGTTACTTCCCTTAAATTTCCAAAAATTCATATTTTATCTTTTTCTCCAAGAACAACATATAAGCACAGAACTTTCTTCACCAAATGAATCCAATTTCGTGGATTAAAATAATATCTCCAACAAAAGATTAATTCTGCATAACTCTCATTTCAAAGATTCAATTAAAAATCATTTAAACACTCTAAATACCACCAATTCTAAATTCTTCATTGATATTCAAAATGAACCCAAAATTTAGCTCTTGATTTAATCTACAAATCATCATTTCTATATCTTCTACATGTGTGTATCTCACCTACATGCGATACCTATCCATACCATCCATTCCATTCGATTTACCATTCAACTTTTAAACCCAATTACATAATTTTCATGGATGTTTATAAATCCTAATCTAACATGGATAATATAAGCACTAATTAGAGCAAGAATTACACTTGCCTTACAGTGTAGGTCTGATCCTTTGGTGATGATATTGTAAGATGATCCCTCCCCCTTTTTGGTGAACTTTCAGTGGTGGATAATGGTGGCACAAGGTGGTTTGTCCCTTGAACTTCCTAGAAAACTCTTCACTTTCCAGAGAAAACTCTTCACTCTCCTCAATAAACTTTCCTTTGATTTGGGTGAATGAACCTTTGATAAACCAACTGCTAAACTTATATAATAAAACACAATTTCTGGAGTTACTATTCACCTCCCATGCAAAATGACCAAAATACCCCTTCGGGGTGTCCATTTGGTTCCAAAGTGCCCCGAGACCTAAATCAAACCCCCGGGTATACCTTTTTGACTATTTAGACCCTTCCGAACACTTTGGCGCAATCAAAACGACTATTTGGATGACACAAAAATAATCTTCTTTTTATTTATTAAAATTGGTCCCGACACGTTCCATAACCGCATCCCAACTTAATTTCCATTATTACTGTATTAGTAACTCACGACGATATAAAATAACATCATATTCATATATTACTTATATATCACCAAGTAATATTCAGAATCATACATTACTTTTATGCACTAGTAATATTCAATATTATTCATACATTACTTTATTCTCTAGTAATATTCAATCCGGATTAATTCCAATTATTTATCAATAAATTCCAATTAATCCCCAGTGATTTTTCTCATTTCCTTTTAATTTAGCTCGAATTAAAAGTCATTAAAATTATGGGATATTACAAACATTTTAGGGTATTTCGATCAGTAAAAAGTGATTGAGGGTTAACTCTTATAATGAAATAGAAGAGAGTTGATGAAGCTAGGAGCCTTTTAGTATTTTGGGAGTAATGTCTAAGGAATTAGTAAACTGGGGGAGTTATATCAAATGTAACATTATAAAGTGGGGGTTATGTAAAAAGTACCTTGAATTTTTTCACCATTAAACAAAATACAACTTCCTAAATTTTGAATTTTTTTATTTTGTAGCTTTTAGTTCCTTATCTCATAATTTGTATTTTACATATTTTCAATTCATCACACATCTCATTTCCCCCCTCTTTCTCCCCCCCCCCCCCCCCCCTTCACACTATGATGCCTTGAGAACTCAAGACATACTCACAGATAATTTTAAAAACAATCTAAGAACATGAATTTAGATGAGAGAATTAATAGAAGAATAGTAAGGGGAAATATAAAGATAGCAGATTAGATTAAGAGAGAAAAGATAATGGAAGAAAGAAGAATAAAAGTGAGAGAATATAATTTGTATTATAGTTTCCAGAATGTATTTACAGTTTAGATCCTACCTTTTATATAAGATTAACTCAATCTCTAACAACGAGGTAATTTCTTAACTAACTTTCAACTAATTTCGCTACAATAACTAACACATCAAGCTAAATATTGAGCTCACGTTATTAACTAATAAACTAACTGAACAAATATCATATCCACGTGCACCAAATCTTGACACTCCCTTCCCCTTAAAAATCCTTGTACTCAAGGATTGGGTTTTAAAAAAAGAACTAATGGGGTCCTTCGGAATCAAACACAATTGGGGAAAAAAACTCTCATTCTTTCTAATAATCACCGCCTGCTACACATTATAGCTCGATGGTTTTCACCATTCCTTGATAAGTTCCAACTTGCAGGAAGGAATTGAATCCAAATTTCATCACGGACAACAATTGTACGCTTTGACCCTTTATCCCCAATTACCTTCACTGCTCTTCCATGTTTTTTATCCTTAAAATTACAAGCTTCTTGTATGGTCTCATCCCCTAGTAATGCTTTTCAGCTCTTATTACTTGACTTAAAGAAACCACAATTTTCACCATCAACCATCTTTTTATGAGCAATTCGAATTTTATTACAATTTTCTTCAAAATCAGCTTAAGGAGATTTATTTAATAAATAATTATCATATTGGTATGGACTTTTAGCGAACAATTGGTGGACAACCTGTAATGGCTTACCTTCAACATATTATAGTGATAATACAACACCACTCACATCGTGTGCTTTTGCCTTCACACTATTATTAGTTTCATCTTTAATTGCCCATCGTTCTTTCTTTATTTCTAACACATGTTCTTCATGATTACTCATTGGGGTCTGATTTTCCCAAATAACTACAACTTCGGGGAAATTCAATTGTAGATTTTAACCGTTTGATCTCTTGGTTGTAAAATCTTCTTGCAATTAGGGCCAAATTTATAGCATCAATTAGTTTTGTAGGAGCACAAAACTCAACAAATTTCTTCACCTATTCATTGAGCCCTTTTTTGAATTGATCCATTGTAACTTCGGTTTCATTTTCCCAAACAATTATAATTCCAGGGTGGTCCATTTGCAGGTAGCAATCATGTGATCTTTTGGCGATGAAATCCTCATGTAGTCTTGCAAGTTTTACAGCATCGTTAAGTTTTGCAGCGGCACAAAACTGAATGAATTCCTTCACCTCTTTATCGAGACCTTTTATGAAATGAGCCATCACAACTTCTTTTATTTCCATTATTGCTTTTCTCATAGAGCCTCCTTTCTCATCAATTGTTTCCATTCTTGCATCTTTAGATTGTAAACGTGATTCCATTTGTTAATTTTGATAATCAACCACGGTAAGAAGAATTGAATTGCTGAAATAAAAAACTGAATTTAGAGATATGGAGAATAACAAAATTATAGAGATAAGAGAGTAGAAGAGGAATTTGAGAATTTAGAGAAGTTTAATTAAAATAGAAAGATTCAGGGTTTGAGAGGAAGAAAAATAACATAAATGAGAGGGAAGTACGAAATCAAAGGGAGAAAAAGAGGAAAGACAAAATTTCAGAGGTGAGAGAAGAAGAATTAGTCGAGAAGAAGAGAATTGAGAAATTGGGTGGCGACAATTATGCTTTGATACCAATTTTAGACCTGTCAATGAGTTGTGTCGAGTCGTGTTCGTATGGATTTTTATCGTGGTCGGGTCTTATCGGGTTTGTGTCTACACAGATGACTTTTTTATCGTGTGAAAAAATCATATTCAATCCCGACCTGTTACCTTAACATGTCGTGTCGTTTTCACCCGTTATTGCCCATTAAGATAATGAATTATTTTGAATCGTTTATGTGTTGACACTTTGACTCATTATTAAATATAATTAAACCAATTAATTCATTGACATTACTAAATTTTTTATTTTGTAAAATTCGTTATTATTAAATTAACATTTAGCCACATAAACATTTTAAAAGTCTTAACAATATATCCTATTTACTTAAATTAATGGATGTTAATGGGACTTAATGAATCTTAACGGGTGTAGGAGGTTAACACTAACCATATCAGTTAACTATTGTGTCTTATCGAATTGGTAACTATTAAGGGTCCACCCGTTAACTTATAATTCCGTATCGTGTGTCTTTTGCTAGATCTAACTAATTTGTCATGAGAACTCAAGAAAGACTCATAAATAATTTTACAAACAATTGCCTTGATGAAAAGAAAATGAGCTAAAAACATGAATTTTGATGAGAGAATTAATAGAAGAAGATTAGGTAGAAATAGAAAGATACGAGAGTAGATTTGGAGAGAAGAGAAGAAGGGAGAGAGAAGAATAAAAGTGGAAGAATATAATTTCTATTATACTTTTTAAACTGCAATTACTTTGCAACTTTCAACTAATATAGTTGATTAGTTAATTACTAAGACATTGAACTCACTATTAAGCTCACATTATTAACTATAATCAACTTATTAAACATATCTCATATCCATGTGCATCAAATCTTGACACACACGGAATGTGAAGGGCTTTTTTAACTGTGACCAAATTTTCGACTGGAAATTTCATGAACAAACTGATATGATTAGTTTTTATTGATTGATTTTTCGGTCTCACTTACGGAACCCCAAAAACTAATAAATACAAAACAGCCAAATTCATTCATAATAGGATTTTTCGAATATGAAACTCTCAAAATTTCCACAAATGCGAAATCCGAAGATTATAGTTTATGTCGAATTGTCCCACCCTTGTGGTTATGTCTCGAGCTTAAGAAAGTTTAGGTAAGTGTTTTTCCTTTTTTGCTCTCTCTCTCTCTCTCTCTCTCTCTCACACACACACACACACACACACACACACACACACACACACACACACACACACACAGAGATAGATAGATAGATAGATAGAGGTTCACAAGTGAACTTAAAAAATGAACTTTAACAAAAAAATAACTATTAACCCATTAATTTTAATTCTTATGTAGTAATTGATTCGTGTTCCACTCGTGTTTGTTCCACTCGTGTTCGATGCTGCTGGCGCGGAACAATTACAACATAAGAATTAAAATTAATGGTTTAATATGTGTTTTTTTGTTAATATTCATTAAAAAGTTCAATTTTTAGGTTCACTTGTGAACCTCTCTACACACACACACACACACACACACACACACACACACATATATATATATATATATATATATATATATATACAATACTATTTTTTATTGAATCATTAATTTTAGCGATTTTTTATCATCTCATCTCATCGATTTTTTATTGAATTTTTTAAATAAAAAAAATTGAAGATGATCTTCTCACCGTGGAGAGCATATCCATGAAATTTCATAAAAAAATTATATTTTTACTATTTATAAAAAATGGTATGTACTGGGTGTGCACCATAAGAAGTCCTTACATAAGACTTTTTGTATATATATATATATTCTCACCTATATTATGCTCTATACGTCATTCTTACATCACACTTACTTATAATCCCTAAAAACCTTTTTTTTCAAATTTTTTATTTTTCTCTTGAAATTAACCTTCCAATAAATCTGTGTTTAAAAAATTAGGTCAAAATGAATACATTTTGTAGTTATTTTAAAAAAAATCCACAAAAAACTGTTCAAAATATCTTATTTATAAGGGTCTGCGCCAACATTTTTTTTTGGATTTTTAAAAATTGCTACAAAATGTATTTTGTCTTAATTTTTTGAATATGAATTTATTAGAAGATTAATTTCAAGAGAAAAATAAAAAATTTGAAAAAAAAAATTATTGGGACTAATTTAATAAATTAGCATGGTCAAGTATTCATAAAAACAATTAAATCATAAGTCAAAAGTCTAGATTGGGTGAGTGAAGGACTAACTTCATTCATTTCATTATTTAAAACCCCCTAAAAAATTTAATTTTACGTAATGACACTAGAATTTCTTAAAAGTATTCATTTGTATTTGGCCCCACTGTGTTTGCAGAGTGTTTGAGTCGTGCCCGCGGAGTGTCCTCCCTCATTAAAATGACAAAAAAAAAATCCGACGCGCGGCGTGTTAGACACGTGTCCGAGCTGTGTCGTACGTTTTTTTGGAGTTTTTGAACAGTCCGGCAACGGTATGTCACCTTTGGAGTGATCTTATTATGGACGTATGTTCATTTTACGTTTTTACATTGAAGAACAAAGTTGTATAACCACTTATGCAATAACTAACCAAGTAATTTGAGGGGATATGGAAATGCATTAAAATTTCTGTGTAACTTTTATCTTACTCACTAGTACACTATGGAATAAAAAGTTCAAATTCATGACTGCGAAAACAGCCCTTAAGAGATAATGGACGTAAAGCTACATAATGAATATTTGTTTCGTCTTAAACTACCTCTTTCTATTTAGTTGTCACTTGAATTAGTTACTAATTTCAAACAATCTAAGTATTCCTTACGATAGTCCCGTAACTGCAATGAAAGTGAAAACTGCCAATTTAAAATCTAACCAATTCCCATTAAATTTATGACTCTCAGAACATCTGTTTGCATCAAATTTATACTTTTGAGTTTTCTTCAATATTAAAGGGGAAACCATGACTGGAGTGACGGAGCAAGTTTTATGTAAAAGAGTCATGAGATCAATTTTGGAGGGAACATGTTCGAAAAAGTAAATAAAATTATACGTAGGCTTTTCGTTTTGGGTTACTACAAAGAAAGATAATAACATTTTTTCCTTATTTGGTAGTTTTCTTATGTGTTTTTTTATTATTAAACCAATTGAGTTGCCTTTAGTTTGTAAATGTACAGTAGGTTGGCTCGATAATCCGGCATCACAGTTACAATGGCAACTACTTTGTCTTCATTAAGAACCTAATACTATCATATCTGCACAACTGAAGAATGGCCCTTATATGTGTATTGTACTTTCTTCATGCTTTGTATAGCTTATGATTATACTCCTTCAGTTATATTTTAGGTAGTTGGACTTCGATATACTCCCTCTGTTCCAAATTAAGAGTCCCTATCCATTTTTTGCTCCAAATCCATTTTTTGCATAAATGGATACACTCAATCAATGGTCAATATTAAGGCTTGTCCGGTATTGTTGAATTGGTTCGTTAATTATGTCCAAAAGAGAAAAGTAGATTCTTAATTTGGAACAACCCAAAATAGAACGGACGCAATTAAAATTTTAAATCCATTAGTTAGTATAGGTTAGCTAGTAACATGAGTCTCCTATACGAGTTACCATTTTTTGGGGCTCAAGCTAGCAATTATATAAAATAATGGATTTGTCCATCGCAATTTATGTACAATTTTTTTATTATTTTTTATGTAAGGATGATGGAGTTGGTAGGTCAGATAAGCCAGATAGCATCGTAGTGAAGGCAACCATGAATCGGATATGCGAAGGAAAAGCTCATCAATACTATGCCACAAACTGATATTTGCAGAGCAAGCAATCAGTTGTTGAAGTGAGCTCTCTTCCCCTCTGAATAAGTGTCAGATATCTGCATCATCTCTAAACTATATGTAAACGTTTCATACTTATTAAGTGAAATGTTAAGAGTAATGCTAGTAATACAACCTTTTTTTCCCAAACCTTTTATACAAACTGTCATGGCAATCAATGACTGGAAAAAAACACAACATTTATGATGTGGGCAGTATCTGTTATGTGGCAAACTGCTACATCAGTTTGTTTACTCAAAAATCTAGTATCATTTTCATTCTTTCATAGATGTGATATAAATTATTGTCATAGAACAATCGTTTCTGCTTCTCTTCTAGCATATCGTAACAATATACCAGTGACAGTTATGTTTGAAGCCTAAACAGTCTGGTTTATATAAAATGTTATATTTTAAGCAGCAAATGAAAATTGGAGCTAATTGAACGTAGTTCTCTCTTCCTTTCAACCTCCATCAATGAATATATTTAATCATTTTAAATAAATTTATCTATTTTATAGCAAAAATAGACACACTTGACTTTTTACATCAAAGAAAGAGTGGGGGACTACACCTAACTACTCTGTATTTGTAAAGTGTGACAAACCAGGGTACTTTGTAGTCATTGGGAATATGTAATTCTTAACTTTTAATTTCCATAAAAATTCTTATGATAATAGTTTGTGGGACACAGTTTAAATTTATATCAATATAGTTCTTGTAGTTTAACTTTTGGCGATTTGATAGAGTCAATAAGAAATGAGAGATGAACGTAGAGATTGTTATGATATTGTTGTATTTCTTCCCAGTATTTTAATCCATGTAATGTTTGACAAAATTTCAAACTAAATGTGCATGTAATATATTTTATTAAGATAAAATGACACAACACATTATATAAATAAATTTAAAAATGTCCGGGAAATCGTGCGGGCCTACAACTAGTTCACTGAAAAGTAAGAAACCCCCGCTTGCATGTATTTATGTCAGTCAACCAAATATGTTATCATTCTTATAGTTGAAGGACTAAAATTGAATCCCACTCACGCCAAAGAGCTCCGCATATAAATATGCCACAAGAAGCAAGTTAGCCTGTCCGCAAATGAATTATATTTTAAAAGATCGAAACAATAAAATTTCAGAAGTTGGGTGGGTGTTTACAAGTTGTGGTGGTTGACAGTAGTTGGGTGTCCAGAGAGAATTAGTAGCTCCATCAGAACAACTCTTTCTGCAAGCTGTAACATCACCACTCCATGGGTTCCAATGCAACTAATCGATTACAAATGAAAAGGAAAAGATCCAACATAACCAAACTTTATATCACCCCGCAAAAAGGTAACATCATGATTTGTGTCATTCGTCTAAATCGATAGTCTCTTGAGTGGCTACATCATCACCCACTAACTCGTTAAAGACTTCAATCCGTTCAGTGTATGGTGTTTCCCATCCATGTGCGCATGGTTGCCGATATTTAAACCAATTAGAAGCTATAGGTGGTACAGGAGAATTCGGCAACATGAATATCTGGCAAGGTACACATATGTAATTAGTCCAAACATTAACATTCACTACTTACCAAAGTAATCATTTTGAGTACTTTTACCTCTACAAAGTGATTATCATTTACAAATCCAATTGCAATAACTCTATGTGGAAGAGTTGATAATGGCTTGTGCCTAAGAGGGAGAAAGGTAAGGCACAGTTGCATAGATATATGTAGTAGAACAACATTATAGCAAGAAGCTATAAGATGCCCCATGTCAGGCATGATCATCCACCCGTCACGACCTGGACTGCTCTCTAAGTGTGCTAATGTATTAAATAGTTCATCCGCCCTCTCCTTTCCATAGAGTTTGTTATAGTGATCTTTACAAGATTCCAACTCCTCTTTTAAGTTCCGTCTGACCCGAGCCCAATTATGCTCACCCATGCCCATCAAATCAGCTATTGCACGAAAACCACAATTCCCATCGGCAGCAACATCCTTTACAGTATCAATGTATGGCCTCAACCCATCTGGAAATGAATCTAGATAAAGGATAGGCTGATTTTTATGTCCTTGATGCAAGTATATTTTCTGTCTAATCAGTGGCTCTTTAGAATCTTGAGTAGACATTGCACACTTAACTGAGTTCTGCAGTAGAGAATAATCCACCTTTAAGAATAAACTAGTAATCATCATTTAAATGGGTCATTTTCATTTTGAGGTCCAGCAGTTATGGATAAATTAGGTTTGGGTTGGGAGTTTTTCATATTGTGACCTTGAGGTCCATTTTACTTTTTGCGACACATTTAAATACTTTTTGTAGCACTATTTCTCTCAAAAGCATCGGAAAAAGTGACAATGGACCCTAAAGTGCAAATATACAGAACTTAGACCCCAAACTAAAAAAATTCATGCTGCACCCCAAAATGTATATAACACATTTAAAAAAAAAGTTAAAACGGGTTAAATTAGAAATTTATTGTGGTTTAATTAGAATAACCTTCACTATAATTTCATCCATGAACATCTCAGGCATATTTGATATTTTTGATTTCAACTGGAGAGACCTCAAAAGCTGCAATAGACCGGGGCACATCTTCAAATTTATACAGGATCTTATCTCTAATTGTAAGAGAGATGGCAATGCACCATTTTCCACCTCCCACTTTTCAAGCTGCATCAGCTTCCAGAGTTTAAGGACTCGAAGCTGGAGAAAACCATTTGAAGAGCAATGCATATGCCCTTTTATAAAAGAGTCTCCCAATAGCCTTAGAATTTTCAGCACTGGAAGTTTTTCCAACGCTGTCATTGGATCCTCTTTTAGCCCTGATCCTGACAAGGTAAGTTCAGTTAGGCTCCGAGGTAATCCAGACAGAACGAGTTGGTTCTCAATCTTTCCGAGAAAATATATAGTGGAGAGGTTTGTGTGCCCTGACAAAGGCTTCAAAGGTAGATTCCAAGGTTGATTCAGTTCATCACATGATTTCAACCTTAGTGATTGAAGCTGTTTCAATTCTTTAACCCAGTCAGCCACTGCCTCCAGCTTTGACAACATTGCGCTTTCATGTCGAGCGGCCATCAACCGGCTTGCCAATCCCAATCTTTTTAGGTTGAGCAACCTGTTCAGGCCATCTTTTACTGGACTGTCTTCATCAATGAATACTCCCCATAAGGTTTGGAGGTTAGTTAGAGAGTTGCCCCTCTTTGGAGATGCCAGTCTACAACGATAACTCTCATTGAGGTAGAGGTGACGCAATTGGTGCATCTTCCAAATCGATCTTGGGAGAGTGCTGATAGAAGTATGTTTTACATCCAGTATTTGGAGATTCAGCAATTTGCTTATGAATGGTGGGAGAATCTCGAGAAAAGTCCATCTCAAGCCAAGATACCTCAGACGAATCAGTTTACCTAGCGCCTTAGGCAACTCGGGTCTAAACACATGTTCAAAGTCGAGTACACGAAGTAACAGGAAACACCTGCTGGAGATGCATCTATTGAGGAACTTCCCTATCTCCTCTCCAGGTTTACTTCCTTCTCGAGCATCAAATGACGTAAAGGATGTGACACCTTTATAATCCCAAAGAGAAGAAGTAGAAATCCGCGAGACACCATGAATATGGCCAAATATGGCATCTGATGGGTTATAGTAGTCTATGATATGATCAATCCTGCGGGTGTGTAGGAGTTTTTGCAGCGCATGGGGTAGGCGACATTTTTTCACTTCACCATTGAGCTTCTTTTTAGTCACTTGAACCATGTTACGGCTTATCAAGTCTGTCAAGTACCTCTTTCCAACAGACTCAGGAGGTTCTTCATCATGAAGATGTTTGTCTCCACTCGATTGACGCAGCAAACCCTCAGCAACCCACAATGCAATCAGTCTTCTCACGGGGATATCAAAGTCCATAGGAAACTGTCCAACGTAAGAAAGACAGCGGCTCAAAGATAAGGGCAAGTCCCCACTTGTGATCACTTCCAATGTTTCTTGCCAGGAATCTTGATTTAGCTTAAGGTTTTCAAGATGCCCTAACTGTCACACCCCAAACTTACTTGAGTTCTTGGAAATGGAAACACACTTGCCTTAGTCGCACTTTGCTAAGGTAAGTGAGCTGGAAAGAAGTGATGGAGCAAAACGAAATCAGGTTGGTTGTTTATATGGGCTTACGATCTTTTGGCAGTTAATGTCCACTGCTACCACTGTGGATTTTTAGTTAAGAACATATATAAGGAGGGGGGGTCCTCCGAGGCAGAACTGGCATTTCGTCCATAGGTGCTCCTAGGCTTATGGCTTACTCGTGGGATATGTGGGATTGTCCGATGACCAACGTGGGATTGGTAGTGCATGGTTTTGGGTCGTGATCGGGGTAACCATCCCGAATCAGACCCGTGTTGGATCAGGTTGCTGTTACGTGGGTAAAGCTTGTTGGAATCAAGGTGAGGGGGTCTAGAAACGTGGGAATGGTTGCTGATAACGTTCAGGTATGAGTTGGGCTTGTCCTAATGCAGTTTTGGGCAGTTTTGGGAGCAGTTACATGGGAGATCATGGGGCTACACGGGTTTGAATGTGGAGTTGCTGATAACTACCTTGTAACTTCCCAAAGACACATGTTCAGCAGATAAAGCAGCAGTTACTTGAGCAGTTCTTATGGAATTTGCTGGCAGCCTTATTTCTAGACACTTGTACCCAGCAGTTGGGGTTGTCAACTGCATATTGCCTTGTATTTAAAGCATTGTAACCTGATTATTTTGGGTAGAGAGTTACCTAGACGTTTTTGTAAGGGTTCCCTATATTTTGTGAGTAATAAATATTGGGTTGGGGAGTTTCTCCCCGTAAATACTGTGTTGCCTTTACTTGTTGTGATTGTGTGTATTGCTATTTGGATTGTTGCTGGTTTACTTGATTGTAGACGCACCACAGGTGTGGGAATTCTGAAAAAAAAATTCAGACCTGTGACATTTGGTATCAGAGCCTAATTTTTGGCGTTTTTGGGTTGCAATGGCCGGTGGAAGTTCAACTGAAACAAGGGAACGTGTTTCCAGGTTAGAGGAACTCGTTGGTACCCCTACTGAGGATGCTGAATTCATTCCTCTTCATGACCGTTACGAGTTATTACGGGTTGAAGTCGAAAATTTGAGAAGAATTTTGGATGAGCACATTCAACAAAGCGTTGATTCGCACTCAGCGATCAACACTGAAATTGGTGATGTTTCGAATGGTGCCCAGTCTCAATTGACTCGAATTGATGGAGAAATCATGCTATTGAAGGCTGCATTCAACAATGCTGGTAGTGGGAAGACAGATGTGTTGCCTAAGACGAAGGTTCCTGAACCAAAACCGTTTTCTGGTGGTCGAAATTCCAAGGAAGTTGAAAACTTTCTTTGGGATATATCGCACTACTTCAAAGCACTCCGCACACCGGATGCTGAGAAGGTGGATCTTACTAGTATGTTCTTGGCCGGCGATGCAAAACTATGGTGGCGAACACGCATGGAGGATAGTTCACGTCCTCAAATCACAACTTGGGAGTCGTTGGTTTCAGAAATTAGGGAGCAATTTCTCCCCACAAACACTGTTTGGCAGGCTCGTGATAACCTGCATCGTTTGAAGCAATCCGGTTCCGTTCGTGAGTATGTTAAGGAATTTTCTTCCTTACTACTGGATATTAAGAATATGTCGGAGGAAGACAAGTTGTTCAACTTCATAAAGGGCCTTCAAAATTGGGCACAAGCAGAACTGCGTAGGCAAGGTGTCAAAGACTTGCCCGCGGCGATGGCTGCTGCTGATGCATTAGTGGACTACAAAAATCAGGCTGGTTCCTCGGAGAAGGAAGGGGCTAATCAAAATAAAGGGAAGGATCAGAAGAAGCAAAAATGGAAGAACAAGAAGAAGGGCAATGACAATGCTAGTTCTACCAATTCTAATGCTCCTGCCCAGTCAAAAGATAAGGCTCCTTCTAAGAATGTGCGCTGTTTCATTTGTGAAGGTCCCCATTATGCGAAGAATTGTCCCAAGAAGGAGAAGTTAAACGCTTTGGTTGCGGAGAATGGTGATGGTGGGGGAGAGCCTACTCGGGTTAACCCTATTCAACTTCTCAACGTTATTCGTCGAGAAGAGGCATCCATTGGGGGAAAAGGGTTGATGTATGTTCAAATTCAGATGAACGATGTTTCTGTCATGGCAATGGTGGATACGGGTGCTACCCACAATTTTGTTTCTGATCGTGAAGTGCAGCGGTTGAAGTTGGCGTTGACGAACGACAACAGTAGAATCAAGACAGTCAATTCAGAAGCAAAACCTGTTGGTGGCGTTGCTAAGGAAGTTTCACTTAAAGTTGGGGAATGGTGTGGTACGTGTAGTTTTATGGCTGTGCCTCTAGATGATTTCCAAGTCATTCTAGGCTTGGAATTCTTCACAAAGGCAAAGGTTTCAGTGATACCTTATTTGCAGGGCTTGTTCATTTCGGACTTGGCCCATCCCTGTTTCATCCCTTTACAAAAGTCCTACAATGGAGTTGAAATGTGTTCTGCGTTACAAGTGAAGGATGGTCTTAGAAAAGGGGAAGAAACGTATTTGGCGATGCTGTTTGAAGAGAAGGAACAGTTGCTTGCTGGTGTTCCTGATTCAGTCAGGGCAGTCTTAGAGGAATTTCAGGATGTTATGCCTGATCAATTACCTGCTGAATTGCCACCGCGACGGGAAATTGATCACACCATTGAGTTATTGCCTGGGGTGAAACCTCCAGCAATGGCTCCCTATCGTATGGCTCCAACAGAATTGGCGGAATTGAGAAAACAGTTGACAGAGATGTTGAAGGCGGGACAGATTCAGCCTTCAAAAGCGCCTTATGGTGCTCCCGTTTTGTTCCAAAAGAAGAAGGATGGTTCGATGCGGATGTGTATAGATTATCGTGCACTAAATAAGGTGACGGTAAAGAACAATTATCCGGTACCCATTGCGGATGAATTGTTTGATAGATTGGGCAAGGCGAAGTACTTCACCAAGATGGACTTGCGGTCTGGATACTACCAAGTGCGGATTGCAGAAGGAGACGAACCAAAAACGGCTTGTGTTACAAGGTATGGTTCATTTGAGTTTTTAGTCATGCCTTTTGGCTTGACTAATGCTCCTGCTACTTTTTGGACACTCATGAATAATATTTTTCGGGAGTATTTGGACAAATTCATGGTGATCTATTTGGACGACATAGTTGTCTATAGCAACAGTTTGGAGGAACATGTTGAGCACTTGCAGATTGCCCTTAAAAAGTTGCGCGAAGCAACTTTATTTGTGAAGCTGGAAAAATGTGAATTTGGCCAGAAGGAAATCATGTTCCTTGGTCACTTAATTTCTGAGGGGAAGGTGAAAATGGACCCGAAGAAGGTTGATGCTATTGCAGATTGGCCAGCACCAACAACGGTGAAGGAATTACGTAGTTTTTTGGGTTTGGCAAATTACTATAGAAAGTTTGTGAAGGGTTTCTCCAAGAAGGTGGCGTGTCTCACGGATCTTTTGAAGAAGGATCAGGCTTGGAATTGGACCCATGAATGCCAGGAGGCATTCAACAAATTGAAGGCGGCAGTGTCAAGTCGCCCTATCTTGAAGTTACCAGAATTTGACAAAGCTTTTGAAGTTCACACCGATGCTTCTGATTTTGCATTGGGGGGTGTCTTAGTTCAGGAAGGGCATCCAGTAGCGTTTGAAAGCAGGAAGTTGAATGATACCGAACGGAGGTATTCGGTTCATGAGAAGGAAATGACGGCAGTTGTTCATTGTGTTCACGCATGGAGACATTATCTGTTGGGGCGTCATTTTCTAATCTACACGGACAATGTTGCCACAAGTTGCTTTAATTCGATGAAGAAGTTGACCCCAAAGCATGCTAGGTGGCAAGATTTTATGTCTATGTTTGATTATAAGTTACTTTACAGGCCGGGAAGTGCAAATCAGGTAGCAGATGCGTTGAGTAGAAAGCCTAATTTGCAGGAAGAAGGGAATTCCAGTATAGCAGGTATATGTATACTTGCTGCCCTTTCCAAAGCTGTTAGTGACTTGCTGCCTCAAATTCGGGAAAAGACTGCAGAAGACCCTGTTACAAAGGTCTTATTTCAACAGATTGATGAAGGTGTTACTCGCAGATTTTGGGTAGATGAAGGTGTTATCTACGCAAAAGGGAACAGACCCTATGTTCCTAAAACTGGAGGAATCAGGCAGAGGTTATTAAAAGAAACACATGATGCTTTGTACGCAGGACATCCGGGGCAAGACAGAACGTTTGCCTTATTGTCCGAAAGCTTTTATTGGCCTCGAATGGATTCAGATGTGGAGTTGTACGTGAGAACTTGTATGGTTTGCCAACAGGATAAAACGGAGAGGAAGAAAGCAGCGGGAACCTTAGAGCCACTCCCAGTCCCTACAAGGCCTTGGGAAAGTGTCTCTATGGACTTCATCAATGGATTGCCAAAGGTGAAAGATTTCACTTCAATAATGGTGGTAGTCGATCGGTTTTCCAAATATGCAACGTTTATTCCAGCCCCGAAGATTTGTTCGGCGGAAATTGCAGCAGATTTGTTCTTTCGGTACGTGGTAAAGTGGTGGGGATTGCCACTTGACATCATCAGTGATCGGGATGCGAGATTTACCGGGCGGTTCTGGACCGCTTTGTTTGAGTTATTGGGGTCACAATTGAAGTTCTCTACAGCAAATCACCCACAAACGGATGGGCAAACAGAGAGGGTGAATGCGCTATTGGAAGAATACTTGCGACATTACGTAACTGCCAACCAACAAAATTGGGTTGAGTTACTTGATGTTGCTCAGTTTTGTTACAATCTGCATCAAAGCTCGTCAACAGGGCAGAGTCCGTTTGAACTTGCAACCGGACAGCAGCCTCTTACTCCTCATGAAATTGCAAAACAGAAATCCCAAGGACGTTGTCCAGCAGCATACAGGTATGCAAGAGGAAGGCAAGAACGAACCGAGGAAGCAAGGGATGTTTTGGCAAAATCAGTTAGACGGATGAAGAAATGGGCCGACGAAAGTAGGCGTGACGTGGAATTTGATGTTGGTAACATGGTAATGCTGAAACTCACTCCACAAGTTTGGAAGAAGGTGAGTCGGAAGACAGCACACAAGGGTCTTATTCAGCGGTATGATGGACCGTTTAAGATCATAAGGAGAATTGGAAGGTTAGCTTATCAGTTAGAGCTACCTTCTCGGTTGAAATTACATCCTGTTTTTCATGTTAGTTTCTTGAAGAGATTCTATGAAGACGGCTCAGATCCTAACCGGACAGATCAGTTGAGAGCGCCACCAACGATAAGGAAGTAATACTCAGAGGTTGCCGAGAGAATTCTGGACCACCGCACGGAGGGAGCAAGTAGAAAGAATAGAAGAACTTTCTACCTTGTGAAGTGGAAAGGGAAGGCAGTTGAGGAAGCTACTTGGGAGAAGGACACGATGTTGTGGCAGTTTGAGAATGTGATTCACCGGTACTTGGATTCTGTTTCGACGAGGACGTCGTCAATTCGAGTGGGGGAGGGTTTGTCACACCCCAAACTTACTTGAGTTCTTGGAAATGGAAACACACTTGCCTTAGTCGCACTTTGCTAAGGTAAGTGAGCTGGAAAGAAGTGATGGAGCAAAACGAAATCAGGTTGGTTGTTTATATGGGCTTACGATCTTTTGGCAGTTAATGTCCACTGCTACCACTGTGGATTTTTAGTTAAGAACATATATAAGGAGGGGGGGTCCTCCGAGGCAGAACTGGCATTTCGTCCATAGGTGCTCCTAGGCTTATGGCTTACTCGTGGGATATGTGGGATTGTCCGATGACCAACGTGGGATTGGTAGTGCATGGTTTTGGGTCGTGATCGGGGTAACCATCCCGAATCAGACCCGTGTTGGATCAGGTTGCTGTTACGTGGGTAAAGCTTGTTGGAATCAAGGTGAGGGGGTCTAGAAACGTGGGAATGGTTGCTGATAACGTTCAGGTATGAGTTGGGCTTGTCCTAATGCAGTTTTGGGCAGTTTTGGGAGCAGTTACATGGGAGATCATGGGGCTACACGGGTTTGAATGTGAAGTTGCTGATAACTACCTTGTAACTTCCCAAAGACACATGTTCAGCAGATAAAGCAGCAGTTACTTGAGCAGTTCTTATGGAATTTGCTGGCAGCCTTATTTCTAGACACTTGTACCCAGCAGTTGGGGTTGTCAACTGCATATTGCCTTGTATTTAAAGCATTGTAACCTGATTATTTTGGGTAGAGAGTTACCTAGACGTTTTTGTAAGGGTTCCCTATATTTTGTGAGTAATAAATATTGGGTTGGGGAGTTTCTCCCCGTAAATACTGTGTTGCCTTTACTTGTTGTGATTGTGTGTATTGCTATTTGGATTGTTGCTGGTTTACTTGATTGTAGACGCACCACAGGTGTGGGAATTCTGAAAAAAAAATTCAGACCTGTGACACTAACCATGCTTCGGAAGTTGATTCTAAGTCCGAAAGTTGTTTTCTTAGATCTACAATTGTTTTTGACAAACCTCCGCAATGTATGACACTTTTCGTACTTAGCTCTAGCACTCTCGGTACTGGGGGAAGTGTCAATGAAAGACTAAATAATTCCCAACTATCTTCATCACTTAATAAGTGCAGTTTGTGGGGAACACTTTTGGGATCAGCATGCTTAGCTACTCCTAAGCTGCGTGTAGTGAGCACTATCCTAATCCCATTCAATCTGCTCGGAAGTTCTGCCTTTAGTTCATCCCATACCTCATTTGAGCTCACATCATCAAGGACTAGGAGACATGGCTCAACTGTCAATAAATCATTGAGGACGTCATTTAGTTTTTCTTTTTCAACCCCCTTACCTTTCCATTCCATCCCCATTACTTCTACTTCTACGCCTTCCAGAGGTGCCCTGGAATTACTATTTGAAGGTATAGACACCCAAACACGACAGGGAAACCGGTCTTTAACAGCATCACTGTTACATACGGACTTTGCAAGGGTTGTCTTACCAATGCCTTTCATCCCCACTATAGATATGATGCTCCCCTTTTGATTGTCCATGAGCAACTGCAATATAACTGCTTGCAGGTCATTATTAAATTTGAACGTGCCTGCTGCTTCAATTTCAAAAGTGGGTGGTAGGGCCTCATTTGAATTTCTAACTTCAGTGTTCTGCTCTCCCTTTCTTTTTATATAATCAATGCCATATGTCATCCTTCTTTCGGAGATATCTTGAATCTTACTCAAGACCACTTCAATCTTCCTACCAAGCTCAACTCTGTTAAATTGAGAAAGAAACAGTATTACTTTCTCCTTGATGCAGTGATGGTAGTTATATGCAAGAGGGCAAATTAATAAAAGTTTATGACCAATGCGACTTGTAATCAATCACAGAAAATGAAACTGATAGCTAGTAGACTGAATGAATTAATCACATACGAATTATATAGCAAATTAGATATAAGGAAATGATCCTTGTTCAAAGTCACATTATACTGATAACAAAATGACATTTGTATAATTGAAATGTAAATCATACCTCTTCAGATAATTCCACCCCTTTTGTTCTTTTATTTCATTATACATGTCAATGGAGGCATCCGCGTCATCAGCAACAGCTCGAATTTCGTCCACCCATACCTTCTAAATTTCATCTAATCTGTCCATGGATCCAACATCCTCAAAAAGAGCACACATGAATCTCCGTTCTCTTTTGATCAATCCTACACTCTCCTCTAGATCTAGAACTGACAGTAGTCTCCTTATTAAAAGTTCCCAGGGCTCATGCCTTCTATTGATCTTCTGGTGTAAGAAGACCCTTGGAGCTCTCTCCAAATTACAAGTATCAGTTGGTGTTTCAGTGATCTCAGATATTGGCGGTGCCCTTTCCAGCTGAGTTTCTCCTGTGGAGCTATGGCCTTTTCTTTCACTAATGCCGCTGATAGAATAGGTCCCCTTTATTCGCGAGATATCACGAACAGCATTCTTTATCCTACCAATCTCCATTAGCAAAAAATTCCTTTTGAAAGTAACCTTTTTTACTCCCTCTACATTATCATAGCTGTGAATCAGTTTACTTGCATCAATAGCTACACCTTGCATTCTCTCTACCCACAGCTGTACTCTTTTGTCTTGGTCCTGTATTGGTTCTACATCCACAAATAATGCGTTCATTAGTTTCAGTTCCCATTGAATCCACTCCATTTTCGGATGCAAATCTTCAACTGAATATAGTTTGGGCAAAAAATAAGTCAACCATCTCTGTATAACAGACAGACGGATTCTTCTAATGTCAAATCTCATCTTTTCTGATAGATGAGTTGAGTTCTGTAATGCGTCTGGTGAAGTGACCATATTGTAACATCCAACAGCACCATTGTTAGATGATTCTTCTTCTAGACTTTGGCTTCGAAGATTAGAGCTTAATCTTTTCTTTCCACCAATATCTCTGATGTCATAGATCCACTTTCTTTCAGAGATGTCTTGGATCCTCATGTTAATTCGTTCAATCTTCTTCCCTATCTTTCGTGTAGCTAAGAATTTCCTGAAACCAAAATCAGACCCCTTGGGGGTATACTGTTTCGAGTTATTGACAAGCTCATCTGCATGGCATGCAATGTCCTTAATTTCTTCCACCCAAACACCTACTCGCTGGTCCAGGCCGGCCTTGTCAGCTACATCTTCAATTAAGGCTTGCATTAGCTTCAAATCTCTGCTCATTGACTGAAGTCCATCGCTCACAGCCTGCCATGATGCTAGCTCCTCTATAAACATGCTAACTCCTATCCTGAGAAGATTCTCAACTAGTGGGCCATAAAGTGTAACAGCTAGTGGGTTATAAAGTGTAACAGCATCCCTACCCAGGATTGTTGACGCGTGCTTTTCTTTTCTTCCTTCAGAGTCATTCCCAATACTGTAAGTCCACTTTCTCCCATAGAGATTTTGAACTGAAATGCTGATCTGCTGCATGGCCCTTCCAAACTTTCTATCTTTGTAAATCAAGGAGGGCATCTTGAAAATACCTAATAGCTGTTGTTCTCTTTCATTCATGAAGGACACCAGTATTCGTTCTGTCGACTTCGACAGCTCTTCCACTTCATCTATCCAAGCTTTCGACCTTCTGTCTTCTTCGTCCAATTCATCCAGAGTACGTTGAAGGCGTATAAATTGGTCCCGTATAAGTTCAACTCGCTTCGCCACTTCATCCTTGACAAGCAAGCTTTGACTCAACACCGCACTAGCTTTGCTGGTAACAGAGGCAATACTAGTTCTAGCGACATGGAAGTGGGTGGGTCTAGAATTAAACGCGTGTTGAGATTGAGAAAAGGACGTTAACAGTCTGCTCCTTTTTGAGACTGCACGGATGTGGACCTTTATCTGCACCAGCTTCATTGCAAAACTATGTCGACGGAATAGGCCTTTCAAAATGTTGATAGGCCAAGGAGTCCTGCTGTTTTGAAAGATTTTAATGAAATCGTCAACATCACGGACAATCTTCCTCGCTTCCTCCGCCCACTCAGATGAATCTTTGGCTGGACATTCCATGGCCTCAACAAGCACCAAAGAAGCATAAATCATCCGTAATTCTTTTTCAATCCATTCTACCTGCCCTTCTATGCCATTCAGAAGGTCCACCTCTTGGACGATTGCATTAGCGATGATTCCTAAAACTTCCACAACTTGGCCTGTCGACACCATTGACATGATTGATCAATCTTACCTTCCCTTTTTCTGGTGTTGCTGATCAAAGTGAAGAGGAGGGAGATCAAAGAATTTAGACTTTGGAACACCCACTGTGGACCATGTAGGAGGGTAGTGAGACTGGGGTCTATGAATAACTGGAAAGGGTGAGGCGTGACCCACTCCAATGGACGCTGTCTGCAAGTCTTCAAGGTCTCCCGGTGCAACTTCTGAAGAAAACTTCTCCTTCTGGTAACAATGGAACTCAAGCTTCAACTCACTCCCTGCAAGAAGATGAACTTTCACAGCAAAAATAGCAATTTTCTCAAGGGAAACACCTGAGAGTGATGGCTGTCAGTGGGGAGTGAAGGAACAAGGCACTCAACACTAAGAGAATGAGCAGGGAGAGAATACTAGGTAGGTCTGGTGATATTTTAGCAGAGTAACAGTGCAATTTTTCTTGTCTATCTTTTGACCTTGCCCAGGGGTCTATTTATACATGGGCGTAAGGGGTGAGCTGGCGATTTTGGGCGCCAAAATTGAGAGAGTTGGTGGGGAACAATGTCTGAAGTGTACCATTTGTCCCTACCTGCAGGCAGCTGCCTGTCCCCTCTGCAGGCGCCACCTGGCGCCGACCAAAACTCAAAAAGCACATATGTCCCCTAATGGAGACAAAATAGCAGATTTGGTAGTTATCTTTTGAAACGGTAACTTGTGGTGCAATTTTGCAAATCTTTGAGAGAGGGGACCTTAAGGCCTCACTCCCTCTAAAAGTGTTATTTTTCTTGAGAGAGACCTCGAGGACCCCCTCTTCTGGAAAAGTCATTTTTCTTGTAAAGAGTTTATTTCTTGTGAGTAGCCAACTCTTTGGCCACTTACTTCATTTATGACTAAGTGTGCAGTGTGCGTAGCCTCGAGTGGCTTCTGGGTCTTCCTACTAGTATTCTCTCAATCCTATAGTGCTAAGTGGTTGAGCTTGCTCAACATACCTTGTCCCTCAGCCGCCAAGCCAAAACTCCCAGGAGGTCCCGACGCGCCTATTCGAGCCCTGCTTGCTCGACTGGGCAACCTGTGCAAGAAAGTAAAGTGTTAGTGCTGTTGTTTATTTAGAGCCTGCTGTTTCATGATGGAAACTCCTGTAGCAGCGCTTCTCGAATAACGTTTCTGTAGTACGATTGTGGTGGCGCTGATGTTTGAAGCGGCGCCGACCCTTGTCCTGGCGTCGTTGCTCGGAGTGGCGCCGACCCTTGTTGCGGCGCCGACGCTCGAAGTGGCGTTGACGCTTGAAGTGGTGTTGACGCTTGAGGTAGCGCTGATGCTTGAACCGGCGCTGACAGGTGAGGCGGCGCCGACCCTTGTTGCGGCGCCGACGCTCGAAGTGGCGCTGACGCCTGAGGTAGCGCCGAGGCTTGAATCCGCGCTGACAGGTGAGGCGGCGCCGACCCTTGTTGTGGCGCCGACGCTCGAAGTGGCGCCGACCCTTGTCCCGGCGTCGACGCTCGAAATGGCACTGACGCTCGAGGTAGCGCTGATGCTTGAACCGGCGCTGACAGGTGAGGCGGCGCCGACCCTTGTTGCGGCGCCGACGCTCGAAGTGGCGCTGACGCCTGAGGTAGCGCCGAGGCTTGAATCCGTGCTGACAGGTGAGGCGGCGCCGACCCTTGTTGTGGCGCCGACGCTCGAAGTGGCGCCGACCCTTGTCCCGGCGTCGACGCTCAAAGTGGCGCTGACGCTCGAAATGGCGCTGACGCCTGAGGTAGCGCTGAGGCTTGAATCCGCGCTGACAGGTGAGGCGGCGCCGACCCTTGTTGCGGCGCCGACCCTTGTTGTGGCGCCGACGCTCGAAGTGGCGCCGACCCTTGTCCCGGCGGCGACGCTCGAAGTGGCGCTGACGCTCGAAATGGCGCTGACGTTTGAGGTGGCGCCGACACTCGAAGTGGCGTTGACGCCCGAGGTAGCGCTGACCCTTGCGGTGGCGTAGGGACTCGCCGCGGTGCTGAAACTTGCGGTGGCTTTTGGACTTCTGGGTGGCCTCGCGGGTACCTCTCGGATGTTATTTAATAAAAAAAACATATTTATTTTATTTTGCTTTTTTTTCTGCTTATAACACCCTTCTACATTAGCCCCTCGTGCAAAGATTTTTTGGTTGGGTAGACTAAAAAAACTTTGTACGCTATAAATCTGGTTTCAACAATTCTATATATATATGTATATATATATATATATTTTTTTTTTTCTGAGGGATCCTAGGATCATTAAATTCTGTGTCCCTCTATCCGAGGTATTTAATTTTTTGAGAACCCACGCGTCAGTGTGGGAACTGTCACCCCATCATTTGGAAAAAAAATCATCAACTTTTGGCCTTCCTGCACGTTTTTCCGTTTTGGTGAAAAAAACATAAGCCCCTTATCTTGGAGTCCTTCATCTTCTTCAACCAAACATAAGCATCTTTGGATTTGTAGTGAGAGAAAGTGAGAGAGGGATTCTTTTAAAACCCCATAGCCACCCATCTCCTTTTTTTTCTTTCTAAGCTTGCCCACTTTCATACCCTCTCATCCATGGAGCCTAAACCAAACGATACCCCTTCCAATGTTGGTGCTTCCAGCGCACCCATGGTTTTAGGCTATGCGCCTTCTGCATCGTGCATTTCAAACACCCCTATGCCCGGAACTGCTGGCGCCGGCGACACTAGGTCCTCTCCGACCGGTGGCGTCGATTTGTCATCCGCCACACTTGCCTCCTCGCGTTTTGAGCCGAAATCCCTCGCGGGTTCCTCCCCTTCTCAATTGGCATATACCGGTTTTCATCTGGGTTCATCTGTGACGAGGGGCCTCTCGACCAATGCTTTGCTGACGGCGGAGAGTGTCTCGCCTGCTTTCGGTATGCGCGAGGAAGAAGGGGTCTCGCCCGATTTGGGCGCGGGTCTGAGTTTTTTAGTTGAACACGGGGTCTCGTCCAATCTGCTCGCGGAACAAAGGGCTTCATCCGATCCGCGCGAGGAACCAATGGTCTCGTCTGATCTGCGCGAGGGACAGAGGGTCTCGCCCAATCTGGGCGCGGAACACATGGTCTCGTCCGCTCTGCGCGAGGGACAGGGGGTCTCGCCCACTCTGGGCGCGGATATGAATTTTTCGGTTGAGCAAGGGGTCTCGTACGGTCTGCGCGAGGGACAGAGGGTCTCGCCCAATCTGGGCGCGGATATGAACAATAGTTCCTCGCTAGTAGCTCCTTCACACGGGGGTCTCTCGCCCGCTATTTCCGCTTATGAAGGCCTCTCGCCTTTGACGAGTTTTCGTGTAGGTTCCTTGCTTGATGATGCGCCTTCTATGGTTATCTCGACGCATGTTGGCAGCGTCTCTACGCGCATTCCGTCATTGGCGTCTGGTGGCGTCTTGCCCGTGGGGGTCTCGGCACACGTTAATTTTGTCAGTGGGGGTATCTCGAACTTGGGGGTTTCGACGCCCGTATTTTTTTCTGAAGAGGGGGTCTCGCCCCATGACGGTATAGTGACCTCTTGTCAGCAGTTGGGGGTCTCGCGACCTGGCCTCACCTCTACGGGTCTCTCATTCGTGGAAGGGGGTGTCTCGACATTTCGTCACCTCAGGGGTTCCGTGACCCAGGGTGTCTCGACGACTATTGGTGTTACGGAGAGCATGCCACTGCCCAGGGGCTCTTCCTATGATTATGATGGGGTTTCTGCCTCCCCCTCTTCTTTTACGAGAGGGGGCCCCCAAGGTCCTTCGCTCGGAATCTCCACTGGGGTGAGTTCTTTTCTTGAGCCACTGGCTCTGGGTGGTTCATCAGCTACGCCTACTTCCTCTCAGGCATGGAAGGATTATATGCACATTCGTCAAGGGCGGGACTTCGGTATTTATCGCCGTGCTCCCTTTTTTGGTCCTGCTGACAGTTTCATGACTTCACTTTCTGACTTTGGGGAAAAATTTTCGGGTGTTGTTCTCGATCGGTCTCATGTGGGGTTAACTGAGTCTGCTGATCTTCCTATTATTTCTCCGGATTCGATTCTCCGAATCCGAGTTGACCGAGGAGACTTTCCCTATTCCAACGTTGAGGTTAAAACCCCCGGAGGACCCACAGAGGAGTGGGCCAGTTGGGTTGACTATGTTCTGAGCGTTCCTGATTACGTGGCTATTCTCAGGGAGGTGGGGCTTTTCACCGCCGTCAGCAGTCTGAAGTCCTGCACCCTCTTCAAACACGGTACTTCGCTCAATCTCTTGTTATCCCGGTGGAGCATGGAGTCTCACACCTTTGTCACGGGCTGGGGGGAATTTACTGTTACTCTCGAAGATATATGTGAGTTGTACGCCCTTCCTTTCTTTGGGCAACAGGTCTTTACTGATGACTGCGAGGACTCCCTAGAGCAGGAGTTGGTGGGGGAGTTACGGTCATCTCTCGGGGAGTGCTCGAGATATGTGGCCATAAATGTAACGGGTCATTCCAAGCATTCCTTTGCCAAATGGCAAAGATATTGGTTCAGAGACTTTGAGCAGTTGCCAAAGGGGGAGACTTCTCGTGCAGCGCCCAGATCCCAGGATGGTCCTAAGCTTCACTCTCCTGCACATTTAGCCGCTTTCCTTGTTACGTTCCTGACTCGGTTCCTTCTTCCAGGTAAGCCTGAAGACTGTCCCCGCGAACTTCTTTTTAGGTTGGCTGTGCGATTGTCTCGCGCTAGACCAGTACCCATAGCTGCCCTGACCTTGGGTTCTCTTTACACCTGGATAGACCGAGCACACATAGATGTAGAGAGGTCCTGCGGTCGGTATGATGTTGCTAATCATGTCAACGGCCCTTTCTTGATGGCCTTTTTGTTTGAGCATTTCCCCCACTTTACTTCAGGGGCTCACGCTTGTCATAGCGACGCTGCGAGGCTTCTTCGGTGGCATAAGAAAACTCCCAAGCAGTCTTTGGGAATGTTGATTGATGATATCGAGGAATTTCAGTTTCGGCCTTATACCAAGCGCCCAGGGGGTACTTTCAGCTGGCTTTCTTTCCCTGGTGATGGCGGAACCTTCTATTGTCCTTCCGCAGTGGGGTCAGTTTCCACGTGTCCCCATATTAATGTGATGACGATGCTCTTACCATGTCACCTTCCTTCTTGGACCGAGTTAGGTCCCCGTGCTGAATTTTACCATTCCGAGAGGGCAAGACGACAGTTTGGTTATGATCAGGGTGTCCACACTCCTCCTCTTCCTACCTACAGCAGTCATTCTGAGGCATTCTCCGAGGCTTGCGCGAGCTTTACTCTTCAGGGGTTATTCCGCAGGGTCAGTGGTTTGGGTGGTCTCTATGTGCCTACCAGTGATTATCAGCCTTCATTCACTTCATCCTGGTTCCTTCTTTGGCAGCAGCAGGTTCGTCTTATTCAAGAATGTGTAGTTGGCCCTCCTCATGAGACTAACCCCATTAAATATACCAGAGCTCAGTTTTTGGTCAGGCGAACGCAGAAAGAGCCTTGGTTTCTCAGTACCACCTCTACTCCACCCTTGGAGCAGGCCATCCCTATTTTAGTGAAACCTCTCTTTGACGAGTCACTTCCGCCTCCGTCGACTGAGCTTCCCCCTGTGAAGTCTAAAAGCCAACCAAAAAGCAAAGGGAAGGCGGGCACCTCTACTACTAGCAAAAGGAAGCATCCTGACACCGATGTTTCCAATTTTGTTCCTGCTACTACTGCTTCTCCTCCTTCTTCTCCTGTGAGGACCCGGGCTGCGAAGAAAAAGAAAGGAAGTAGCGCTGGCATAGCTGCTTCCTCTACGGTGGACCAAGGTTACTCCTCACCGAGCCTTACTTCTCACGAGACGCGGGTCGCGTCCATTCCTATTGCAGAAGGTACTATATCACAGCCTCCTTTACTTAGTGGAACCAGTTCTCGCGGAGTTCTTTCATCTCCCTCCCCTTCATTGGAAGAGGAACTAGTTGATTATGGAAGCACCCCTTCCTATGACGACCATAGTTCTTCTTCGGGTGATATGGGCGGCCTGGGTTTCCATAGCGAAAGCACTACTGACACTTATACTTTGTTATCAGTCTCCAGAGAGTCTTCTAGCGATGATGAGGCCTCCCGTTCTCCTGGGGGGGTCAGCCCCACCCATCTCCCTTATAGCCAGACTACGCGCCCCGTTACTGTAAGCGTTCTCCCTTCACTTGTCCATATATATTTTTTTGCATACGATTTTCTTTCTTCCCTTCATCATATATATGTATATATTTTTATTTAAATCATTCTGTTATATTTGTGCAGGCCACTTCCATCGAGGCAGGTGGTTCTCCTCTTCCCCCACTACGACCGACGCCCTTTCAGCGGGAGAGGAACTCCATGCTCATTTCCTCCCGGGGATTGTTTAGAGAGGTTTTCTGTTTCCTCAATTCATTTAACATCTGTTGTAATTTATTCATCTCCTAACTGCCTTTTGGTTGCGTATACTGTCGCTTCCTCGCAGCTTTCGTCCGTGCATTTTACCGTCACTCGGACCACTCCTGTGGCTTCCCCTTCTCCTCAGGTATGCCTCGTTATTTTCAAAACTTTCATTGCGTCATTTCCTTTTGTATTCCTTCTTCTCTTTTTTTTTTTTTATTTACCCATTTATCATGCGTAGAGAGCTGTGTCTTCGGGCGTTGCCACATTGTCCTCTCTTGTCTCGGCGGTGGGTGTTTCTGCAGCTGAGCCCCTGGAGGCCTCTTCATCTGAGGTAGTACTTATTTTTTTTTTGAATATTCGTTTCCTCTCCGCAGGAGTCTTAATGGCTCTTGGACTTTCTTCTCAGGAAGGCGCTCCTCCCTTAGCTGGCGTTATCGCCCCGAGTTTATCCTCTTCGGGGAGGATTTCCATCCCTAGGGTCCGCGTATCTATGGACGGCAGACCTTTGGTTCAGGCGATTTCTCGGGGCCCCATATTTACCGTGGCCTCAACCAGTGAGCCCACACTTCAGGTCAGTCTTTTCTGTCAAAGGAATGGGATCTCCTTTTCCTCGAACATGCAATAAACAACATATTTTCATTCCTTGCAGGCTATCAGTACGGCCCATACTGCGCCGACTGTCCTTTTTCGTGCTTCCCCCTTGGATGGGGTTCAGGTATTCTTTTATTTTCTTAGTTCTATTTTCTTATCTGTCCAGCCTGCATATATCGTAGCCCTCTTTTACTTTGTCGCAGTTATCTCTGGGAGCTGTTTCAAGTGCGGTTCCTGCTACTGCTATTTCAGCAGCCCCTATATACGAGCTGGTTTGTCCTGTTGTTGCGCCTCCTCAGGTAGCTATCTCTACGGTGCCTGAGGTTGAGGTAGCTTCTTCGGAAGTATTGGTTACCGAGGCAACCTCTTCTGGAGCATCAATCAGTGTTGTTGCCCCTACGGGGGCCCCTGCTCCTCCTTCTATGACCGTTGCGGAGGGCATTGTTCAGGTACCGTGTATAAGACTGGCATACCCCCTCTTTTTACTATTCCCCCTTTCTTTTCTTCTTGCGTATACTGTGCAAGCATTCCTACAATACCCTTGTCTCATTGTTTCCAGGTGTGTGAGGATACTCCGGTGACTGTGGAGTCTGGCGGCGGGGCAGCTGTGAGAGAGGTACTAGACTGGCGTACCCCCTCTTTTACTATTCCCCTTTTCTTTTCTTCTTGCGTATACTGTGCAAGCATTCCTATAACACCCTTGTCTCATTGTTTCCAGGTGTGTGAGGATACTCCGGTGACTGTGGAGTCTGGCGGCGGGGCAGCTGTGAGAGAGGTACTAGACTGGCGTACCCCCTCTTTTTACTATTCCCCTTTTCTTTTCTTCTTGCGTATACTGTGCAAGCATTCCTATAACACCCTTGTCTCATTGTTTCCAGGTGTGTGAGGATACTCCGGTGACTGTGGAGTTTGGCAGCGGGGCAGCTGTGAGAGAGGTACTAGACTGGCGTACCCCCTCTTTTTACTATTCCCCTTTTCTTTTCTTCTTGCGTATACTGTGCAAGCATTCCTATAACACCCTTGTCTCATTGTTTCCAGGTGTATGAGGATACTCCGGTGACTGTGGAGTCTGGCAGCGGGGCAGCTGTGAGAGAGGTACTAGACTGGCGTACCCCCTCTTTTTACTATTCCCCTTTTCTTTTCTTCTTGCGTATACTGTGCAAGCATTCCTATAACACCCTTGTCTCATTGTTTCCAGGTGTATGAGGATACTCCGATGACTGTGGAGACTGGTAGTGGGGCAGCTGTGAGAGAGGTACTAGACTGGCGTACCCCCTCTTTTTACTATTCCCCTTTTCTTTTCTTCTTGCGTATACTGTGCAAGCATTCCTATAACACCCTTGTCTCATTGTTTCCAGGTGTGTGAGGATACTCCGGTGACTGTGGAGTCTGGCAACGGGGCAGTTGTGAGAGAGGTACTAGACTGGCGTACCCCCTCTTTTTACTATTCCCCTTTTCTTTTCTTCTTGCGTATACTGTGCAAGCATTCCTATAACACCCTTGTCTCATTGTTTCCAGGTGTATGAGGATACTCCGATGACTGCGGAGACTGGTAGTGGGGCAAGTGCGGAGGGAGATCACAGTTCTGAGTTCACTCCTTTAGTCGGTGATGCTGATTCTGGTGGGGAGTCTTCTTTTCTTCCCTCTGAGGCGGGGTCTCGCCACTCTGAGGGCGATGATGAAACAGAGGACGCTGCGACTATTTCTAGTAGGCTATGGCGTGAGGAGCTACCAGGCCGCTTCAGGGTACACGAGCGTCAGCTCTTGGATCTCATCTTGGAGCACCATCCCGAGACGTTTACTTCTCAGAGTATACTCCAGGTTGACAGTCTTACGGCCTTCAACCTGAGGGCTCTTGCCAGCCATGTTCATGAGTTCTTGGCTACCTCCCCTGCTAAGCTGACTAGCTCTTCTATCTTGCTATTCTTGGATGCTCTCCGCGACTTACAGCAGTTCTATCATTTTCGTTTGGATTGGCTTGACGCAGGGGTTCGCCCCTTCCTGAGTGTTCCTTTCCGGAAGATAGTGAGGTTTCACACGTCCCGGCAGTCCAGGGTTGAGCAACGACACGCTGAGGCTACGAGGATCCGGAATCAGATCGCCCTACTGCAGGTGAAGCTTGCCAGACTTGAGTCTGGCGATGAGGAGGATGATGCTAAATCCGTCCGGTTGGAGGAAGAGTTTCTGCGGGAGGCTGGTCCGTCATATGCTGGCGCCATCGCGCGCGATGATTTATTTTTTGTGGTTTCTAGCCGATAGGCTACTTCTTGCTTTGTAGTGCTCAGAATTCTATATGTACATCGCTTATCATTCATGTATGAGACACTTTTTTTTGAACGCAACTCTTGTAACTGTGAGGTGTTGGCATGTGACTTTCTTGGGTTACCCCTCTGTCTGTGGGGGTATTCCTACATATTACTGCTTATAGTCATAGAGGCTGGGTTGGGGAGGAGGGTGACCCCCTCCCCTTTCTGGAAGCCTGATTTTATCATAAAACTATATTAATTTATGTCTGGGGGACTTTGCTCAGTATACTTTCTCTTAGGATGGACTTACCTCCCAAGTGTAGTGAGCAAAGTTCCCGACCTCTCTTTTTTTTTTTACTCTCTTCTAACTTAATAGGGAGCATATATGTATGTATAAATAAGTAAGCGAAATAAACGTCAAAATGATCAAAAACGTTGCTATTTCATTTCTTTTACTTTTGTCTATCGTTTACAGTGTAGTATTGCTTTAAAAAAAAACAAAAAACTTTTCTGGTGTAGGAGCAATCCTTGACATCCGTTGCCGACATGCAAAATACAAACAAAACTTGTTAGTTGCTACTACGCATAGTACCTCTTCAGCCACTTGCAGTTGATGGACTGGAGGCAATCACTCTCAGGTTCTGATATCTGGCAGTAACCCGACTTCCCCACTCCTCTGACAACAAAAGGGCCTTCCCAGTTAGGTTTGAATTTGGACGCCGACATGCTACGGAGATGGTGGGTTGATGCTCGTAGGACTAGATCTCCCACCTGGAATTCCCTAGGCTTAACCAAATTTTCATAGGCTCTGGACAGTTGCTGAGTGTAGACTTTGAAATTCTCTCTCGCCTTGTCCCTGTGCTCATCTAGTGCCTCCAGCTGCACATGCCTAGGATCTGGAATGAGCCCATTGCTAAGAGAAATTCTGGCCGAAGGTACCGCCAGTTCCACTGGTAGGACAGCTTCGGTCCCATACACTAGAGAGAAGGGAGTGAAACCTGTTGGCTTTCTCTTCGAAGTACGATAGGCCCATAACACCATAGGCAGCTTCTCATCCCATGCCCCCGGCATGTCTTCTAGCATCTTTTTCAGAATATTTATCAAGGTCTTATTAGTAGCTTCCGCCTGGCCATTGCCCTTGGGGTAGGATATGGTTGAGCTACTATGCACAATCTTATACTTGTCCGTGAGGAGGGCCATCTCTTTGCATACAAATTGCTTCCCATTATCCGTTAGGATCACTTTGGGTATACCAAACCTACATATGATATACTCTTTTATAAACTGGGTTACCACTTGGGCAGTGACCCTCCTTAAAGGGATGGCCTCCGCCCATTTGGTATACAATTCTGTAGCCACAATGATAAAGGTCTTGCCATGAGATGCTGGGGCGATCTTACCCACCAGGTCGAACGCCCATGTGTGGAAGGGATAGGGGGTTGCCAAGCTTTGTAGGCTGACGGAGGGAGCGTGCACCATGTTTCCGTGCACCTGGCATGCTCTACACTTTTTCACGTATCCAATGGAGTCAGCCTCCATGGTCGGCCAATAGTATCCCAACGTCATCAGCTGATCATACAGCTTGGCGCCTCCCATGTGGGAGGGCTCATGAGCTTCTTTCAGCACCCTTTCCACTTCCTCTTTGGCTACGCACCTTAACGCCTTCTCATTATACCCTTTCCTATACAGCTCTCCTTTGACCAAGTAGAAACGTGCTACCCTTTTTCTAAGGTAGATTTCATCCGCTCTCTCGGCGGGCAGCTCCCCATTCTTTAGATACGCTAGGTACGACTGTCTCCAATCTTCGAAGGCTTCCACGAAGTTAGCTTCCGTCGGCTGGTCAAAATTAGCTTGGCACTTTAGACAGCTTTGTTGCAAGCGGGCCGCTTCTACGCTCATGGAGGTCCAAAAATACCCGCTTCGCTGCAGTCTTCTGTAAAGGGGGATATCTGTATCTCCACAGTGCCTCTGGTGCATTTCTATTAACCTCTCTTTGGCTTCCTGCTCCCCTACGCACCGTGCCAGAAACCCTCCGGGACTCTTGAAATAGAGAGTTCCCTGCAGCACATGATAGTTGGCTAACTCCAAAATTTTCATTGCCCCTTCTCTGGTTTCCAGTTGCCTCTCCACCAGACGCCTCCAGTCTTCCGGCTCGTCACTTGGGAATAGGGACTTTACGGTAGTAGGCACTGTTCTCCGCCTAACGGTGATGGTTGCTTCTGACTCCTCCATGTCCAACTTTTGTGCTATGGTGGCGAGCGCGTCAGGGTGCCTGTTCATCGTTCGCGCTTGCCTCTCCACAGTTACTTCCAAGAATTGTCTCAGCAGTCGTTGGATGATGTGTCTGTACGGCGCTAAGTTGGCATGTTTAAGGGAAAACTCTCCATTGACCTGCCTTACTACCAGATTGGAGTCTCCTCGTATACACAGTACCCTGATCCCTCTTCTGAGCGCTTCCAACATCCCTAGAATGAGGGCTTCGTACTCAGCTTCATTATTTGAGCATTTAAAATCTAACTTGAAAGAGAGGGTAATCTTCTCCTTCCCATCTGACAGTATGACGCCAGCCCCACCTGTTCCTTGTGCACTAGAACCATCAAATTCCATAAACCACTTCTTCACCTCCTCCGCCATGCATGCTTGGAAACTTTCTCCGGGTAGCTCTTCACTAGGTGGTTCGAAAACCCCACTCGGGAAGTGGGCCAGCAGATCTGCTACCGCCTGGCTCTTGATGGCTTTAGGTACTACGCACTTTAGATCATACTCTGACAAAATCAAAAACCACCTTGCTGCTCGTCCCACGAGTATAGTCCGCGCGAGGAGGTACTTGATGGGATCACACTTAGTGATTATGTGAATGGTGAAGGCTAAAAGGTAGTGTCTCAACTTCTGGGCTACAAATACCAGCGCCAGGCAGTGCCTCTCAACGCTGGTGTATCTCGATTCTGTCCCGGATATTACTCTTGATAGGTAGTAAACCGGCCTTTCCATTCCTTCCTTCTCTTGCGCCAAGAGGGCCCCTATCGACCTCTCTGTAGAAGTGAGGTAGAGCAGCAGTGGCGCTCCGGCTTCGGGGGGAATCATCGTGGACGGAGAGGCTAGGATTTCTTTAATCTTTCTGAACGCACTCTCTTGCCTCTCTCCCCAAACCCACTTGGCTTTGTCTTTTAGTAGAGGCGCGAACGGATGAGTTACTTCTGCCAACGCAGGTATAAACCTCCGCAGGTAAGATACCTTTCCCAGGAAGCTCTTAAGTTGTCTCTGACTCTTGGGCGGTGGCATCATCACAATGGCTTTCATCTTCTCTGCATCCACTTGCACCCCTTGTCTATTTACCACAAAACCTAAGAATTTCCCTGCAGTAACCCCAAAGGCACACTTTGAGGGGTTCATTCTCATCTTATACCGACGACACCTCTCGAATACTCTCCTGAGATCTTGAATGTGCTTGCTTTCTTTCCTAGACTTCACCACCAAATCATCCACATAGAATTCTAGTATGTCATGAAATAAGTCGTGAAAGATTGCCATCATGGTCCGCTGGTATGTGGCCCCAGCGTTCTTCAATCCGAAGGGCATGACTGTATAGTGAAAGTTCCCTAACGGCGTGCGGAAGGCAGTCTTCTCTGCGTCGGCGGGGTCCATCTTAATCTGGTTATATCCAACATACCCGTCCATGAAGCTATACATCTCATGTCCCGCGGTGGAATCCACTAAGCTGTCTATGCTGGGTAGTGGGAATTCATCCTTAGGACACGCCCTATTCAAGTCGCGAAAGTCTACACAGATTCTGATTTGGGTCTTATCTTTCTTTGCCACTGGCACTATGCTGGACAGCCATATGGGGTGCTGAATAGGCTTGATGAACCCTGCCGCTAACAATTTCTCCACCTCAGCCTTTATTTTTAAATCAAGGTCTGCTTTATATGTGCGTGTGGCTTGCCTTACCGGAAGGGCGTTGGGAAGGATGTTCAATCTATGAGAGCTCACTTCTGCGTCTATTCCCGGCATCTCCGTGTACTTCCAAGCAAATACATCAGTGAACTCCTTAAGTAGCTCAATGAGCTCTTCCCTCTGCTTCGGTTCCAGGCACTTGGAAATTAGGATGGGTCTACTCTCGCCCTCTTCCGACCCCAACTTGATTTCCTCTAACTCCTGCAGCTGCTCTCTGGGTCCGTCTTGCATGCACTCCGGCGCCTCTTCTGGTTCTTCCACATGCTCAACAATATGGGATTCATCAACAATAAAACACTCGGGCGCCGGGTCGATGCTCTCGTCCCAGAACATCGCCCGCGCAGACCGTTATAAACGGTAAATGACTTTTCCATTGGGCAAAACCACTTTCTTGCAAGTTCGAGGAGGCCTAGCTATCTCCTCTACCTTCCTCTTGCCTTTTTCTATGTGGAGAATTATTCTTTCCCCTAGACGATCATGGACGGATTTTTTCTGCGGGACCCTTCCCTCAGCTATCTCGCTTCCTGCTAGCTTTCTCGTAGAGACCTTTCTTTCCTCGTCCAACTCGGTGTAAAAGGCGGCATCTACCAGGTGGGCCTCCTTAACTGCGAAAGGTCTCTGCGTGGCCTTGATCACTATCTCTGCACCTCTAATATTTGCCTTCGCGCACTGATGGTAGGTGGAAGGCACTACGCCATGAGTGTGCATCCACACCCTTCCAATGAGTAATTGGTAGCTGGTGTCAGCGTTAATAACATGAAATTTGATGTGGGAGGTGAAATTTCCCAACTTAATTCCCACATTCACATATTCGATTGACTGCATTCCGGCGTTGTCGAATCCGGAGATTACTAGCGGTACCGGGACCACCTTCTCCTGGTCAATTCCCGTTTCATATAACGTATTGATGGGCATAATGTTAATGGATGCTCCTCCATCCATCAACGCCCTAGGAAACGAGACTCCATTAATTATGGCTGTGACGTATAACGGGCGATTGTGGAAGTAAGGCACTGCCCTATCCGCTTCTGAAAACACCACTTCAGAGGTATACTTCTTAATCATCCTTCCCATTGGCCCCTGCCAATTTAGCGAAGGGTCTCCATGCTGCTGCACCGCCTCCAAGACTTTCCTCGTGATGGACACCCTCGTGTCGTACTTCACCCCTATCTGGTCGAAAAACCACTTGAACTTGGGGCTCCTTGCTATGGCCTCACATTCAGAATCTAAGTCTACCTCGTACGTCTGGGCACTGCAAACATACTCCGCTTCAGAGGTCCCTCCCTCGTCTAGAGCGAGGATGACGTCTACCTCGCCTTCTGAGAGACCGACTTCCTCAGCTTCCCTGCTCCCGCTTTCATACTCCGGAGTGAAGAACCACTCCTCTTGCTTTCTTTCCAGCTGAAGTCTGCTTAGTGACAGATTTTCTAACTCCTCGCATAACTGCTCGCCGTCCTCCCGTTTCGCAAGACTTCTCGCAGCTTCTTCGTCATAGGCAACTACCATGTTGGCAGTTCCAAAATGATGCGTAGGGAGGGGGTTCTCGTTAACGTCCACGGGGGGTATCTGCAAGGTACCTCTGGCCATCTGCTCACCAATGATCCTTCTCAAGTAGTAACAATCTTTGGTAGAGTGCTGCACTCGTTGGTACAATTCGCAGTACTTCGGGTTGGCCTTGTCAGCTGCAGTGGGGGTCTCTACTTTTAGGTTGGGGGGTCCTGTTACACCTTCTCGCACCAGGGTGCGGTAACAATCCATGGCCTCCGCTACGCTGCACGGTAGTGGCGGCGGGACATCCTCCCCGAACTTTCTCTTGTTGCCGGGACTGTCAGTCCTGGCCCCGGGACCTCCCTTCTTCCCTTTGTTACTCCCGTCCACATAGTTAACCGCCTGCCTCCTCGTAACTTGAAACCTCCCGGGAGTCGGTGGAACTTGTGTCCTCCAACCCGGGGTTCTCGGTTTGATTATCATAGCGATATTGCTGGCAGCCCTGGTGAATTCTCTAAAAGTCCCATCTCTAGTTTCGTTGATCAAATGCAGCTTGTACTCTTCCGAGAGTCCTTCCACACATATTTGTAGCAACCTGGCCTCCGTCACGTCCTCGTGAACATCTAAGGCCCTCTCGCGAAATCGCTTGATGTAGTGCATCAATTCCTCTCCTGGCTTCTGGACCTCTTGCGCCAGGTGCCTCAGTGTAAATTCATCCTTCGCTACAAAAAACTTCTGGAGAAACTGCCTGTGCATCTCTTCCCAACTAGGGACGCTGTTAGGCGCCAAGTGGGAATACCATGTATAGGCTTTCCCAGTGAGAGTTTTAGAGAACTCTCTCAATCTCAGGCTCTGGTCGCCAGCGTGTACTCCCAGGTACTCGACGAACCTCTTCACGTGTTCTCGAGGGTTCTCCCCCCTACCGCCAAACTTGATAAATTTTGGTGGAATATACCCCTCAGGGTATGGCTTCTCACTTACTTCCTGTGGATAGGGGTCTTGTAATTCCTCGTATAGGTAGGAACCCTCTCTTTGAGAGGAGGAGAGGAGCTTCCTCACTTCTTCCATAGTAACAGCCTTGGAGGGTGATTCCTCCAAACATGTGGTTTTAGGAACTGGAGAACCTGTTGGCGCCAGGACATGCTCCGGCGCCGCCTTCTGAGACGGAATCGTCTCTGCCGGAATCGTAATAGGAGTGGCTACCCCTCCAGAAGGGGCAGCAGCAGGTGTCACACAACCTTGACCCAAGTTTGATAGATCCACGTTGTTTTGCTTTAAAAAGTCAAAAAACATTGCCATAAGGTTCATACCTGCCATTGGAGCCACTGCTGGCAAACTGGTCTGGCCTCCCTGAGGCGCTGGCGCCTTGGCTCCGGTCACCACCACGTCTTCCTGAGTAGTCTGGTCACTGTGAGCTCCATTACCGGATGGAATGTCCTCAAAAACCAACTGCTTGGAGACATTGAAACCTTCTTTGTCCATGGAAATAAGAATACCTCCCCAGCAGAGTCGCCAAATGTAGGAGGGTAGTGAGACTGGGGTCTATGAATAACTGGAAAGGGTGAGGCGTGACCCACTCCAATGGACGCTGTCTGCAAGTCTTCAAGGTCTCCCGGTGCAACTTCTGAAGAAAACTTCTCCTTCTGGTAACAATGGAACTCAAGCTTCAACTCACTCCCTGCAAGAAGATGAACTTTCACAGCAAAAATAGCAATTTTCTCAAGGGAAACACCTGAGAGTGATGGCTGTCAGTGGGGAGTGAAGGAACAAGGCACTCAACACTAAGAGAATGAGCAGGGAGAGAATACTAGGTAGGTCTGGTGATATTTTAGCAGAGTAACAGTGCAATTTTTCTTGTCTATCTTTTGACCTTGCCCAGGGGTCTATTTATACATGGGCGTAAGGGGTGAGCTGGCGATTTTGGGCGCCAAAATTGAGAGAGTTGGTGGGGAACAATGTCTGAAGTGTACCATTTGTCCCTACCTGCAGGCAGCTGCCTGTCCCCTCTGCAGGCGCCACCTGGCGCCGACCAAAACTCAAAAAGCACATATGTCCCCTAATGGAGACAAAATAGCAGATTTGGTAGTTATCTTTTGAAACGGTAACTTGTGGTGCAATTTTGCAAATCTTTGAGAGAGGGGACCTTAAGGCCTCACTCCCTCTAAAAGTGTTATTTTTCTTGAGAGAGACCTCGAGGACCCCCTCTTCTGGAAAAGTCATTTTTCTTGTAAAGAGTTTATTTCTTGTGAGTAGCCAACTCTTTGGCCACTTACTTCATTTATGACTAAGTGTGCAGTGTGCGTAGCCTCGAGTGGCTTCTGGGTCTTCCTACTAGTATTCTCTCAATCCTATAGTGCTAAGTGGTTGAGCTTGCTCAACATACCTTGTCCCTCAGCCGCCAAGCCAAAACTCCCAGGAGGTCCCGACGCGCCTGTTCGAGCCCTGCTTGCTCGACTGGGCAACCTGTGCAAGAAAGTAAAGTGTTAGTGCTGTTGTTTATTTAGAGCCTGCTGTTTCATGATGGAAACTCCTGTAGCAGCGCTTCTCGAATAACGTTTCTGTAGTACGATTGTGGTGGCGCTGATGTTTGAAGCGGCGCCGACCCTTGTCCTGGCGCCGTTGCTCGGAGTGGCGCTGATGCTGTGAGGCGGCGCCGACCCTTGTTGCGGCGCCGACGCTCGAAGTGGCGTTGACGCTTGAAGTGGTGTTGACGCTTGAAGTGGTGTTGACGCTTGAGGTAGCGCTGATGCTTGAACCGGCGCTGACAGGTGAGGCGGCGCCGACCCTTGTTGCGGCACCGACGCTCGAAGTGGCGCTGACGCCTGAGGTAGCGCCGAGGCTTGAATCCGCGCTGACAGGTGAGGCGGCGCCGACCCTTGTTGTGGCGCCGACGCTCGAAGTGGCGCCGACGCTCGAAGTGGCGCCGACCCTTGTCCCGGCGTCGACGCTCGAAATGGCACTGACGCTCGAGGTAGCGCTGATGCTTGAACCGGCGCTGACAGGTGAGGCGGCGCCGACCCTTGTTGCGGCGCCGACGCTCGAAGTGGCGCTGACGCCTGAGGTAGCGCCGAGGCTTGAATCCGTGCTGACAGGTGAGGCGGTGCCGACCCTTGTTGTGGCGCCGACGCTCGAAGTGGCGCCGACGCTCGAAGTGACGCCGACCCTTGTCCCGGCGTCGACGCTCAAAGTGGCGCTGACGCTCGAAATGGCGCTGACGCCTGAGGTAGCGCTGAGGCTTGAATCCGCGCTGACAGGTGAGGCGGCGCCGACCCTTGTTGCGGCGCCGACCCTTGTTGTGGCGCCGACGCTCGAAGTGGCGCCGACCCTTGTCCCGGCGGCGACGCTCGAAGTGGCGCTGACGCTCGAAATGGCGCTGACGCTTGAGGTGGCGCCGACACTCGAAGTGGCGTTGACGCCCGAGGTAGCGCTGACCCTTGCGGTGGCGTAGGGACTCGCCGCGGTGCTGAAACTTGCGGTGGCTTTTGGACTTCTGGGTGGCCTCGCGGGTACCTCTCGATGTTATTTAATAAAAAAAACATATTTATTTTATTTTGCTTTTTTTTCTGCTTATAACACCCTTCTACAGACCAAAAGGTATTTACTCACATAAATTTCATATTTCCTATTTACTATTCCTTCACTTGAGAGTTTAGTTCCAAGGGAAAGAGAGAACATTGACTCAAAAATATATACAAATTGACTCTATTGAAAATTTATCCTTACACTCTCCGAAATATAAGGTTGATATACAAATTGACTCTATTGAAAACTTATCCTTACACTCTCTGAAATATAAGGTTGATATGAAAAATACCGATAGCACTAAGATCCTAAGGCTCAAGTGCTTATAATTTCAGTAACTAAATATAAAAGGTCATCCAATAAAACTCTAAAGAACCTGAATATAAAACCACTTAAAGATATCTTATAAAAGAGTGGTGCTACTCTTACCGACAGTAGCTTACCCAATCCATACCGAAACATAGTTTTCTTTAATTAAAAACTTCTAATCTGTTTTTTAAATTAAAAAGCTGTTTACAAAAAGTAAAAAATTGTTTTGTATAAAATTAAAACTATTTTTACAAAAATAAATTGTGTTTTTATATATAAAAAAACATGACTAAATTAAAATAACCCGAATCCGACCTAATTAAATGCAACAAAAAACAATCTTTTTTTCCCAAATATGAACATGACTTAATTAAAACACGACATAACACGACATATATTTTTTCGGTAATAATTTTTTTCGGTAATTTGTTTTTTGTTAAAATCAGTTTTTTTTTTTTTGTTTATAAAATCAGTTTTATACCCTATTTAATATCAATGAAATTGTGTTAGGTAAGACACGATACAAGTTTTTTTTTTATAAAATCAGTTTTAATAAATAAAAAATAACCTGTTAAATTTGATGGCTTAGATTCGCGATTAATTAGTACCGCTGGCGCGGACCCATATTCAACAAATGATGTTGGTCCGAGAATGTAGGTTCGCATCAGCGACACTAAACAAACGATTTTTTCTTTATTAAAATTAAAACAAATAAAATAAAATAACTTAAAGTGTGCATCAGCGACACTATTTTTTATATTCTACCAAAAAAATTTCTCCAAAACTTTCCGTCAAATATGGAAAGAAATGGAGAGAAGAGAAAGCCACGGTTCCAAAATTTGATTACATTCCCTTATTTACCCCTGATGCAATCGGATATACATTAAAAAGGCCATCACTTGTGAAACTCTTATGTGATAAACTTGCTGTCTTTTATAAATTCACTCGGCCATCCCATGCAATTTCGAAACATTCTGCTCTATTCCTCTTCCTCTCAGCCGTCCAGCTATGTAAAAGTTTTTTTTCTTCAAAATTCATATATTCTGTATATAAGCATGTATGTTTGAATACTCAGTTTTCACACACACACACACACACACATGTGTGTGAAAACAATCCTCGGGAAAAAAACATATATCTATTATATAAAGTAGTTTATAGATGATAAAATAAAATATATGTATGATATTTTGACATTTCATGCCCATGCATGAAATGTCATGCTAAAAGTTTTTTTTCTATTTTTTAAAGGGGAAAAAAGGGTTTTTGGTTTTTTTTTTAGTCTTTTTTTTTTAATAAAAGAATAAAAGGAGGAGGGGTGGGGAGGTATATATGTTAACATGTATATACACGGCGATAAATTTGCCCTCGTGATAAAAATTTTTTTAAAGAAAACATAAAAAAAAAATTAAAAATATAATTTAAAAATATAAATATTTAAAAAAAAAAAATTATTTCCCTTTTTAAAAATAATTATTTCCCTTTTGAAAAAAAAAAAGGGACCCTTTTTATTAAAAAAAAAAAAAAACACTTTAGCATGACATTTCATGCATGGGCATGAAAGGGAGAAAATATCATGCATGAAATGTCATGCATAAAAGTGGAGATATTTTTGCCAAAAGCCATGCCCCTTTATATGTATATATATATATATACACCTACCTGTTAACATATATCTATTATATAAAGTAGCTTATCAATGATAAAATAAAATATATGTATGATATTTTGACATTTCATGTCCATGCATGAAATGTCATGCTAAAAGTTTTTTTTCTATTTTTTAAAGGGGGAAAAAAGGGTTTTTGGTTTTTTGTTTTAGTCTTTTTTTTAATAAAAGAATAAAAGGAGGGGGGGGAGGTATATATGTTAACATATATATACACGGCGATAAATTTGTCATCGTGATAAAAAAATTTTTAAAGAAAACATAAAAAAAAATTAAAAATATAAATAAAAAAAATAATTTAAAAATATAAATTAAAAAAATATAAAAATATAAATATTTTAAAAAATATATAAATTAAATTATTTCCCGTTTTAAAAATAATTATTTTCATTTTGAAAAAAAAAAGACCCTTTTTATTAAAAAAAAAAAACACTTTAGTATGACATTTCATGCATGGGCATGAAAGGGAGAAAATATCATGCATGAAATGTCATGCATAAAAGTGGAGATATTTTGCCAAAAGTCATGCTCCTTTATTATATGGACTAGTGGATACCCGTGCCGATGGCAAGGCGATAAATTTGCTCCCGTGATAAAACTCAGGCCATAAAAAAATGCCCCCGTGATAAAACCCCGCCCATAAAAAAAGAAAAAACAAAAAAAAAAAAAGTAAAAAAAAAAAACTACTTTTAGCATGTCATTTCATGCATGGGTGTCCATATTATATGGATGTTAAAAAAAATATATGTATATATTACATATATGTTAAAATGTATATACCATGCATATATATGTTAATAGGTATATATTACATATATATTACATATATGTTAATATATATATATATATATATATATATATATATATATATATATATATATGTGTGTGTGTGTGTGTGTGTGTGTGTGTGTGTGTGTGTGGACCAGTCCGCATTTTAAGAGTGCGGATCGGACATGTGTCACCTGGCGGTGAGCCCAGAAAAGAGAGTGGGTGTGCCTATAATTTAGGCGATAATTTCTAGGCGCACGGTTAGGTGACACATGTCAGGTCCGCATTCTTAAAATGCGGACTAGTCCGCACAAGAGCATTATATATATATATATATATATGTATGTGATTATGGATGATAAAATAAAATATATGTATGATATTTTGACATTTCATGCCCATGCATGAAATGTCATGCTAAAAGTTTTTTTTTCTTTTTTTTAAAAGGGAAAAAAGGGTTTTTTGTTTTTTGTTTTAGTCTTTTGTTTTTTTTTAATAAAAGAATAAAAGGAGGAGGGGGGGGGAGGTATATATGTTAACGGGTATATATATGTTAAAAAAATATATGTATGTATATATTACATATATGTTAACATGTATATACCTGGTATATACATGTTAACATATACTCTATATATGTTATATATAGTATATACATGTATAGAGTATATGCTAACATATACTCTATAACATGTATATACTATATATATCATATATAGAGTATATGTTAACATGTATATACCAGTTATATATAGTATATACATGTTATATATGTTAACATGTATATACCAGGTATATATATGTTAACATATATATATGTGTGACACCCCGCCGGGTGATCAGTTTTATATCAAATTAAAAACAGGAGTCTCATATGGTTCATTCTTAGCATCACTGTCGAAAACATTTTTTTTAAAACTTACTAACCACATAGTATTCAAAAAGCTGATGCCAAATTTTATCTTTATTAATCCAAGACAAAAATAAGTACGAAAATAAAATAAAACATCCAATGCTGATAGAACCAATCATCACATAATAAAAAGTCTTGCCGAATAAATCATCGGCTAAATCCAAACCAACGTAAATAACAGATAATAAATTCTATACAATCAGAAAGGAAAATAACTAGATAAAACTCGGAGCAACATGCTCGAAGTAACTAATGTGAATCCCTACACTAGGAATAGAAAAGACAGAGGCGCCTATCCAAATCCTGCAACATTCACATGTGCTGCAGCTGCGAATCCCTGGAATGAATTTAGGCATGGCGTCCTTGTGGCTGGAAACCTAAAAGGTTTTTTAAAACCCAAAATATTTTGAAAATATTTATCGAGTGATTAAATTGAGGAAATTTAAAAAGCATGAATGCGCTTCATATTTACGCTAGTGTCGCACTCCCTTGAGGACAGACTTGTAACACCCCATATTTTTGTGCATTTAATATTTAATTAATTCGAGAATTTAAAATTACTTGTGTCTCGTAATTTTAATTGAATTAAGTATGGAAAATATATTTAAATATTAATCGGGGAGTGAATGGTTAATATTTAGGAAAATTTATTTACTAAGTGAATAGTAATAATTTATTTACATCATTTCGGGTATTAATGACGGGGTATGTACTTATCTCAGCCGGGAGTCGGTATAGACTAATTTGGGTGTGAGACAAGAATTTTTATAAATTAATTTGGATGCCAATTCTGAGTGTACGGTTGAGTCCGGATGGGCTGAGATAGTCGAAAAAGTGTACCCGGGGGTAGTAAACGGGTCACGGAACGTTTTTAGGCTTAGTCGGGCCACACGGGGGCATTTGGGTCACTTGAGTTTGGCCCATTAGGAAAAAAACGGGATTTAACATAATTAAACAATTATAAGGAAAAGGGAAACGGCTAAATTGAGTTTAGAAAATACTTAGTGGGTTAGGAAACCCTAAGAGGCAGTTACAGGCAAATTTGGGGGACAAAGAAAAGAGCCAAAAAGAAAGGAATTCGTCTTCAACCTTGGGAATTCACAATCGCAAATCAGACCCTACGAATCATAAGGCAAGTGGTTAACTTGTTGTAGTATTTAATTTGCTTTTTGATTCATATTTATGTGATGTGAATAATTCAAATTCATTTTGGGATTTAAAGGGTATAAACATGGGGTTTTTGTAAACCAATATTCTGATTTCTAAATTATGTAAGAAATTCATGTGTAATCTGAGAAGAGTATATATATATATCTGGTAGGATGTAATCCGGATGAACTAGAAACGAATTTGAGGTAAGGATTTGATGTTTAAAGGGGTTAAAGGTTAAATCGAATTTTCCCCCAATTTATGAAAACAGTAGAGGACGAAATCAAATGATGTTTGAGGACTTTATGGGGGTCTCTCAGGAGGTTTATGGTGTATTTTATTTATGAGAAAACTTGGGTTTGCTGGTAGAAGAAGTTAGGGTTTGTAGATTTGCGTCCATGGCTGAAACAGACAACTCGGAGAAGACGATGACCTGTTCGATCGATCGATCGAGGGTTGGGGATCGATCGAAGGTCGAAAATTTCTAGCAGTTCGGCCAGTTTGTATATATAAAGGAAATTAAATTTAAATATTTTCCTTTACCTTATGAAATGAGAAATAGACATGGGGGTACAATCAAATTAATTGGGAGAGAGTATTAATTGGTATTTGAACGAAATTATGTGTGTCACACCATGGTTATATTTTGAGAATAATATTTCAAAATAATTAAATAAGGATTGAGTGGGCAAGTCCGGGGTTATTGGTTAAGCGATACCAAGACGTTAAATTTATTTAGAATGAAGGCTAAATAATTTGGAGTCGGGAATTTAGACTCGGATATTGTTTATTTCGGGCCACGAGAGTAAGTCCAAATATATTGGTTGGGGAAGACACCAAAAGTAATTTAATTAATTAATGTGTGAATTAATTAATAATTAGAGTTGGACCATTAACTCTTAATAATTTGAATAGGCTTGTGTTACGGACTTAGTACACGGGATAGCCGGGATAGTTTATTTTAATTATATATATATACGGTGTGCGATAGTATATATATATGGTGTGTACATTAATATCAGTGGCTAGATATTATTATTACATATACTCTTGTGCTATAGAGGGAGGTTACGCGTAGTGGGTGAATCCCCTAGCTTGAGGAGTAGGGCGAGTATATTTCCAGGTCATAGCGTCCGTTATATGGGTGAGGGTCATCTCACTTTCAGGGAAGGAATATGATCGCCTCCAATTTTTACGTATTATCCAAGTTAGTGAGCAATTCTGACTTGGGGTAGCTAGGTTATGTGAATATGCCTAGTGGGATAACACTTTAGAGAATTTACATCTAGTGAGTTATTACTCGGGAGGATGTTCAATATTATTCCAGCATGTTTGTGAATGTTGTAATATAACTATACGTATATAATGAGGAAAATAATTATATACAGGTAAATTAATACAGGGTGTGAATTGTATTATACATATAATGGGTGTGAAAGTTATATGATTTTAAAAAGGGAAATGATTAATTAAGTTAATGTTAATAATAACGTAGAAACCATAATTATGGCACACTCGGTTAGAGTGGGGTGGTTGCAAGGGGTTATATTAGTTATCTAGTCATGGGATAAATAACTAGGTAAATTAATTAAGGCGTTAGTAGTGCACATTAGAGAAAGGGTGAGGATGTTCTCAAGGGTGTGCGACACTAACTAAAATATGGAGAGAATGCACATTTACTTATTACTGCAAGTTAATCATTTGCTAAATCTTTTCCAAATGTTTTGGTTAGTAACCCTTGCTATAAAATCTTTTAAAAACCTTTTAGGTGTCCATCCACAGGGATGCCAGGCTTCACTCATTCCAGGGACCCGTTGCTGCAGCATATGTGGATGTGGCAGGAGTTTGATAGGCGCCTCATTCCTTTCATTTCTAGTGTAGAAATTTCCTATCAGTTATTCGAGCATGTTGCTCACTGTTTCATTCAGTACTTATGACAGACTTGTTGAGATTTATTTTCTTGTCTTTACTTCTGTTGGATTTTGAACCGATGGTTTATTCGGTCAGTTAATTAATTGTGAATGGTTGAATTCAGTTAATTGTGATTGTCATATTATTTTGTTTCCGCTTGAGTATTTCATTTAAGTTAATGAAAGATAAAATTGGCACCAGTCTAATTTTCTCACTTAGGTGGTTAGTATTTAAAAAGGCGACAGTGATGCTAAGAATGAACCAAATGAGAAACCTGTTCTAATTTAATTTAGGACTGATCACCTGGGTTTAATTAGACGGGGTGTCAGAGATGGTATCAGAGCATCCGGTTCTAGTGTCCTTAGGATCTGTGTGGCTTACTACGTTTTAGCATAGCGTTCGATTGATGTAGAGCCCTATTAGTAGGTCTGTTGATTCATTTTTCGCTTTTGAGTTATCGTATTTCTGCTATTAGATATTTTTGTTTAAACTGTGTACTTATACGATTCAATCTATTTTCAGATGCCACCGAAGAGGCAGAGAGCGGAGAGGGCTGAGGCTAGGGATGAGTTAAGGGAGGCTCGTCAGGAGCCACAGGTACCGCCACCACCACCACCACCCGAGTTGATCTCCACTACTCAGGTGGCCGTTATAGTGACCCAGGCAGTTAAGACAACAATGAGGGCTATGGCAACCCATTTTCTCAGCCCCAGGCACCACCTCCCGTGGCACCAGCAGTTCAGGGTCCAGTGGGGCCATCGTCTTGACAACGAGTTAGGGATACCTTTCAGAAGGGTCACCCACACGAGTTTCGGGGTAGAACCGATGTGGTAGAGGCTTGTGACTGGAAGAAGACACTACACCAAAACAAGCTTTTAGTAACAGACTAATTTATTGATTTCTAACAGTATTCTACCATTACTAATTTTAACAATAATATACCGTTACTAAATTAACAAATGTGTTACTAATTAACTTAAAATTTTAAAAGTAATTGAATGAAAATGAATTTTGTAACAACGCTCACAAATTAGAAGCGGGATCCCTCTCAAAATAGAAGCGGGATACTTCCCTCCCAATTTGTCTACTACTCGTTTCTCCCATTTTCTTTAACACGAATGAAGGTCATGGTAACCCCTATTTCTTTCTCTCTCTTAATCGATTCAGAATCGATTTACGATTTACCACAAAACATTAAGAGGTTTATGAATCGATTTCTTTTTCTTAATTTGGTATTTTACGATTTTTGTTAGCGTTTATGAATCGATTTAGGTTCTAATTCATGAATCGATTTAGGTTCTGATTCATGAATCGGTTCAGACCTTCCATTTGGGTTTACGATTTATGGATTTATGAATCGATTTAGGTTCTGATTCCTGAATCAATTTGATTTTATGCTTTGAGTTTATCAATTTCTCAAAATTGAGTTTTCGTTTCTACATTTTGGTTTATGTAGATATGAGGGCTTGGAGTTGTGTTTCGGCACCATATTTCAAATCAGGTATAATTTCCTCTTGAACTTTTCCCTATATTTCTTACGATATGCATTCCTCCCATTCTATTCATTCACGTAACTTTACAGTTGGGGGGGTGGGGGGGAGTTTTATTTCAGTTATTGCTTTAAATTATGAATGTTAGGGTTTTGTTGTTTATGATTGGTTAAGCGTAATGCTATTATTTTCATTTGGATAAGAGAAAAATAGGGTTTGTGTGAATAATGGTTTAGATGAGCACTGGAATGAGGATATTTTTACATATATTTGATTTGAGTGTATTTCTTATTTTTTACAGCTTGTGGTGATTTTATTGGTGCTTATTAGAGTTGTATTTTCTTATTATAAGAACTTTTATATAATTTTTTAGCCTTAAATTGTTATTGTTGTTTAAGTGTAAATTTTGGGACTTGCTTGGATCATTTGTAGTCCCCGTCATTAAATTTTGGGGGTTTACGATTACAAATATGAGCTTTACACGTTGCTATGTTTTCTTATTTGGGGGTTTACATTTACAAATTTTGGGGTTTATGTTTTTAGCCTTGATATGTTTTCTTATTTGGGGCTCTAATTCCTCTACTCATTTACTCAATGATAGGTTGCTAGTCTAAGAGGATCAATAAGTAGTTTCCAAGAGCAAGCAAACAGTAGCAAACCAAAGGTTTGCTCAGTAGAAGTACCATACAAGCTTTGCCAGCCTTTCAACCTTGAAATGTCTCTTTCAAGTCCACTCAAGGTCAGTTTTTAGGGAGCCAAGGGTGGTCAAAAGCGATAGCGTTTGATGGTAGCATCATGTTCTTTGTTGTAGATCTTTAGACACTTTGTGAATTGATCTCTACTATTGAGTTACCCTTTGTGAATTAGTCTCTCCTGTTAAGTTCACCAAACTGTGGTGGCAAATAAGTAAAGAGAATAATAAAGCTAAAGTCAAGAATTTAATGTTTTCTCTTTAGTACAAGGAAAGCCAACCGACCCCCAGCTAGAGCACACATAACGCATATGTATATATATATCAGTGGGTGGGGATCATACTTCCAATTCCTACATTCTCATTGTTTGCATAGAGGTAATTAGAGAACACACTGACAAAACATTTCTTCTCAAATACATTACATGTCTTGTGGAAATGTAGTTGATATTTATATTGGTTCTATGTTTCAGTTAGGAAACACTGCTTTGTCAAGAACCCACATTATTACTGTTTTATTATTTATATTTTTCTTTTGTGCAGAATTTCCAGGAAATAGTGAGGGACTTGGATCAATGTCGCCTATAGGTGTTCGTTTGCTTATTCAATATCGCCATGTAAATAAATTGTGTATATTTACCTTTATCTATTGGTCATTTGCTTTTGAAATGCAGTATATATTTGCGCAAGTTACTTTTCTATTGTCATTTTAGTATAAAGTTTTGTCCAGGTACTGTCATCCCTAAAATATATACTGCATTTCTAACCCTCGAGATAGAATTGAACTTTCTAAAGCAGGTTTTATAGAATTCGAAGGAAATGATATTTATATGTATTAGCATGATAATGTTTACAACGCAGTTTTCTTATTTTTCTGATCTTTTGTGGACATTTTGTATCCCAAGGGTGAGGTCCACAATAGTGTTCCTAAAAACAATACTCCAATTCAAAGGTATCACCATGGATTTGTGAAAATGATGAATTGTATGTGGTATATCTATACTCGGCATTTGTTAACACGTTTTTATATTTGGTATGCCACTCAAATCTAATGTGTCACCCTTTATTAAAAAAATGTTTAAACCATTGTGTAGATGTAATTCTAATCACTCAAATATATACCGTCATCCCTCAATATATACTGCATTTCTAACCCTCGAGATAGAATTGAACTTTCTGAAGCAGGTTTTATAGAATTCGAAAGAAATGATATTTATATGTATTATAATGATAATGTTTATAACGCACGTTCTTATTTTTCTGATCTTTTGTGGACATTTTGTATCCCAAGGGTGAGGTCCACAATAGTGTTCCTAAAAACAATACTCCAATTCAAAGGTATCACCATAGATTTGTGAAAATGATGAATTGTATATGGTATATCTATACTCGGCATTTGTTAACATGTTTTTATATTTGGTATGCCACTCAAATCTAATGTGTCACCCTTTATTTAAAAAAAATGCTTAAACCATTGTGTAGATGTAATTCTAATCATATAGACAAATTTTTTCGACATTGTGAAGAACTATTATCGCTCAATACCTATAGTTTATTATTTTTTTTTATCCTGATTTGGTTCTTCGGTCATTTTTAATTAGTTTAATGGTAAAAGAACCCTCATGTCTTTGAGTTCTTAACCAATGAGAAGGAAGTGGAATTCCAACATGATTTCTCAACATCATGAGATGTTCTTTAATGGGTTTGGTCCAAGTGGCCTACTCTTATGGTTGGTGACAATAACCAATGTAAGTCAAGTTAGTGAAAAGTGAGTGTTATAAAACTAGTTTATATATTGATTTAGTAATTTATGTACATTATGGGAATAAGTCCATGCTTGGCTATTGTAGAACCCGTTTTTTTTTCTTTTTATTAATATATGAACTCAGCCCATCAGGGTTGACCCGTGGGATTTAACACCCTGCTTTGGACATATTCAAATCCAAAGTTCTGGATTTACTACCAGAACTTTTAACAAGTTATCTAATAATTCCTCAATCAGTTTGCATCTGGATTTATTCTATGACCCAATGACAATTACTCAAAGATGTGATCTCGTGGTATGATTAGGTAGCAACTCCATATGAAGCATGAACCACTGTGTTATTCTAGTTTTTCAGTGAGTGATATACAGAGCCAATGATCATTTAATATCAACAAGTATGTGTTCTAGTGCAAGAATATACTTTGTTTCATGATGTTTTAGCCCACTATTTAATTATATTCATATTCATCGTAACTAGATACTTTTAAGTAAGAGGTAGAGATGCATTGAAATATGCAAATTTTTTGGGGAAAACATATGCTCATGCTGTCATTTTAGTATAAAGCATGTTTATGTATAACAAATTACTTTTCTGTTATTATAATTAAGTGCCATTTGCCATATTTTCTTAGCCTGTAATGAGATGTGTAGGTACTGGGATGTTGTTTGGAATTCAGATGGAACAGGAAAAGCAGGAATATTTGAAGTGTATGTCCTCTCCTAATTTTACTTACACTATTTGCTTATGATAAGTATAAACCAAAAACTGAGAGCAACAAGTTTCAAGCTTATAGTGGAAAATTAGGAATAACTGGAAGTGTTATTCTCGAGACCATGGTATCCTTCTCTCCAGGGCAAGCTTGCTACCATAAATATAGACAAAAGGTTCTTTGCCTTAATCACACTATGATTTAATCAAATTGAATGTTTGTTAATAATGACATTATCATTTGCATATTTTGTAGGTTTATTTTGCTTCGTGGTTGCTTGGGCTCGAGACCATGGTATTTATTTGTGTAGATCCAGATGCGGAGGTTATTACTGAGGCTGAAGTTTATTTTATTTTCATTCTTTTGAAGGAGAGATAACTTTATCACACACATAGCCTTTCGTGATGCATTAGCAGTTGAAAATGCCAAAGGACCTTTAACTCACATAGTTGCTTCATCAACCCCACCACCACCACCACCATAAGAGTATGTTCCTTCAAAAACTGTTGTAGTACCTTCAATTTTGCCTATTAAAACTGTGGTTGGGTCTTCCTCCTATTATCATCATGTTAGTTCACATTCTCGTATCTCACTCTCACCACCGCATTTGTTGTTAAATTATGGAATGGTGAATTTCCAAATTTAAACAAGTACGATCCGCGTGGTTCTCCGTGCTTCAATCTTAGAAAGCTCGATTGCTGAATTTATCCCCAAAATCGACAAGAGTGGGAGAATTTGTAGCCGCCAGAGAGCTCGCTCTGTATGTACTCTTTTCTTTCTCAATACTCGCAATCTCAATACATACATAATAAATTTATGGTTTATGTATATATATATATACTATTAAGTCTGTCATTTATGCTGCGTGTCTGGAAGAAAATAACCCAGTTTGGCTATTCAACAAGAGAATGATAGCCAAAAGAGGTACATAGATACATACATACATACATACATACATACATGTTGATTATTATCTTCCATCTCCACCATCACATCATTTGCAGATACGTTACTCATCCCCTCTACATAACCTACAAAATGGCATACTTCCCTTACCACATACTTTGTAAAAGCCTATTAAAAAGCGCCCGCGCATCGCGCGGGGCTAAAACCTAGTACATAATGTAATTAACTATTCTCAACTCAACTCAACAAAATTGTCCCAACGATTTGGCGGTGCATGGATCGTGATGCACAACTGATTAGAAGTAACTGCACAACTGAATTTGTTTAACAACCCAGTGTAAGTTATACAACTGATTAGAAGTAACTACACAACTGAATTTTATTTCTTTATTGAGTTTGTGTTTAAATTACTATTGAAGTCCTAATGTATGTTTTGATTTGTCTTTGCTCACTTATTTTAGGTTTCGGCAATTCGAAAATTGGGAGAAAATATTTTTTGATAAAAAAGGTGACAGTGCTGGGACCGTGGGACATGCATACGAGGCAATGAACAATGTAGGATATCTCGACTATAATCTCATAAGCGTCATATGTTGAATATTGTTGTGTTATTTTTTCATTTTTTAAACAGGGCGGATAGTCCTATAATAAAGGATGCTCTGTTCAATTTTTTTTATATTGTTTACAATTATTTGTGTTATGTAATAAATATTTATAAATTAAGTATTGGTGTTATTTTCACGAATTAAGTTGGCATTTGATTATATGATGTTTAGGACGGATTTTTAGTATTATTGTTGGAGTATTTTTTCTTTCTTAAATAAGGTGGGTAGTTTTATAAACAAAGGAAACTCTCTAAAAAATTTAAATTGTTCCTGTTTATTTTCGAATTGATTAGTTTGAAATATGATTAGGTCATTATTTTTGTATATGTTCTTAGGATTTAATTAGTGTTCCTGATTCAGGATATTGGATCTTGAAAATTATTATTTTTAAATAAGTATTAAGATTAGTAACATAAATTTACCGTTACTATTAGTAACATAAATTTATCGTTACAAATTTTGAATTTTACCGTTACTATTAGTAACAGAATTTCACTGTTGCTAATCACGAATTTTTTGTGACTATTAGTACGTAAATTTTCCGTTACTAATTATGAATTTTTCGTTACTATTAGTAACACAACTTTAGTGTTACTAATTCTGAAGTTTACCGTTACTATTAGTAATAAAATTTTACCGTTACTAATTTTGAATTTAACCGTTACTATTAGTAACAGAATTTACCGTTACTAATTCTGAATTTTACCGTTACTATTAGTAACAGAATTTTACCGTTACTAGCTTCGTGCCCCACGCCTTTTTTCTAACGGAGAAATTGTGTTACTAATATTTTTAGTAACGTTAAAATTGTGTTACTAATGGCGTGTTTTGGTGTAGTGAGAATATTCAGCTCCATCTGCGCATGATGGAGTGTACTGATGTGCAAAAATAGATGCTTGCTACCTTTCATCTGTCGGGGGCAGCGTTACAGTGGTGGGAGTCCGTTACCACCGTGGAGGAGAGGGATTTGTTGACGATATCCGAGTTCTGGGTGCGATTTGACCGCAAATACTTCCCACCAGCGGTAAAGGCTGAGATGAGGAAGAAGTTCAGTGAGTTAGTGCAGGGTGACCGGTCAGTGGAAGATTATGAGGAAGAGTTCACCCGTTTGGCAAACTTTGTGCCAAATGAGGTGAGCGATGAGGAGCGAAAGAAGTCGAGGTTCATGGATGGTTTGGCTTGGAGGATCAAGCAGCATTTAATTGGGAATCCGGCGTTAGTGACTTATACAGATGTCGTTAATGCCGCCCTTATATATTGCCAGGATCATCGCTTCCATACGAAGGAGAGCAAGAGAGTAGGGGAGCCGAGCAAGAAGGGCAAGGCAGTTACTGGTGGTGACACGAGTGGTACTCAACAGCAGACTAGCAGTCAGCAGGGGAATCAGGCTAAGAAATTTTGGCCTGGTGGGTTCCGACCGGGAGGACAGGGGTTCAGGCAGGGGCAGCCAGTCCCAAATCAGCAGCTGGTTCCTCAGGGCCGTCAAGGCCATGGGAATAATGGGGGAGGCCAACAAGGCCAACCACGTTAGGGCCAACAGGGCCAACGCCAGGGGGACGGTTAGAAATGCTATTTTGTCTATGGCCATCCAGGACACTTCAAGAGGGAGTGCCCGCAGAGGGGTAGAGGTCATTAGCAGGATGCCCAACAGGGGCAACAGGGGCAGATGCCGCCAGCAGCACTAGCTCCACCCACCCCACAGCAGCAGGGGCAAATGCACTACGGGCATGTATATAACGTTCGGGATATTCCCAATCCTCCAGCACAGCAGGCGCCACCAGCAGTTAAGGGTATGTTTCTCATTCATGTTCATGAGGTTAATATACTTTTTGACACGGGAGCATCACATTCATTCATTAAATTTAATTTTGCTAAACGGGCCGGATTACTAGAGACCGCGGGTAGTCTTAGTATGTGTGTAGAGTCACCAGTGGGCATCGGGGCTTTGATTCACTCGATTTTTCGGGGGGTGGACATTTTAATTGGGAGGCTTAGTTTAGCAGCAGACCTCTTAGTGTTAGATATGGAGTGGTACGATGTCATCCTAGGCATGGATTGGTTGGCAGGTTATCGGGCAACTGTGGATTGTTACGAGAAGACAATCGTGTTCTCCATTCCGGGATAGGAGATGTTCCTAATAGCGATGTCGCTACCGGAGGGAGGGTCGCGCACCCACTTGTATTACATCGAGGAGGAAACCTCACTAGAGGTGGCGGTTCCGTTGGACTCAATCCCAGTAGTGAGGGACTTTGAGGATGTGTTCCAGGAAATGCCAGGGTTGCCACCCAGCAGGGAAATCGAATTTGTAATAGATTTAGCACCGGGGACGAGGCCGATTGCTTGAGAACCTTACCATATAGCCCCTTCAGAGATGTGTGAGTTATGAGAGAAGATTCAGCAACTCCTGCGTCAGGGTTTCATTCGGCGGAGTACATCGCCATGGGGTGCACCAGTGTTGTTTATAAAGAAGCGAGATGGTTCAATTCGGTTGTGCGTGGACTACAGGGAGTTGAACAAGGCGACGATACGGAATAAGTATCCATTACCTAGGATCGATGATCTTTTATACCAATTGAGAGGGGCATCTTACTTCTCCAAGATCGATTTGAGGTCAGGTTATCATCATCTACACATCCAAGAGGAGGATGTTTCTAAGACTGCTTTCCTGTCGCGGTATAGATCTTACGAGTCAGGGTGATGCCATTCGGGCTCACCAATGCACCAGCAGTGTTCATGGACCTCATAAACAGGGTTTTCAGGGAGTATATCGATCAATTTGTCATCGTGTTCATTGATGACATCCTGATCTACTCGCGCACCGAAGAGGAGTACGCAGAGCATCTGCGTATGGTTCTACAGACACTGCGGGATCATCAGCTATATGCCAAATTCGGGAAGTGTGGATTTTATCTGTGGGATGTATAATTTCTTGGCCACGTGGTGTTAGATCGGGGTATTACGGTGGATCCGAGTAAGGTGTCGGCGGTGAGTGAGTGGGGACAACCCACGACACCGACCGAGGTGCGCAGTTTTTTGGGATTGGTCTGGTATTACAGGCGGTTCATTAAAGGATTCTCAAAGATTGCGGGCCCTTTGACGAATCTGACTCGGAAAGGGGTGCCTTTAACTTGGAGTGATCATTGTCAATTAGCTTTCGACGAGCTAAAGGACAAGTTGACATCTTCACCTGTACTTACTTTGCCGAAGGGAGGACTAAAGTATCGAGTTTACACTGACGCATCCCTACAGGGACTTGGGGGTGTGCTTCAGCAAGAGGAAAGGGCTATAGCTTATACGTCGAGAAAGCTAAATCCCCATGAGAGGAATTACCCCGCTCACGATCTGGAGCTAGCAGCGGTCATTTTTTCTTTGAGGATATGGAGACATTATCTTCTAGGAGAGCAGTTCATTTTATTCACGGATCACAAGTCACTTCAGTATCTCTTCACACAGAAGGATCTGAATATGAGGCAGAGGCGGTGGTTAGAATTCGTGAAAGACTACCAGTTTGATATTTAGTATCATCCTGGTAAGGCTAATGTGGTAGCAGACGCATTGATCCGGAGACCGATTGGGGAAATATCAGAAGTTTGGAAAGCGAAGTGGAGAGAGCTTCGATATGAGGATAATGTAGCCAGGGCCTGCATGTCAGCATTATCCATTACACCTGAGATCATTATGCGGGTGGTGAGGGATCGGGCAGAGGATCAGATCTGTCGGGATAAAGTGAGCCAGTTGTTAGCTGAGGGAGAAGAGGGTTACTCGATCAACTCGGAATGAGGCCTACACTTTAATGGGAGGTTAATTGTGCCAGAGGATGAGGAGTTGAGGCATGCTGTTGTAACAGAGTCCCATGGATTGAGATTTGTGGTACATCCCGGAAGGGATAAAATGTACCAGGATATGAGGAGGCAGTATTGGTGGGCAGGAATGAAACGGGACATATCAGAGTTTGTTTCGAAATGTGCCACGTGTCAGCTTGTGAAAGTTGACCATCAGGGATGCTACATCCGCTAGAGATTCCCGTATGAAAGTGGGAGAGCATCTCAATGGACTTCATTACAGGGTTACCTGCATCACACAGGGGTCACGATTCCATATGGGTCATTGTGGATTGGTTGACCAAGGTGGCCCACTTCTTGCCGGTCTGCACGGACTTTGAGACGATGAGTTATGCACAGCTATTCATAGCGGAGATTGTTAAGCTGCACGGGCTGCCGATAAATATTGTGTCTGACAAAGAAAAAAAATTTGTGGCCCACTTTTGGCAGAGCTTTCAGGAGGCCATGGGCACGGAGTTATGCTTAAGTACAACCTATCACCCACAGACCGACGGGAAGACTGAGAGAGTCAATCAGATGCTGGAAGACATGCTCAGAATGTGTATTTTAGACTTTGGGGGAAATTGGGAGAAATACCTTCCTTTGGTAGAGTTCGCATATAACAACTCTTATCAATTCACAATTGGCATGGCATCGTTCGAGGCACTGTACGGGAGACCTTGTCGTTCACCGGCTTGTTGGTTAGGGGTGGGGGACAATAAGCTATTGGGACCAGAGATTGTCCAGGAGACGTCTGCCAAGATAGAGTTGATCCGAGGGCATATTCAGATAGCTCAGGATAGATAAAAGAGTTATGCGAATGCTTCACGGAGACATGTGGAGTTAGAAGTTGGGGATCAGGTATTGGTCTGAGTGTCCACTATGAAAGGGGTGATGAGGTTCGAAAAGATGGGTAAGTTAGCACCGAGGTACGTGGGACCTTTCTCTATTATTGAGAGGGTGGGACCGGTATCATATCGATTGGGATTGTCGGAGCATCTTTAGCGGATACACGACGTGTTCCATGTGGCATCACTGAAGAAATATTGAAGGAGTGAGAGGGCCTTCTGGAACATTCCACTCAAGGAAATTAATTTACAGCCAGACATGTCGTATGAGGAGAGACCGGTGGCTATTCTAGACCGTAGTGAGCAGAAATTACGATCCAAGGTTGTTCCACTAGTTAGAGTACAGTGGGGTCACCACAATGTTAACGAGTCTACCTGGGAGCAGGAGGAGGATATGCGGGAACAATATCCAGAGCTTTTCACCACAGGTACGAACTAATTTCAGGGACGAAATTCCTTTGTAAGGGGGAGAGTATGTAACACCCCGTATTTTTGTGCATTTAATATTTAATTAATTCGAGAATTAAAAATTACTTGTGTGTCGTAATTTTAATTGAATTAAGTATGGAAAAATATATTTAAATATTAATCGGGGAGTGAATGGTTAATATTTAGGAAAATTTATTTACTAAGTGAATAATAATAATTTATTTATGTCATTTTGGGTATTAATAACGAGATATGTACTTATCTTAGCCGGGAGTTAGTATAGACTAATTTGGGTGTGAGATAAGGATTTTTATAAATTAATTCGAATGTCAATTCTGAGTGTACAGTTTAGTCCGGATGGGCCGAGATAGTCCGAAAAGTGTACCCGAGAGTTGTAAACGGGTCACAGAACATTTTTAGGCATAGTCGGGCCCACACGGGGGCATTTGGGTCACTTGAGTTTGGCCCATTAGGCAAAAAACGAGATTTATCCTAATTAAACAATTATAAGGAAAAAGGGAACGGCTGAATTGAGATTAGAAAATACTTAGTGGGTTAGGAAACCCTAAGAGGCAGTTACATGCAAATTTGGGGGACAAAGGAAAGAGACAAAAAGAAAGGAATTCGTCTTCAACCTTGAAAATTCACAACCGCAAATCAGACCCTACGAATCATAAGGCAAGTGGTTAACTTACTGTAGCATTTAATTTGCTTTTCGATTCATATTTATGTGATATGAATATTCAAATTCGTTTTGGGATTTAAAGGGTATAAACCTGGGGTTTTTGTAAACCAATATTCTGATTTCTAAATTGTGTAAGAAATTCATGTGTAATATGAGAAGAGTATATGTATCTGGCAGGATGTAATCCGGATGAACTAGAAATGAATTTGAGGCAAGGATTTCATGTTTAAATGGGTTAAAGGTTAAATCAATTTTTTCCCCAATTTATGAAAACAGTAGATGACGAAAATTAAATGATGTTTGAGGACTTTATGGGGGTCTCTCACGAGTTTTTTGGTGTATTTTATTTATGATAAGACTTGGGTTTGATGCTAGAAGAAGTTAGGGTTTGTAGATTTGCGTCCATGGCTGAAACAGACAACTCGGAGAAGACGATGACCTGTTCGATCGATCGAAGGTCGAAAATTTCTGACATTAATATCAGTGGTTATATATATATATATATATATATAAGGTGTGCGATAGTATATATATATGGTGTTTACATTAATATCAGTGGCTAGATATTATTATTACATATACTCTAATGCTATAGGGGGAGGTTGCGCGTAGTGGGGGAATCCCCTAGCTTGAGGAGTAGGGTGAGTATATTCCCAGGTCATAGCGTCCGTTATATGGGTGAGGGGCATCTCACTTTCAGGGAAGGAATATGACCGCCAACAATTTTTACATATTATCCAAGTTAGTGAGCAATTCTCACTTGGGGTAACTAGGTTATGTGAATATGCCTAGTGGGATAAAACTTTAGAGAATTTACATCCGGTGAGTTATTACTCGGGAGGATGTTCAATATTATTCCAGCATGTTTGTGAATGTTGTAATATAATTATACGTATATAATGAAGTAAATAATTATATACGGGTAAATTAATACAGGGGGTGAATTGTATTATACATATAATGGGTGTGAAAGTTATATGATTTTAAAAAGGGAAATGATTAATTAAATTAATGTTAATAATAACTTAGAAATCATAAGTATGGCACACTCGGTTAGAGTGGGGTGGTTGCAAGGGGTTATATTAGTTATCTAGTCACGGGATAAATAACTAGGTAAATTAATTAAGGCGTTAGTAGTGCACATTAGATAAGGGGTGAGGATGTTCTCAAGGGAGTGATGCACTAACTAAAATATGGAGAGCATGCATATTTACTTATTACTGAAAGTTAATCATTTGCTAATTCTTTCCAAATATTTTGGGTACTAACCCTTGCTATAAAACCTTTTAAAAACCTTTTAGGTGTCCAGCCACAGGGATGCCAGCCTTGACTCATTCCAGGGACCCGTTGCTGCAGCATATGTGGATATTGCGGGAGTTTGATAGGAGCCTCATTCCTTCCATTTCTAGTGTAGAAATTTCCTATCAGTTATTCGAGCATGTTGTTAAATCTTTTCCAAACGTTTTGTGTACTAACCCTTGCTATAAAAACTTTTAAAAACCTTTTAGGTGTCCAGCCACAGGGACGCCAGGCTTGACTCATTCCAGGGACCCATTGCTGTAGCATATGTGGATGTTGCGGGAGTTTGATAGGCGCCTCATTCCTTTCATTTCTAGTGTAGAAATTTTCTATCAGTTATTCTAGCATGTTGTTCACTGTTTCATTCAGTACTTATGACAGACTTGTTGAGATTTATTTGCTTGTCTTTACTTCTTTTGGATTTTGAACCGATGGTTTATTCGGTCAGTTAATTAATTGTGAATGGTTGAATTCAGTTAATTGTGATTGTCATATTATTTGGTTTCCGCTTGAGTATTTCATTTAAGTTAATGAAAGATAAAATTGGCACTAGTCTAATTTTTTCACTTAGGTGGTTAGTATTTAAGAAGATGACAGTGATGCTAAGAATGAACCAAATGAGAAACCTGTTCTAATTTAATTTAGGACTAATCACCCGGGGTTAATTAGGTGGGTTGTCATAAGACTCACCCCTCAACTAATGTGCGCACCTAACTCTTTCTTTATATCCCACCTAGTCCTCTACACCGTTGGTAGATACTTGACATAATACTCTCCTGGAGTACTACTCTAGCCCGAGTATGTCTAAAATAAGAGATATATATAAGTTATTCATAAATTTAACTTAAATAATTATCTTCCCTTTAAGTCCATATAACATTTACACTATCTATATGTTTAATACAATTTACTCCATGTATTTAATTACCCGTATATAACTATTTATCACGTTATATATGTAAAACCATATTACAACATTCACACATATGTCGAATATATTAATAGCCCATCCTCCCGAGTAATAACTCACCAGATGTATTCTCTAAAGTGCTATCAATCCAGGTTACTCAGTCCCACCTGGAGTTTCGAGACAATTATGGTCCGCCGAATCGGTACGTAAATAATAAACGTAATAGAGGCGGTCATATTTCCTTCCTGAAAGTGAGATAAGCCCCTCACCCACATAACGGACGCTATGACCTGGGATATACTCACCCTACTCCTCAAGCTAGGGGATTCACCCACATTGCGCAACCTCCCTCGATAGCACTAGAGTATATGAATTAAATAAATATCTAATCACTGATATTTAAGCACACACAATATATATAGTATCACACTACCATATATATACTTTAAGTTTAATCCCGACTTTACCGTATATAATGTCCGTAACACTTAGCCTAAAATATTCTCGAGTATATGGTCCGACTCCAAATTAAGATATTCCTCATAATAGTTAATTAAATACTTTGGCGTCACTCAGCCAATATATCCGGACTCGCTCACTTGGCCCGATTATTATTCAGAATTCAAATGCCCAAATTCCCTTAATAATTTTGACACACACTTATTAATTAATTCCAACCTTAATGTCTCTCTCACATGAAATGTAAAACAACCTTATACTTTTTTTTCTTAAAATCCCAAACCATCCCAGATTTAAGACGCTTCTTTAGTACCTGATAAAAGTTCATTTGGTTATACATATAGTACCTGTTAAATTTCATTTGGTTATATATATATATATATATATATATATATATATAATTTTTACTTGTTTGTTATATTAATTAGCATAATAAAAGTTCTATTTTTTAAAGTATTTATTTCCTATTTACTAGATGGATAATCAAGACAAAGAGAAAACAAATGAACTCATCATGTTGGTGAGAATTAGACAATTAGTTGGAACTTTCACAATTACTGCGTACAGTAATATTTTGAGCGAGTTGCATTAAAATATTCCTAACATGGAGCTTAAAAAGGAGCATTTAAAAAATCGACTAAAAACTCTAAAAGAGCAATTTAATAAATGCTATGATTTGTTTAAAAATTTGAGTGGTTTCGCCTGGAGTTCGACAACTAAAATGTCGAGCGCTGAGCCTGAAGGTTGGAAAAATTTAATCCAAGTATGTATTTCAAATTATGTTAAGTAAATTAGGTTGGTACAAATAATATATTAATTGTTCATTATTTTTTTATGATAGGCAAAACCTGAAGCCAAAAATGGATGACTAAACATGTCAATGACTATGATAAGTTGGCGGAGATATTTGCTAATAATAGAGCCACAGGTGACGGCGCTGAGACAGCTAAGGAAAAGAAGTGTCGTTGGGATAAATCTATTGATGAGAGTGATAACATTACCATTAATGATATTGATTTGGATGATGATATTATTCTAGAAAGTTTTGGTAGTGATTCAGCTGAAGGGGGGACGCGATGCTCAATCAAATGCATAATTAACGTGATGACACAACACCATCAAAGGGGAAAAAAGAAGACTTCACACAATGAAGATGAAAATCATCTTTTGAAAAGTGCTCTTGAAAATGTGGCCAATGCAATCCGAGAGGAAAATACAGTCATTAAAGAATCTTGTCCACGCGTTTACTCTGAGTCAGAAATTTTTTAGGAGTTGGTGGCTATTGGAGTACATCCACATTTTATCGACAATGCATATCTTTTTCTCTCACAAAATCCCGACAAAGCAAGGATAGTTCTCGGTTCCCCTTCTGAGAGACGCGTGACAATTTTGGAGAAAATGATGGCGACTAATCGTGCACCGTGATACATTATGAATTTTATGTTTTGGAGATATCTTTCTTAATGAATAATTTAGTGTCATTTTTTGGACTATGTTTAAGACTTATTACTATGGTTTGAGACATTTTATTACGATCTTTTTTATCGACACATATAGTCCATTATTGTGTTGGTATGCATTATGAATTACTATGTTATTATATTCTTTAAAATATTATAACATGCTTTGTTAGTTATAAGGGTATAAACGTATTTTTTCTTTTTTTTTCCTTTCCTTTCTTCTCAACTCACAAACAAGGAGGAAAGAAAGTAACTTTATTTTCTCTTGTGAACTCACAAACAGAGGAAAGAAAGTCATGTTCCTTTCCTTTCTTTTCTCTTCTCTCCTAATAAAACTTTCCTTTCTTTTCTTTTCTCTCCAAAACTTGCAAACAAGGCCTTAATGTCAAAATCAGAAGAATCTACTGTGGACTGAAGCGGATATGTCTTTATTTCAAATAGTGATAAGCCCATGTCATTGAGGTGTTTCGCAACATTTACAAATTAAAATCATTTAGATAACAAGTTATATAAAATTCTAAAGACAATTGGAATTTCAAATGGTGAATAACCTTCGCACCAAAGTAATTGGAAAGGGCACAGTGAAATTAAAATTAATATCTGAAAAGGTTTTTACTTTGATTGATGTACGTCATGTGCCGAAAATATGTAAAAATCTTATGTCTGGACACTATCTCAATGAGAGAAATTTCAAACTTGTGTATGAGTCGGATAATCTTGTTTTATCCAAGAATGGTCAGTTTATTGGCAAAGGGTGTTCTTGTAACGGCATGATCAAATTTAATATAATAAATGATATTATTTATGTTTATATGATTGATTCTATTTCTTTATGGCATGATAGATTAGGTCATGTTAATTATAGAAGTATAAAAAACATGACTAATCTATGATTAATTTCTAATTGTAAAAATGACCATTACGATAAATGTGAAATTTTTGCTCAATTTAAGATATCTAGAAAGTCTTTTAAATCTTGAAAGGACATCTGAAATGCTTGATCTTATACATAGTGATATACGTGACATGAAGAATAATGTCACTCGTGGGGGAAATAAATATTTTTTTTTAACTTTTATCGATGATTACTCCAAATATGCACATATATATATATATATATACTTACTTAAAGGTAAGAATGAAGTATTCGATAAATTTCTTATTTTTTAAGCAGAAGTTAAAAATAAACAAAATCGAAAAAATCAAAGTCATACGATCTAATAGAGGTGGTGAATACTATCCAAATGAATCTGTTCACTTTTGTAATACTCGTTGAATAATTCATCAAGTTACGACGCCATACACACTGCAAAAAAATGGAATAACGAAAACGAAAAATAGAACTTTGGTTGAAATGATAAATGCAATGTTAATTAGTTTTGGGTTGCCCTTGTCTATGTGGGGTAAAGAAATTTTATCTTCATGTTATATTCTATATATAGTTCCATGGAAAAACATGGATGTTACACCATATGAATTATGATTTAATGGTAAACCTAATCTTAACCGTCTCAAAGTTTGGGAATGTCTTGCTTATGTAAGAAAACCTGAACCTAAAAGACCTAAGTTAGGAAATAGGACTTACAAGTGTATTTTTATTGGATACTCTAACAATAGTATGACTTATAGATTTCTGAATCTTAAAACTCAAAAAATTATTGAGTCGGTGGATGTGCAATTTTTTTAGCATTTAATAAAGTCAAGTACTTTGAATCAAGGATTGGAAAATAATAATTCAACTATTGATGTCTCACCTTTTAATGCTTCACCACAACAAATATCACCTTTGGAATCAAAGAATGATGTTAAATCAACGAGAAGTAAGAGACAAATAACTGATAAGACATTTGGACTTGACTTTGTAATTTATCGTATAGAGGGAGATGTGAATGAAAGTAAGAACAAAATCAAATTTGTTCTTAATGTGGAAGATGAACCGACTACATTTCATTAAGCGGTAACATCTAGGGATGTTGTCTTTTGGAAAGAAGCAATCAATGATGAAATGAACTCAATTTTTTCAAAACAAACTTGGTTTATTAGAGATCCCCCCCCCCCCCCTCTCCCGAGAGCAAAACCAATTGGGTGATAATGTATATTGAAAATAAAATTAAATCTGGATTGTTCAATTAATAAATTTAAAGCGAGATTACTTGCTAAAGGTTATAAACAAAAATATGGAATTGATTATTTTGACACATATTGCACGCATAACTTCCATTAATTAGACTATTAATATCTCTTGCTTCTATTCATAATTTAGTGACTCATCAAAGGGATGTAAAAACTGCTTTTCTAAATGGTGATTTAGAAAAAGATATTTATATGGAATAAACTGAAGGGTTTGTTTTTCCCGGCCAAGAAAAGAAAGTGTATAAACTAGTTAAATCTCTTCCTGGCCTTAAATAAGCTCCTATGCAATGGCATGAAAAGTTTGATAAGATAATAAGATCCCATGGTTTTAAAGTAAATAATGCCTACAAATGTATTTATAGTAATTTTAATAATGGTGTTGGAGTCATTATTTGCTTACATGTGGATGACATGCTTATATTTAGGTCAAGTCTCAAATATGAGGAAGAAACCAAGAGGTTTATATCATCAAACTTTGATATGAAAGATCTAAGGGAAGCTAAATCTTTATTGTTTTGTGGTAAAAACTTTATTATTCGGACATCTTGGACTGAGAGTAACCCAGGAAGGAGGTTTAAGAGCTATGGTACTTCATTAGTAAGCTAACTTAGCCCTAGAATTGAGTAAAGTAGTGGTTTGAATGGTTTATAATTAACTAAATACTTACTTCTTAGGCTATTTCAAGTGGGTGTATCCTCCCATCTGCACTAATACCCGAAATGCTAAGGAGGATCAATGGTTTGGAGGATGAACTTAAAGCTATGGAGGTTGAACATAAAGCTATGTTAAAGTCAAGGAAAAGAGGAACTCAAAAGCAAAAGTGAAAAATATGAAAATCATGATTGTAATTCTATTGATTCTTCTATTATACAACAAAGTGTAATGTAATGTGTACTGTTGAAACTTGGACATGTGCCTACTGGAACTACTTTAATGTTTTTAATGTGGAAACTTACATTTAAAAATACTATTGCATTGAATTGGTGGAAGGGATTAAAATTGGTGAATTATTTTTGCGTTATTGCATGTAATTATGATTAAACATCTTGGTTTTCAGGTATTAAATAAAGGAGACTCTATTAAATTTTTTTAAAATTGTAAAGAATTTTCAAAATGATTAACTAATATATTATAGTTATTTCATTTTACTCTAAAAATATTATTTTACTATAATCTTATTTTGATAAATGATTATTTATTGATTGCAAGTTATGTATAAGCATATAATTCCCTAAATACTTCCAATATCCAGTTGTAAGGAACTTGATCAGAAATTCTCACTTCTCATCACTATCCAATTATATTGCGTAGTGCTAAAACACGGACACGATTCTCGTGAAACTACTTTAATGTTGAAACCTACATTTAAAAATACTATTGTATTAAATTTGTATAAGGAATTAAAATTGGTAGATTATTGTTACATTGTTGAATGTAATTATGATGATTAAACAAGTTGTTTTTCATGTATAAACAAATGAGACTATGCCAATTTTTTTTTTAAATTATAAAGAGTTTTCAAAACAATTAACTAATATATTTAGATTTAATTTTTAATACCCCGTGTAATTTAACACTTAGGTTGATCAAGTCTAAATATAAAATCATACGGGATAGTAAAAATAAAATAATATCATTCTTAGCATAAAGAGATCAAATGAAACAATAGACAATAATTTGGAAGCGATGAGAGGATCCTCAACTATAACTAATAATGTCCAATACCCAAATCTATAAACAATGTTGTCTCAACAAGAATATATACATACATCCCCTAAAGAGTCTATGAATATTACAAGCCATCTAAGTATCAACATTCAACTAGACATCTCAATATAAGCTAGACTGAAAAGATAAATGATAACATGAGGTGGAGAACTCCAATGTCTCTGGAGCTAATACCCTGAGAGTTGCATATCATGCGCTGACTGGATTGAAAGGCATCTAAGTGTGAGGTCCAGCCCTAACACCTGGTTTCCACAAAAAGGGGGTTAAAACCCTAGCAAGTAACTTAGCTACGCAACTTAAAACAGTTATATGCATAAATGATAAAGTCACGGTTGGATTCTTTAATGAACGGTTCAACCCATAAACGTAGTCTGACAATATATTAGAATTATCTCATTTTATATCATTATTTAGTCATTCTCTTTAACTAATCAGTAAGTAACCGACATGCTCAATAATTCATTGACACATAACCGACACACGCCACTTTCTCTCGGCCATCTCAAATGCATGCGATACGCCAAGTTTAAGTAATCACATGTATTAATCATAATTACTTTCATTAATTAATTATGCTCATTAATTAATTATCACATACATCTCGACTGTCTCATAAAGATGCGGTATGCCAAATTTAAATAATTACACTTCACACCATGACTCCACCTGGTATTCGCTTGGCCGGGAATTAACATATCATAATGAACTATAAATATCACATTTTACGCCCTGACACCACCTGGTATTTACATGGCCGGGAATCTACATACCATAACATCAGAGTGTTCTTCCATGGTACCCACACATTCATTTCCATTTAACATGTTCAATTAATATTGACATTTTGTCACGTAATTATCCACTCCGAGAAAACTACTCATTTACTCTAATTACCCAGACTCGGTTGTACTATTTAGAATTAATTATACATTTTTAAATGATTTAAAGAACAAAAAGGGGTAAATACCATGCAAGTGATTCCTCGTAACAAAAAGCATAAAATTGAAAGTATATAAATTTCATTAAATGATTTTAAGTCATCAATCCTACCTGTCTCTAAACTCCATGTGTGAGATGTCTCACTGAAGTGAAATCCAAACAAGGAACCCTCCCGATACACTTAGGTTTAGTTAGAGTAGTTGCTAAGACAAATTATTTGAAGTTTATTACGCGATAGTAGAGCAAGAATTTAAATATCTATGCGAGAAATCTTCGAAGTAATCTAAACTACTATTCAACAACCAAACCAATCACAATAATTTCCCATACTCCTTCTAATGTCTAAATAACCGAACATACATCAACAATATCATGGTTTCGAACGTGGGTTCATATTGAATTCTTACATAGAAGGGACACGTAGTTATTTTACGTGAGTATGTTACATCACAGGGGTCCATTAATGCATATCAATTGTCTCAAGTCATTTACATTATTTCATATCTGTTATTACAATATGAATAAGGGTCTCGTAACGAATCTCATCAATATGTAACATACAAGTCAAAAGTGTAAGGTACAACCCTATTGAGCAATTGAACTTTCAGAACATTTTAATTCTAAATATATTTCGCATTGTCTATTCTCGTATCTCATATAACCAATTTCTACAAACGGGTCATATCCAAAATTATTATTTTCATGCAATGGGGTCAACAATTTATTTTCACAAACTAATAGGCTCGACGTGAATTTTTAAGTATATAAAATATATAAATTCAACTATTATAACATAAATTATGGTTACATATTTTTCTAAGGGTCGCTAATAAATTTTATCACAAAAATTTTGTTTAGGTGAATTTAGAAAATACACACTGTTGATACCAAATTTAGTCTGCTGACATGGACCAATCATATGAAGACACGTGTCAGCCTACGTGGAAAATACGAATACTTTCAATAAGCAGCATACTTAAGCACTCTGAGCTACCGAGCAACTTAAGCGCTCCGAGCTACTTAAGCCTACCGAGCAACTTAAGTGCTCCGAGCTACTGAGCAACTTAAGCGGTTCGAGCTACTTAAGCCTACCGAGAAACTTAAGCGGTCCGAGCTACTTAGCATGCAGAGCATCCACATCAAGAAAACCAAAAGGCAACTACGCATTAAATGCGCATTATTATCGTACAGATGTATATGTCTACTAGATAACAACGCATTATCTTTTCATATGTACAACCTCAAGGCTATAAATACATTGTAACCTCCTCATAAGAAGGGGACTTTGGATCTCTTGGTAAACATATTATCGAGATTTAAGGTAAACAGTCAGCAATACAAAACAGTGGACGTAGGCCATTTTCATAAGGCTGAACCACTTTAAAAATCCTTTGTCTTATTTATCTGTGATTAACTAATTAGATATAATCTAATTTTTTACATCAACACACACATAAAAGGAGAGGAGTAGAAATATACTTGCCTCGAAAAAAAAATGTATCTCGAGATTAGTCCTAAATTGGTGAAGAAGTCTTCTTAAGATTCCTCTCGTAAATAGCCTCAAAAATTTCTTTAAAATAATGTATAAATAAGGTTGGGGCTTAATTTGAAAATATGAACAAAATTTGGATTGGGGCAGAAATAATAACCTCTAAAAAATGGTTGAAAAATGTTAAAATGAAGAGAAATTCTAGAGCGACTTCCTAATTCGACTCATGAAGTGACTCTCTCTGACGTGGCATATAAAAAGACAAAAAAAAAGCATTGATACCTCTTACCCCTCCAAAAACATAACCCACCCAACTTTTCTCCCACCAATAGCACTGCTACCTCACTCAACAACCCCACTTTCATTCTATGATCTAACCCAACAACAATATCCCCCACTTTCATGGTTTGATCTAGTATTTTAAAGAATTATTTTTGGTAAGTATTCTTATCATTTTGTTCCTCTCATTTAATTTGTTCATTTATATTTTCTTAGCAGATTCATGCCTATTTTTTTTCCCGTATTAGTATATTTAAGTGGAGAATGACGTATTAGTATATTTCTATATTAGTATATTTTGTTCCTCTAATTTTTTTTTTTGTGGAATAACTTATTTGATTTAAAATACAGTGTTGGGTTTAATTTTTTTTTATCAAATATATGGCAGCAATGGAAACTTAAATTATTAATAGTTCGAGTGAAGATTATGAGGCAGAGTGTGATGCTAATTATGAAACTTTGAATGATGAATTTAATGATATGGAGGATAAAATTGGGGGTGAAGATCTAGAAGAAAATATAAAAGACCCTGAACTAGGAATGATTTTTGACACTTATGATGATTTATTTTTTGTTGCGCTAAAGCAAGACTATCTATAGCGACCAAGACGATAAAACTCACTCGGAAATTTTATCAAACACTTGGTGTGCGAAAAACACCCAAGACCTTGTTCCAAAAATGAACTAGTGTGCAAACTCCCAATCAAATCAACCAAGCCTCAATGAAGAGACAATAAGAACATACAGGCAATCATCAAAGCAAAACAACAACGATATACCATGGTTCACCCAAATTTGGGCTACATCCACCAAGGAGGATTTCTTCTTTCTATATAGATAAATGGAGGAACCCAAAGGTTATACACACACACAATTTCTCTCTCTTATAAAGTCACTCACAACCTCACAAGAACTCACCTCTCAAATGGAGATCTACCTCTCTTTAGCTTTGATAACTCTCAAAATAGCTCTCAAACTTGTCCTCTCCCAAAACCTAGAAATAACACTTGTGTTTATAGATTTGAGCTAAAATGGTAAATTTGTAAATAAACCAAAACTGAAAAAAATAGGAGAGCCAAAACCAACAAACTCCATCTTAGCGATCGTGATGATCCAACTAATCTCTAGAATGCTGAAATTGAACCCGCTTGAAGACCATCCCACCATCTGCCAAGCCAATGCGATTCTTAAAGGCGATCCTCACGATCCAACCGAACTCGAAATACAAACATCAAATTCGCTTGAAGATCATACCGACGTCTAACAAGCCAATACGCTCCACCCGACGCTAAGCCACCCCAAACTTCAACCATGAAGTGAGATACCGTAAGTCTTCACTCTAATACTCAAAAGGACTCCACCCGCCAAGGAACCAAGCTCTAAACTAAGAACTAACCATCTCATGCATCTGAATGCTTCCCATGTAACCATACGGTGAATCTCGCTCCTCATGTAACCCGATGAGTACACCCCACACAATACATATAGCATATACCCTCTTTACACGAAATATTCAAACACATCAGCACCATCTTCCACCTTGAGAAATAACCACGAATGAGAGGGAAAATTCCTCACCTCCCACACCCTCCAAATCTCACCCTCGAAAGATGTACCAATGCTTTATCACGAAAGACTCATGTTTGCCAATGCTCGTAAATAATCACCCATCGACCTTCCTTGAACTTGTTACACACACCTCGAATCCATTACAGTCCTACACCTCCTCGATTCTAATCGGCCAATGCATGTGTGCAACTAAACCGAGTCAACATCACCCGTTGGCCCTGGAGGGGGACTTCGATCCATCCCATCCACTAGTAGGTATTCTCCCATCACTACCATCTACTCTCGAAAAGCTAGCACCCAATGTCTCCATTTTTTTCACAAACGAGACATGCCTCGAACGTTCGATCACTTGTGCACACCGCTTCCCCTTCTTCCTCAAAGTCTGATTTAGACGATACAAACCCTCTCTCTCCTCTCCCCTCGCTATGACCATACAATCGCGTGTGACTTTCAATACTCCACTAGCCACTGACATCTGGCGACCCTTGGAATCCAAAAGGCTAATGGATATCAAATTCTTTCACAACTTTGGGACATAAGCCAAACCACCCAAAGTGCGTTCCACCCCATCGAATATCTTGAGTTTCACCATCCTGACACCCTTAATGGAAAACTTCTCTCCGTTAGCCAAAGACATGGAACCTTTTTTATTTTTCGTAAAAGTATCAAAATATTCCTTCTTGGAGCAAACGTGATCCGACGATACCGAATCTAATATCCAATCATCTTGGAAAAGAGAGTTAACCTTAGAGATTGTGAGAAAGTTCTCCAAGTTCATCTTCATAATCCGCACTCGCTACCGCTGCCCTCTCGAAATCAACCTTGCCCTTAACCTTGTCGTTCCACAAAGGACATTCTCTGATCATATGACCCCATTACCGGAACTTGTAGCATTTCATCCCTTTACCACTAACACCCCTCGATCTAGACCTACCACCGTCATTAAATCCCCGATTGGAGTTCCTCCCGCCATTTTGCGCACCTCCGTCTCTCACCGTAAGGCCTTCATTATGGGAATACCCATCACCTCCACCTTCATTCTTTCTTATTGTGACATGAGATTGGATATCTTGCACTACCTCGTTGCACCAGAGCGTAGACTTCTCAAACATAATAGTGGTCACAAAATGCTCATATGAATCGGGTAATGATGCAAGCAATAACAATGCTCGATCCTCATCAATGAATTGAACATCTATCCGGTTCAAGTCATTTATCATGGTATTAAAACGTTTGATATGCTTAATTTTATCCTCGCCCTCCTTCATCTCAAGCTTGAAGAGTTTCTTCTTGAGGAACAATTTATTTGACAACGACTTCTCCAAATAAATTTCTTCTAGCGTATCCCATATGCCTTTAGCCGTGATCTCCGCTATCACGTTATTCAACACATCATCTGTGATAAGCATCTCAATACACGAAGCATCTCTTTGATCAATGTCAATCCACTCGGCATCAGTCATGCCTACCAGTTATCCCTCTACCCCCTATAATGCTATTTGCAACCTCTGTTGGACAAGAACGCCTCGCATTCGTCTTTGCCATAACCCGAAATCAAAAGCCTTCATATCCGTCTTCATTGAGCCACCTGATCCATAACTCAGATCCCATCTCTTAGAGCCTCCTCTCGTAGAGGTTGATTCTCGAGTACTCTCCACATTTTCTGTCATTTGGAATAAAAACAAAAGCTATGCCAAAATTTCCAAAATTGATTCAACCTCGAACCAAAATACTGGGCAAATAATGCAACCAAAGCTCTGATACCACTTGTTGTGCTAAAGCAAGACTATCTCTAGCGACCAAGACAATAAAACTCACTCGGGAATTTTATCAAACACTTGGTGTGCGAAAAACATCCAAGACCTTGTTCCGAAAATGAACTAGTGTGCAAACTACTAATCAAATCAACCAAGCATCAATGAAGAGACAATAAGAACATACAAGCAATCATCAAAGCAAAAAAAAAACAACGATATACCGTGGTTCACCCAAATTTGGGCTACATCCACCAAGGAGGATTTCGTCTTTCTATAGATAAATGGAGGAACTCAAAGGTTATACACACACACACACACACAATTTATTTCTCTTAGAAAGTCACTCACAACCTCACAAGAACTCACCTCTCAAATGGAGCTCTACCTCTCTTTAGCTTTGATAACTCTCAAAATAGATCTCAAACTTATCCTCTCCCAAAACTTAAAAATAACGCTTGTATTTATAGATTTGAGCCAAAATGGCAAATTTGTAAATAAACCAAAACTGAAAAAAATAGGAGAGCCAAAACCAACATTTTTGTATTACCAAAAGGATGGTGATGAAAAGGGGGTTCTGGTGAAAAGACGATCTTCAGTTAAAGGAACAGATGGAGATTTTAAATGGGTAGTTGGTGCATGCTCTCGGTCCGACAAAGAGGTCCAAACAAAAATTTTAATTCATTTCTTATGGAAGCGGGTGGTCATGAGAACGTACCATTTTTAGAAAAAGATTGTTATAATTATATTGATAAGGTTAGGCAGCTAAGACTTGGTGATGGAGATGCTATAGCACTTCAAAAGTATTTCATCAAAATGCAAATTGATAATTCAAATTTGTATTATGTTATGGATTTGGATAAAGATGTTAGGCTAAGAAATTTATTTTGGGCGGATGCAAAGAGTTGTGCGGCGTATGAGGAATTTGGAGATGCTATCACATTTGACACCACTTACCTAACTAACAAGTATGCTATGTCATTTGCACCTTTTGTTGGTGTCAACCATCATGGCCAATCAATATTGTTAGGTTGTGATTTGATATCAAATGAGGATGTTGACACATTTACTTGACTTTTTAAGTCGTGGCTTGATTGTATGGGTAGTCGAGCTCCCGTGGCTATTATTACCGACCAAGATAAAGCTATGAAAAAAATAATTGAAATTGTATATCCCAACACACGACATAGATGGTGCATATGGCATATTATGAAAAAATTACCCGAGAAATTACGGGGCCATGAACATTATGAATTATTGAAGTTTGAAATGAAACATTACGTTTATGAATCATTAACTAGTGAAGAGTTTGAAGATAATTGGAATTCGTTTGTTTATAAATTCAATCTTCAAAATAATGAATGGTTGAATGGGTTGTACAATGAGAGGTAGTGTTGGGTTCCAGCATTTGTTAAAGATACTTTTTGGACGGGAATGTCCTCAACTCGACAATATGAAAATGCATTAAGGAGCAATTTGAAAATGCAATTAAGGAGCAAGGTGCAAAAGGAAAATCAAGAAGATTTTAATTCTTTTAACTCTTGGATCCCATGTGTTACTCGTTATAATTGGAGAAACAATTTAAAGATGCTTACACAACCACCAAGTTTAAGGAGATTCAACAAGAAATAACGGGGAAGATTTATTGTAATGTCTTTTTAGTTAGAGTGGATTGTGGTTATTACACATTTAATATTTCAGAAGACATGGTTTGAGGAACAACCCAATAAGCCACTTTTATCGTTTTGTTGAATGAGAATGATTGTGATATTAAGTGTACATGTCGATTGTTTGAATTTAGAGGAATTATTTGTAGGCATGCTATTGCGATTTTCATTAACAAAAATATTCATACCATTCCTGAAAAATTCATTCTTCGACGATGGAGGAAAGATGTGAAGAGATCACACACAAAGATTAAAATTGTGTACTTCGATTGGGCCTTGAATTCAGAGCATTAGCGTTTTGATATAATGTGTAATTTTTTTTACGAGGCCGCAAACTTGGCAGCCAACAATGAAGAGAAAACAAAAATTGTTATGGAATGGACGAATGGGTTGATTGAAAAATTGAAGAAATATGAGGGAGATTGTGAAAGTAATCAGTTGAGTCCATCACACATGAGTTTTGGCAAAACAAGTGTTATTGTTCGTAATCCCTTGGCCGTTCGTTCTAAGGGTCGACCACCTATCAAGAGAAAGCAATCTATTGTTGAACAAGCAATTAGGAGAAAAGTGACAAAGAAAGGGAAGCATAATGACACAAGAAGAAAATAGCAAGGTAAGTAATCCTTTTTTTCATGAAAATAGTACAAATATATAATTTTCTCATGGAAATAGTACGAATATGTAATTTTTTTAAAATGCAACAATTACATAATGCGGCAAATTTAGAGGGCTTTCATAATGAATTTTTGAACTTCGCTACTCATTTTTCCGAATACGATAACCCATTATGGCGTGGAATTAACGACGGTTCATTCGGCCAAAACATTATGAAACAATTTTCCACGGAATATATGCAATCAAGAAGGATGGATGATAATTGAATATTAATTCTGCACGGTTGTTAGCTACAATTTGCAGGGCTATTTTTTGCTAAAAGTGTAAACTGTTTAATTGGTTTAGCTTCTTTTTTTTAATTTTTTATACAGGGATGTTATCTATAATTTATTTTTTGAAAAATGGTTTAAATTTTGGGTCTGTTAAAGTATTGTGATGTTTAATCTGAATTTTCTAGTGTTTTTTTGCTGTTAAAGTATTCTGTTTTTTACAGTTAAATTTTGCTCTAATGTGAATTTTGCTGTTAAATTTGAATTATGCTGTGTTTAAATTTTGCTGTTATAGTATTCTTTTTTTTGTTGTTATAGTATTCTGTTTTGGGTCTAATATGAATTTTGGATCTCTTAAAGTATTGTGATGGATGATAGTTGAATATTAAGTTTTTTTTTCAGTTATAGTATTCTGAATATTGATACAAATGGGCGGGGATTGAATTGATTGGCAAGGTTCTTTCATTTGGAGAAAACGTGGGTAATCAAAAGTATCCAACTGTTTTTTATTTTCTTTTTTTTGTCTTCTTACGATTCCAGTCACTTGTGTAAGTCGCTGGAGAGAGTCGGTATAGAAAAATAATGGTACACAGTGGTATAAGGTTGACACTGGAACAATTTTGAAGTTGGATTGGGTTTGATCCCAGTTTGATCTTCAACACTGTGAAAATAATGATTGTCCAGCAAAAATCACGAACCTCAAATATAAATTAATCGAGATTCACGTAAAATGATTCGAATACCTCATGATATGCTAGGGGTGTTCAAAAAATCGACTGGACCGACAAACCGAACCGAACCGAGCCGAACCGACCCTTTTTTTTCGGTCTCGATTTATTTTTTTGGTGGACCGACCTAGTCGGTCCGGTCCACGGTTTACAGTTTCAAAAACCCTGTTAGGACCAACCCGGACCGACTGTATATAAAATAATATATTTTTACATATATATGTATATATATAAGATAAATAAATAGTAAAAGTATATATTTCAATATTTGATTAGTTTAAATTATAGTTTAATCCAATAGTAGGTTTGTTTTAATCGCAAATTTTGATATTTTTTAGTTTTTAATGTTTGAAAAAAATAGACTTGGGTATATTTGTACTATTATAAATGATGTAATTCATTAATGTGAGGACCGACGGGTTAGACCGGACCGACCCTATAAAAAATCGAACTGACTAGGGTCGGTTAACCGACATTATCGATCCGGTCTCGGTCCATTTTTTTAAAGGACCGACCAAGTCGGTTCGGTAAAAAAAAAACCTTAAAATCGAACTGGACCGGATCGCGAACACCCCTGTGATATGCTAACAAAAATAATAATAAAAAAAAATCCCTCACCCGAGTATGGACAACTTCAAATGCCGAAAGCTGTATTTTGTTCTCTCGGTACCAACGCTGGATGGTGACAAAAAGAGGAAAGGGACCCCTTGATTTCCGTGCGGCTTGATGATGCAGGCCACTGTTTGTTGCTCTTTTCCTTACTCCCCTGTCACACTTGCTTAACCAAACAAAAGCCCCTTCTCTACCGTCTCCTTTGGATTTCTCCCAAGGCCTATATTAAAGAACAAACTTTCTTTTCTCCTTATAGATTTCAACGCCTGATTAGTTTTTTTTTTTTTTTTTTAATCTAATTTTAACGGTCGGTTAGTCTCCTATTTTATATATATGTTAAATTATTTAAATCTCATAATTATTTAAAATTTAATCATTTTTGTCTCTTTCATAAAGAATGATAAGTATAAAAATATAGGATCAACAGTAAAAAAATAATAACATGGAATTAAATACACATGTATTTAAAAAAGTAGGACTAAAACTTGTAATTCTCATAACTTGTAGTTTTTTTTTTTTACTTTAGTCTTCTTTCCTAACCACTCAAATTGTATTAAGTCTCATAACTACTCAAAATTGTCTATAACTACTCTGCACAGATAATGACATTTGGCCTATAGTGATTACAATAGGATCAACAACTAAAAAAATAAAAATATAAAAGTGAATACAAATAAAACTTAAAAAATAGGAATAAACACTTAAGATCCTATAAATTAGTACTCGACCCAAAAAAATGACATGTGGCCCACTAGTTTTAATAGTATATCATGGGCCATTAATATTTTCTTTTATTTTAGCCAAGTAACTATCTAAGCCCCTCAAATACTAACATATCTATTTAAATCAAACAAGTACACATATCCACTAATTTAGTCCACGGACAAAATAATTATACAAATCGAATTAAACTAATTACATTATTTGGTCTACGAGAAAAAAATTAATAATTGGAAATCAATATTGTATTTCGATTCTATTAACTAATTAAGCGAATCATCTATAAAGTTAAATCTCACTTCCATAAAATTTACAAACACTATATGACATTATATTTAAATCTTAATAGACCATAAAACGTTTTATCTCTACAAATTAAATATGGTTACCTTCTTAATTAATTACTTTATTTATTTATTAACACTTAGTAAATAATCTATAAAATAAACGGGGTATTACACTCTTCACCTCTAACAAAAAGAAATTTGCCCTCTAAATTCACAAAAGAATGCATACCTACCTCAATATAATTTTATTCAACTGTAATCTTATTTTGACAAATGATTATAGAAGAGACAAGTTTTTTTAGCGTGACTACTATATTTATGACATTGGTAGAAGTTTTTTAGTGTGGTAACTATCTTATATAGTTACATAACGAGTCCCCCCACCTAAAAAAAAGTCAACTAGTTAAGTTCATAATCCCCCCCCCCCCCCCCCCACACACACACACAAAAAAAAATTCCCCAAAATCAAACTGATGGTTTCCCTAGTGCTTCTGCCTTACCTTGCCTCCCTTCGTAGATTTAGCTCCTCTTGTTCCTCTCTTAACTTGACATTAAGTAAAATTTAGAATGAACTATATTAATTAAATTTTAGTTTTAATATTTATCAATAATGTTACAAAATCCCACAACAAGTTTTTCAGATATTATTTGAGATCCACTCACTTTCTCTGTTGTGACTTGGGATTGAATGTCACTCATCCATACATGGTGGCCAACATATGATTTACTTCCTCATCCCTGTCCAAAATAAAATTGCAATGCTTAGTTATTAATGGAAAAGATTCATGCAAAATGACATTAAATGATAAAAGAATATATGATGGAATTAATTGAACACACTTATTTGTTTTTTCCTTGCATCTCCTCTTATTATGCCTCGGTTGCTCACACAAATCGCAATAAGTGTTCTTTGATGGAGCTGCGTGCTCAGCCTATTGGGATTTTTTATGTTCTGCTCATCTTGTTCCCATCTTATCCTCTTCTTGGGCCTCCCGCTAGTAACTTCCGGCAAAAGGGTGGTGTCATTAGTGGCAACCTTGTTTTATCCCGCATTTAGCACCATTCAGTGTTTCAATGGTGTTATAATAGCATTCTATGTCGTTCTCTCTCTTGTAATAGTTGTGGACAAACTCTTTTCGCTTTAGGCTAGCATAAGCCATAGCTGAACAACTATAAAGGCATGGAATCCTAATCAATTCCCATTTCCCACCTATGCAAGTTAGAACATCCAAATTCACCACAAACTAGGTTCTTGTTCACAAAGGACCTATAACATGTGTGCTTAGTCTCTAAAACCCTCACCTATAAGGGCGACTCATCAATCATCTTTGTAGCATATAACATTCAATCACAACCATCTCTACAAACTGCCCTTAGCCTTCTTTTCTCAATATATGTGATTTTGATTTGCTTACCATGCTTGATAACAAGCTGCCTTATGGCCTCGTCTAAGATATATAGTATGACAGCTAAAACATTGGCCAACTACAAATATAGGATCATCCACGTCTATTTTTGGATTAAATTGAGGCCAATGCTTGAATTTTACCCTCCCCCATCTTCCTTACCTTATGAATTATCTACACTCCTCAAATCATATGAAACCCCTTCTCAAAAGATGATGAATGGATACTGATTGATGCCATTCCCTCCTAACTTTTTGATCACGACCTTGTTAAAAATGTAAAAGAGTTCACCCCAAATCCAGATGATGGTTAGAGAGCGATTGTAGCAAAGTATCTTGCTCGCCGTCCTTGGCCACCTTAGGTCTTTGTGCATTTCTTTTTAGTCCGTGATGTAAATGTAACCTTATGTTTTAATAAAGAATTTCCTTATGTTTTGAGCATATGCTGACTAAACATGTATTTATCTTGTATGTCCGATGGTTACTTAGTATCTTTATTGACCAAAATAATACTGGTTAACCAATCTTAGGCCTTAGGTGAGCTTATACTTAGTTTAAATCATTTTAGGCTTTTTTAGTCGGTTAAATGATATTTAAGTAATAGTCCTTTGCTTTTTATATGTTTGAACATTTCCCCAGTCCAATATGCTTTAGTAATATCATTCCATCCACATTATCTTTTAGGTTGTGTCGTCACACTCCCTTAGGCCTAAGTGAGATGACGACAAGAATGCACCTGGATAATGGGCAATCTTCCCGAGCAGTTTAAAAAAAAATATAGAAGTTGGCGACCAACCTGAGTTGAATTTGTTGCCTAAGGATCCCCTCGAGGGCTTTTTTATTGCCAGAGAAACTCATAAGGCCTCTTGTGTTTGTAACAAGGACCTGAGGGTGATAGCAATTCTAAGTGCTTATAGTTGACTTATCATAACTACTGCTAACCCTGTTTGTTAGGCATTTAGATATGTGCAAAGCAGTTATCATTGGAAAAGGTGCAAATTGACGAGATATAATCAAGATAAGTTAATCAACCAATGCAAAAGATGATAATAGAGGGGCCAATCGACCTTTATTCGTTAAGTACTGTCTAATGAGTAACACAAGTTTGAAAATTAAAATTTGCTTAAACTAACTAAAAGATAAAGAAGAAAATCTAAAAGTAAAACTTCTTTATATTGGTTGTATTGCATTCTCTTGGTATCTCCCTACCCTCCAGCGTTTCCAAGTGATATGCTCCTTGAAGATCGTCTCTGATTAATCTAAAGGGTCATTCCCAATTCGGTCTCAGTTTATCGTCTGATGGTTTTATAACACCGTCGAGGACTTTCCTCTAAACATAAGCCCCTATAAAAAAAACGTACTTGGATTGACCCTCTTGTTGTCGTTCTTAGCTAGATATTATTTGTAGGAATCCAACTTGATCAAAGCTAGCTCTTGTCGCTCATCCACTAGGTCAAGCTCCGTGTGTAGTGATCCATCGTTGAGGCCTTAGTCTACCAGAGTGGTTCTTATAGTAGAGAGACCGGATTCTAGAGGGATGACATCGTCCATTCCATAAGTAAGTGCACAAGGGTGTTTCCCCAATTGGTTTCCTGGGTGTGGTAAGATAAGCCCATAGAACATGAGGGAGTTCATGCACCCAGGCACCTTAAGCTCTTTCCAACCGCTTTTTTAGTCCATCGATCATGGTTTTGTTGGAAGCCTCTGCTTGTCCGTTGCTTTGGGAATACGTCACTGAGCTAAAGTGGTGCTTTATGTTGTGCTCATCACAAAAAGCTTGAAAGAAACCACTTTGAAATTGTGTACCGTTATCGGTGATGATAACCCTTTGTACTCCAAAGCGAGTTATGATATTCCTCCATATGAAACTTATCATGTCAGAATCTCGAATGTTTGCCAGTGGTTCTGCCTCTACCCATTTGGTAAAGTAATCTGTGGCGACCAGCAGATACTTGTGATTTCCAGGTGCAGTAGGTAGTGGTCCCACAATGTCTAGCCCCCGTTGAGTGAAGGGCCACGAGTTAGTGAGTGATTTTAGGTCACTAGCGGGCTGGTGAACCATAAGTGAGTGCTTCTGTTACTTTTTGCATTTGCGAAAATAGGTACCAGCGTCCTTTTGCATGCGAGGCCACTAATATCCTCCTTTAATCGTGCAAAAGGCAAATGATCTTCCACCTGTGTGACTCCTACAAATGCCCTCATGGAGCTCACTAAGTACTTATTCGACATCTTGTGGGTGAACGCACTAGAGGTAAGGGCATGTAAATAACTTCTTGTAAAACTTTCCTTTAGGGTTGAAGTAGAAACGAGCAGCCTTGACCCTAACTTAATGGTCCGACCTCCTGTCGTCTGGTAGTATGTCACTTCATAGAAAATTAATGATGGGATCCATCTAACTTCGAGCCTTATCTGTGAGGAGGACTTGCTTGGCTACGACTGCCTAATTGATACTAGGCTGCTCGAGGAACTCTATCTGAATTGTTCTCCTTAGGTCAGAGTCAATTACTGAGCTTAGTGTTGCTAAAGGGTCGGTGTGACTGTTCTGTCCTTGAGGGAACTATTGAATTTCCACTTTTTTAAAGCCTTCCACGAGTCCTCTTACTACGTCAAAGTATGTTTCCATTCGATCATCCTTGGCGTTAAATTCTCCACTTACCTTCTTGGAGACCAGTTTGGAATCACCGAATACGTGGAGGCGTTTTACCCCCTAATAGTTTGGCTTTTCGCAAACCGACAATCAGTGCTTCATTCTCAGCTTCGTTGTTGGAGGCCTCAAATTCCAATATAATTCCTTTCTCAATTACAGTGCTTTCGAGGGTGATGAGAACAATATCTACTCTTGCCCCCTTGGATTTTAAGGCTCCTGATAAGCACCCAAAAGTGTACATTTTATACCCCCGAATAGATGTATTTTAGTTGTTAATTCTCGGGAATTTGGGTCTTATATTCGTAAATGTTTAATGTGCAGGCTTTATCGTCATTTGCGAAGTTCAAACGCTTATTTCAAGGCTAATGTGATATTTATGGAGCTAATTATCCAGTCCCGTAACCTTAATCGAGACTAGACTTAGCCCAAACCTTCACTCGAGCCCGTATGTCTTTAGTTTGTGCTTTCTAGATTTTTTTTTAGAATTTTATTTTGAGTCATGTATATATTTTTAGGATTTATTTTTATATTTTATTTTGTGTGTCGCGCATGTTTTTATTTTTAGTATTTATATATTTTTTATAGGTGTGCGATTTGGTTTTATTTAATTTTTATTTTTATTTGATTTTAGTTTTTAGTATTAGTTTAGTTAGATTTATTAGTATTATTTTACTTTGAGTCATTTATTTTTAGATTAGGAATTTAATTTTTTATTTTATATTTTCTTTAGTTTTATTTTAATTTTTTTTAGATTTTGTAAATATTTAGTTTTTATTTGGTTGTCATTTTAATTTTAATTGGATTTTAAATTTTTTATATTTTTAGTTGGGTCTTAATTTTATTTTTAGATTAGATACAAATTAAACACACACATACCTCACTATCCTACACTCATATACACCCAAACACACTCATACAGAATATCCTACCCTCTCACACACACCCTAACACCATACACCCTCACACACACCAAACAAACCCCCCATACACTCATCTTCAACCTCACTCATCCACTCATCTCTCACCTCCATTGATGTCCACCTCAACCTCCATCAAAACCCACGACCATTTCCACTTACCAACTCACCAGTCCAAATCCCCCTTCAACCCCACGACCTTACCCCCTCCCTCTACCACCAACTACCCGATCGGACCTACACCTGCCTCACAACCCGACTCCACCTCGACGCCGGTGAATACCAATAATCGGGTTAAACCCGAAACTCGCAAACTCCGCTACCTTAAATCCTCCAAACCTGACTTCAGCTCAAACCCACCTGCCAGCAACCAAGCCCTCCACCACCCAATTCCAACCAAAACCCATCCAAGCTTTACCCGATTTTTTTACCTGCTAAAAAAACAAGACCAAATAAAAACCAAACCCACATTTGTCTTAACCCACTTAACCCTTATTCCAAAAATACTCCCCAACCCCCTCACACTCTCATGACCTCACACAATCCATGCACATTTGTGAATTTTCCCATTTTAACCCTAACTTATACTTTAGAGGCACAACAACAGGGTACACCCGTTTCGGCTTGGATAGGGTGAGAACCAGCTTTCTTAAGGGTAATCCTCCCACGTTCGCAGGGGGATCTGACCCAATGGTTGCTCACTAATAGAGGAGGGACATGGAGAGATATTTGAGGATGGTGGACTGCACGGATGTGCATAAGAAGATGTTAGCAACATTTAAGCTGACGGGGGTGGGAGAGTTCCACCACGTCGGAGGATAGAGATTAGTCGGGTTATGTAGATTTTCTGATAAAGTTTAACACTAAGTATTTTCCGTATGGAATTAGGAACGCGAAGAAGCAAGAATATATGGACTTGGAGCAAGGTTCAAAGTCGATTGTCGATTATGAACATGAATTCACAAATTTATCTATGTTTGTACCAGAGGAGGTTAGCACTGAGGTGAAGAAAATGGAGTGTTTCATTAAGGGATTGTCATGGTCGATTAGGCAGATGGTGTTGGAAAATCCCACCGTACACTACTTACGCTCAGGTGGTGGATGTCGCAATGTTACTACGGCAAGATAAGGTCAATTATCAAAAGAAGTTGGGAAAGAGACAAGAGTCAAATGGACAATGTGGTGAGAATAAGGGTTGTAATGACGAAGCTTGGAAGAAACAGGAATAAATCAAGGACAACAGGGTGAGCAAAATCGGGGGATGAATTTAGGATCTATTAAGGGTGCATGTTTTGTCTGTGGAAAAATAGGACATTGAGCGGCTCAGTGTAACAAGAGGGAGGGACAACGGGGCCAAGCGGCACAGGCCCAACAGGGTCAAGTCACACAAGGGCAACAAGGTCAAGGAGTACAGGGACAGCAAGGATTGAGGCCTCCAATTCTCGCAGCGGTAGGTGTTCAGGGAGCACCAGCAGCATCAGGTGGACAGGGAGTATCCGCAGCACCAACCAATATAGGTTACGGGAGGTTCTATGTACCTCAACCTCAGGCAGAGCAGGATAGATTGTGTGGCTAGTAGAGTATCGCGGTAGGCAATATTTTCTTAAATAGTTATATATGTAGGCTTTATATATATTGTATTTTGTTAAGGATTACGTTCGGGTAGGTTAGGTGTATGGGCGCCTAATTGTGTTACTCTATGGGTAGGCATATGTGAGCCTTATTTCATTTTCCTCTCCTCCATAATCATCAACCTCCAACATAATCAAGTTTTGTCACAAGTTTTGAAGGCTTAATTGGGGTTTAATCAAGTTTGTCCAAGAATAACTCTTTGCTAATTTTTCGAGAGGAATCCAAATTTCTAATCAGATTTTCAAATCGATCTTCACTGAGGCATTAATACTCTATTTATTTTCTTTGGCATTATGCATTTTAAGTATTACCTAAACCTTTAATCATGTTTTTTCTTAAAAGAAAGTAGTGACTTAATTAGGAAAAGTGGACACTAATTATGGGACTGATATGCCCCAAGTGTGACCTCGGCTCGGAGACACCAACCTCGGTCGAGATCATGGCCGACACTGGACAAGCCTGGGGCATGCGGCATCAGTCCTCGGCCATAGCAAGGTCGGCCCAGGCCGACACTACCACCAGCCTCTCCAAAGGACATCGCACACATCACAAGGATCAGCAGCACTCTCGTATACCTTGGAATGGCATCCTCGGCCAGATATAAGCCGAGATCGCAAGAAGCCTTACCAGCAACCTCATCAAGACATCAGTCGATGCTCCAAACACACCAGCTCAACCTCGGCTCGGGCCGACCTTGTCCATTGACTCGGCTAGGATTAAGCCGAGACCTCCATGGCCACCTTGGACTGAACAAGCACCTAGACTTACCAACCTCGGCCTCTCCCAGGCCGAGGTCATACACCAAGCACGATAGCCGAGCATCTGTTGACATTTGGATAAGGACACGTGGACACAAATCAGTTATAACAAGATTATTCCCCACACGTGGGGAGAATATTTCATCATCATTCTCTACATGTGACAGTGACAGATGGCTTTCCCATATTGGTGAGGCAAACACACACATGAACATTACATGCATGGGGGGTACATTACACCCCCTAGGTACTATATATAGAGGTCATCCTCTATCTTGCAAGGGATCCAAAAATACAACCCTAGCTGAAACTTTGTCGAGATACACAGTAGAGAGAGAAAGCTTGAGAGATTATATCCATGGTCATCAGTGCCTTATTACAGTGAGGTTATTCACACACACAGTGGACGTAGGTCAATTTAGGCTGAACCACTTATATTCCGGTGCTCTCTCCTCTTCTCCTCATCTCATTCTCTTACCTTTTTACATAACTATGATGCCATTGTTGTTCTTAGGTTGAGCTTGAAAACACCTTATCTGGTGGTGCTAATTCTAGTATCATCATTTTGGTGCCGTCTGTGGGAAAGAGAGAAGCTATCTCTTCCTCTTCTTCAGCTTAACCTCACCGGAGACTCTGGTGGTGAACCAGGCACCACCCCTTGCATGGAGTTGCTTCACCATTGAAAGAGGTCCTTTGAGATACTAAGCTCATCTTCTACTCAAGCTCTATAGTGTTAACATATGGCACCAGAATTACCACCGCCTCTTCCGCCACCTGGAGGTGGAGGGCTTAGTTCCAGTCAGGCACCGCCCCAGTCTGAAATGGCGGAGGTAGCTACAGCCTTGAGGTCTTTAGCTGCAACACAACAAGCTATGCAGGAAAAATTTGCACAGCTCAGCCAAACTATGATGAGGCAACCTGGAGTCTCACCGGATATGGTCACTTCGACGGCTGTTCAGCCTCATCCAGACGCCAGGGGACCACCCCAGGCACCAATGAAGGACCAGCCTGCACCTCAGCGGAGAAGGGACGTTGCTGACCCTAGGCGCTTACGCCTGGGGAGGCAAGGAAACCCTTGCCCAGAGGATAGGTATGACGATCTAGAGGCGAAACAGGCCCCGAAAGAGTGCTGGGAGCCGTATGAGGTGTCGAATAACACTGTACGACCTCTTCAGCAAAGTCAAGGCTGTGTCGGCCGAAGAGGTGAAGAGGCTCAACAAAGAGGGTCAGCCTTTAATAGGTTGAGCAGAGGGTCATCTTTTGAGAGGTTGGGCCCAATGAATGACCTAAGATAGAGATTAGCGAGATCGAGGAGCGCGACAGGCTCTCAGAGAGGAAACAGACAGGGTCGGCCAGACCAAGGCCGACACTATAAAAGAAGAGGAAGGGAACAGGAAGAGGTCAACAGCTGACGTGCCGCGGCCGGGGAACCCTCGGTCCATCCCATGGAGGTGGTTGGGGACAACCTCGATCAGGTCGATGGCAGAAGACCGTGGAATGACTCTATCCATCGCCTTGAGGAGAAGATAGGAGACCTTATTAAAAGAAGGGACCCATTACAAAGGGGTTACTCAGAGGGCTCTCCATTTGTGGCTAGGATAGTGGGCTTACCAATGCCAGCTAAGTTCAAGCCTCCTACAGTGTCTCGCAAGTATGATGGCAGCACTAACCCTATACATCACATCGAGATGTATCAGTCGGAAACAGATATCTACTCGATGCCCGATGAGATGAAGTGTGGGGCCTTCTTCGGGACCTTAACATGGGCAGCACACAGCTGGTTCACCTCCCTTTCGAAGAACTCAATTGAGAACTTCAAAGGCTTGGCTGAACGATTCATCCACAACTTCTGCTTTGGGGTGAGACCTCAAAAAAAGACTACTCACCTGCTGTATGTCAAGCAGGGCAAGGATGAGAGCCTAAGAGACTACATAGCGAGATTCAACAAAGAGAAGTTGGAGGTCGAAGATTATGAAGAGAACATAGCCATGACCGCCCTCATAGGGGGTCTACAGAAAGGGAAGCTGTTGTGGAAACTTGCGGAAGATCCCCCTAGATCTATGGCGGAGCTCCTAGCAACCGCAGGGAAAGTAATGAATGCGGAAGAGGCAATGGCCGCCAAGTGTGAGGATGAGAATCGCGGTAGCAATGGAAAGTCCCAAAAGAAGAAAGATGGGAAGAAGAGGTCGGGTGATGACAAGTTCGCTCACTATACTCCTCTGACTGTGAGCTGCGAGCATATCGATTGAAAAGATGTTAAAATATGGAAAGCTGAGGAAGTATGTGGATGGTAAGGCTCCTAAGGGTGGAAGAGATGACCCTAAGAAAAGGAGAAATGATAGATGCCGTGACAATGTCCCATCTAGAAGAGACGATGATTCAGAAGGTGATGATGAAGACGATCAAGATCTTCCGCCGAAAGATGACAACACCCCGGTGAAGAGGGTTGGTATGATCTCGTTTGGTGTTGACACCATATGCGGAGGATTTGCAGGAGGTGGCTCTGAAGTAGCTGATAGGAAGGCCCACGTAGCAGAGGCCAGGTCAGTGGCCAAGCTTGAAGTTGTGAATCTAACGTCTTCCGATACAGTGCAGAAGAGGAAGAAAGTAGACATGGACACCCTTGTAGTTGGGTTCTCTAGACTTGACTTCAAGGGTATCTTAGCCCCCCATGATGACCCTCTAGTCATAACAACAAGGGTGCATGGGTGCGAGGTGCAGAGGATCCTCGTAGATGGGGGGAGCTCGGCGGACGTGATGTTTTGGCCTTGCTTCAAGAGCCTAGGTCTTAGCAGAGCAAGGCTGGTACCCTATCATCACCCATTGATAGGCTTCAGTAGCAAAAAGGTCCACCCCTTAGGCATGTATGAGATGGACGTACGGATGGGTGGTGAGTGGCCTAAGAGGCTGACCAAGAAGGTAAATTTTTTCATCGTGGACGAGAGCGTATTTTCGGCCTATAACCTCATCATAGGAAGGGTGGCCCTTAAAGTGTTTGAAGTTGTGCCGTCGATGGTCCATCAGATGCTAAAATTCCCGACTCCCTATGGGGTAGGGGAAGTGCAAGGTGACCAGACCACAGCACGAGAATGTTACTTCAACTCGGCCGAAGAGAGAGAGGCCCATAAGAGGGCAACCACCACTTATAACATTGATACGCTTGACCCAAGAGATGAGACAAAATTGAAGAAGGCAGAGGCCGCGGAAGAGGTAGAATCCATCGTCCTCAATGAGGACGAGCCGAAAAAAACCGTCCAGGTCGGTAAAGCCCTAAAGGCAGAAATCAAGGAAGAGCTGATAAACTTCCTCAGGAGGAGACAGAGTGTCTTCGCATGGAGTCACGCAGACATGCTCGGCATCGACCCTGAAGTTATGAGTCGCAAGCTCAATGTGACCAAAGATGCTAGGTCAATCAAACAGAGACGAAGAGTCTATTCCAGGGAGAAGTACGAAGTCATCCAAGAAGAGGTAAAAAAATTGGTAGAGGCTGAGTTTATAAGAGAAGTCACATATCCAAAATGGTTATCAAATGCAGTCATCGTGCCCAAGGCCAATGGGAAGTGGAGAATGTGTGTTGATTTCACTGACCTGAACAGATCTTGTCCAAAAGACAGCTATCCCTTACCTCGAATAGATAAGATGGTGGATGCTACGGTGGTACATGGGCTCATGAGCTTCATGGACGTGTATTCAGGCTACAACCAGATCTTCATGGATGATGAAGACTCAGAGAAGACAGCCTTCATTATCGACAAAGGGACGTACTGCTACAAAGTGATGCCCTTCGGCCTGAAAAATACAGGGGAAACATACCAACATCTTGTTAATAAGATGTTCGAAGAGCAAATAGGTAAGACTATGGAGGTGTATGTAGATGATATGCTAACAAAGAGCTTGAAAGCTTGCACTCATGTAACGGATCTCGAGAAGACCTTCGACATTATGGACTCATACATAATGAAACTCAACCCCGCGAAGTGTGTCTTTGGAGTAGGAGCTGGGAAGTTCGTAGGATTTATCGTCAACCAGAGAGAGATTGAAGTGAACCCTGAAAAAATCAAGGCTTTGCTTGACATGAAGACACCGAGGAGTATCAAAGATGTTCAAAGACTTACGGGGAGAGTGGCTGCCCTTAATAGGTTTATTTCTAGGGCAACAGATAAGTGCCTTCCATTCTTTAAGGTGCTAAGAAAGGCCTTCCAATGGGACAAAGAGTGCAAAAAAGCCTTCAGCCAGCTCAAGTCTTATTTAGGGTCTCCCTTATTGCTATCTCGACCTATAGCAGGGGAGAAATTATACGTGTATTTGGCAGTCTCCGAATCAGCCGTCAGCGCAGCCATAATATGGGAAGACGCTGGGATCCAAAGGCCTGTATATTTCAACAGTAAAGCCCTTCAGGGGGCCGAACAAAATTACCCTCGCATGGAAAATCTAGCTTACGCCCTAATACATGCTTCGAGGAAGATGAAGCCTTACTTCTAGGCCCACTCCATGGTTGTCCTCACTGACTCCCCACTAAGACAGGTCCTACATAAACCTGAGAAGTCCGGGCGCTTGATGACATGGGCCATTGAGTTGGGGGAGTACGATCTTACCTACCAACCTAGGACGGCCATCAAAGGGCAAACCCTCGCAGACTTTGTCACTGAGTTCACATGGGAAGAGGCCAAGGCAGAGAATGGCCTAGAGGGTGTTGAAAATCGTGGTGTCTTCCGAAATTCAGAAGAGATGACACCAAACATCTTCCAAGATCAGGAAGAGATCGCATCCAACAGGTCCAGGAACCGAGTAGCGAAGAACGAGGAAGATCGGTACCTCTTCAAAAAAGGAGTCATGACAGAAGGGGTCTTCTCATTGGGTACAAATATTTGGAACCTCTTCGTTGATGGCTCTTCCTGCGATAATGGAAGCGGCGCAGGGTTGATACTCTCATCTCCAGATGGTGCCAACATTGAATACGCTTTGAGATTTAACTTCCGAGCTTCTAACAATGAGTCCGAGTATGAGGCCATGATACCAGGTCTCTCATTGGCAAAGACTCTTCACGTAAAGTGACTCCTACTCCACAACGACTCAAGGTTAGTTGTCAATCAAGTACTGGGAATCTATGAGGTTAGAGATGAAAGGATGGCCAAATATCTGAAAAGGGTGAGAACGATGTTAGAAGATTTTGAAGAGGCAAGACTGAAGAGAGTGCCTCGATAAAGTAACAGCCACGCAGATGCATTGGCGAGGTTGGCCTCGGCAACGAAGACAGATGTAAGAAGGACCATTCCGATCGAGGTCTTGGGGAAGGCAACCATTGAGCAAGAAGAGGTATGTAACCCTTGTCACAATTTGAACTTAGGAGACTCATAGATGGACCCCCTCTTCAGATATATCAGAGAGGGAGAGCTATCTGAATCCAAGTTAGAGAGGCGAAAATTGAGATATAAGGCTGCCAAATTCTCGGTAGTAGGAGACGTCCTGTATAAGAAAGGATTCCTGCTACCTCTCCTCAGATGTGTGCACCCCACGGAAGTTCCCCGGATCTTACAGGAAATTCATGAGGGTTCTTGCTCTAGCCACATAGGGGGAAGACCCTTGGCCAAAAGAATCATCACCCAGGGGTACTGGTGGCCAACCCTGTCCAAGGACGCTACAGCCTATGTGAGGAAATGTGATAAATGTCATAGATTCGCCGCTATCCCTCATCAACCTCATCAACCTATGACGTCAATCACTTCTCCATGGCCATTTGCAGTATGGGGAATTGACTTAGTAGGACCCCTGCCAAGAGCTGCCAATAATTATAGATTCTTGATAGTTGCCATCGACTACTTTTTAAAGTGGGTGGAGGCAGAGCCGATGATAACGATCACAGAGCATAAGACCTTCTAATTTATTTGGAAGAATATCATATGCAGGTACGACCTCCCAAACAGTCTCATCTCGGACAATGGGACCTAGTTCAAGAACTCCTCTTTAGAAAAGTATTGCCTAAGAGTGGGAATAAAGCAGTTCTTCTCATCTCCTGGCCGACCTCAGGCAAACGGTCAGATCGAGGTCACAAACAGAATAATTCTCGATGGAATCAAGAAGAGGTTAGAAGATGCGAAGGGAAGATGGACTGAAGAGGTCTACGCTGTGTTATGGGCCTACAGAACCACGACAAGGACACCGACAGGAGAAACCCCGTTCATGTTGGCACATGGCTCAGAGGCAGTCATACCAACTAAAGTAGGACTCCCAATCATAGGATTCAAACCTATGACCCTGATAATAATGGGGAAGAGAGGAGGCTAGACCTAGATCTTATCGAAGAAAGAAGAGAGGAAGCGGAGGTCAGACAAGCAACCTACCAATAGAGGGCAGCGAAATTCTACAACCAGAGGGTGAAGTCAAGACCCATTGTAGTGGGAGACCTAATGCTAAAGAAGACATTACAGAAAGCAAACAAACTCCCCCCCAAACTGGCACGGTCCCTACAAAGTGACAGAAGAGGTTGTGCCTGACACTTACAGGCTAGAAAATCTAGAAGGAGAACCTTTCGCCAACCCATGGAATGCTGATCACCTAAAGAAGTATTACATATGATGTTTTAAAGAATTTTATATAAATGTACCATCTTATTATGAAGAGGTTATTAATAAAAGATCAGTCCCCATGAAGATTCTTGCTACATTGTGCACTTATGGCAGAAATTATGAGGGTAACATCTTAGGTGATGACCTCAGACCTTCATAACACCATTCAGTGGTGACGAGGTCTGAGCTCAGACAACGTAATGGGATGACCTCAGGCCCTTAACATCATTAATTTGGTGAGATTAATTATGGGGATAACACCTTGGGTGATGATCTCAGACCTTCATAACACCATTCAGTGGTGACGAGGTCTGAGATCAGACACCATAATGGGATGACTTCAGACCCTTAACATCATTAATTTGGTGAGATTAATTATGGGGATAACATCTTAGGTGATGACCTCAGACCTTCATAACACCATTCAGTGGTGACGAGGTCTGAGCTCAGACACCATAATGGGATGACCTCAGATCATTAACATCATTAATTTGGTGAGATTAATTATGGGGATAACACCTTGGGTGATGGCCTCAGACCCTCATAACACCATTAAGTGGTGAAGAGGTCTGAGCTCAGACACCATAAAGGGATGACCTCAGACCCTTAACATCATTAATTTGGTGAGATTAATTATGGGGATAACACCTTGCATAATGACCTCAAACCTTCATAACACCATTCAGTGGTGACGAGGTCTGAGCTCAGACACCATAAAGGGATGACCTCAGACCCTTAACATCATTAATTTGGTGAGATTAATTATGGGTATAACACCTTGGGTGATGACCTCAGACCTTCATAAGACCATTCAGTGGTGACGAGGTCTGAGCTCAGACACCATAATGGGATGACCTCAGACCCTTAACATCATTAATTTGGTGAGATTAATTATGGGGATAACACCTTGGGTGATGACCTCAGACCTTCATAACACCATTCAGTGGTGACGAGGTCTGAGCTCAGACACCATGAAGGGATGACCTCAGACCCTTAACATCATTAATTTGGTGAGATTAATTATGAGGACAACATCTTAGGTGATGCCTCAGACCTTCATAACACCATTCAATGGTGACGAGGTATGAGCTCAGACACCATAATGGGATGACCTCAGACCCTTAACATCATTAATTTGGTGAGTAATTATGGGGATAACACCTTGGGTGATGACCTCAGACCTTCATAACACCATTCAGTGGTGACGAGGTCTGAGCTCAGACACCATAATGGGATGACCTCAGACCCTTAACATCATTAATTTGGTGAGATTAATTATGGGGATAACATCTTAGGTGATGACCTCAGACCTTCATAACACCATTCAGTGGTGACGAGGTCTGAGCTCAGACGCCATAATGGGATGACCTCAGATCATTAACATCATTAATTTGGTGAGATTAATTATGGGGATAACACCTTGGGTGATGGCCTCAGACCCTCATAACACCATTAAGTGGTGAAGAGGTCTGAGCTCAGACACCATAAAGGGATGACCTCAGACCCTTAACATCATTAATTTGGTGAGATTAATTATGAGGACAATATCTTAGGTGATGACCTCAGACCTTCATAACACCATTCAATGGTGACGAGGTCTGAGCTCAGACTACTAATTTGGTTTAAGAAAACACCATTGCATAAGCTTCAGAGAAAAAACATCACGACATACATTCAACAAAAGAAGATGATCCTCTTCAGAGAATAACACATTCATAGATTATAAATATTCAGAGGTTACAAAGAATGGAAAAGTAAGAACCATGCTCATTCAAAAATTATAAATGTTCAGGGATTATAAACAAGCTTCACAATTTCAGGGGATTAGAAACAAGCTTCACAATTTCAGGGATTACAAATAATATTCTGAGATTCTCTCTTTAATGGTTTGAGGGGGGAATGCTGGTGTCTTCGGGTTGGTAAAGATGGACGACGTTGGTCACCTTGGCAACGTCATCATGGTGTTCTGCCCCTCCAACCTCTGTGCCGTCCAATGTGGTAGTCTCGACAGGCGCGACAACCTCCTCCTCAACCTCCTGAAGGGCCTGGGCAAGCTGAGGATTAGCAAAGCCAAGGCCTATAAAGTCAGAGGCTTTCAAAGTTCCATCCTCCTTCTCCTTGATAGCTGCTCACTTGGTAGTAGCTTTGATACCTCTCTCGAGGTATTCAAAGCCAAAGCCCATAAACTCATCAGAACTTTTATACTCGACTATTATCCCCTCAAAGGTATCATCGAGGGCTGCCTTCACGGCCGAGCCGACCTTCTGCTGCAGAACATCGTCCTTGGCCTTCAGAGCCACAGCATGGTCCTTGTTAAGCCGAGAGATGTCCCTCTCCAACCCCTTCACCTTCTTGTCAGACTCACCCAACTCAGACTTTAGACGGTCAATTTCTGTGTTCAAAGTACTTTGGACCTTCTCGGCCTCTTGACCCTTCTGGATGAGGGGCAACTTCCTCAGAGTCCAATTGGAGAGGTGGTGCATAGCTGCCAGGCCCTGCAGATTTTGTGATCATGAATGAGTCAAAGACAAATCAGAGGTTACACTTAGAAATTACAAAAAAATATGAGGTCATACCTGAATGGATCTGTGGATGCCGAACTCAACCAGCAAGGGAGTATCAAGTAACCGGAAGAAACGCTTATCGACCTCGGTCATTATAGAGCCGAAGGCATCTAGGGCCTGCAGACTATGGCCGACGATGCTGTCAGTAATGTTCAACTGCTCTAAACGAGCCGACAAGGCGTCTGGTGAAGAGATGGGGATGGCAGTATCAACACTCTTTTTCTTCTGCCTCTTATCCTCAGGGGCATGTTCAGTTGAAGCCCTTTTCTTTGTGGCTTGGGGATTTGAGGCAGAGGGAGCTGGGGGAGGAGCATTAAGGCCTACTTTCTTTGCAAGTCTCGTCAAGCTAGGTGCAACCATTTCCTAGAGTTCGTCTGAGATATCCTTTGGACGCTCTGCAAAAATTAATAGATCTGAGTTAGAAGATCAAACATAAATAAACTCAGAGGTTCAACTTCAAATAGAAAGCACTTACCAAGCTCGGAAAGAGGACTTCCACCTAGACCTGTCTCAGAGACACTACACCATAATGGCTATTTTATAACTAATAGATTTTTTAATTTCTAAGTGTTTACAACACTTACAAATTTTACAACGGTTTTGAACACTTACAAACGTTACAAGTGTTCAAAACCGATATAAAATTTGTGATTTTATTAATGCCAAAACTTAAAAGGGTTGCATCATCTCCTAAAAGTGTAAAAGACATAATTTCCCACTTCATTCTTTCCCTCGTCAAAAATTTCCTCCCCCGTTTACTCAAACCGCACCCAAATTTTCCCTCCCTCCCAAAAGCGCACACACCTCCCAAAAGTGTTTTACAATCGCAAAGCTATGGGAGACGATCAGGAAGAAGAAGAAAACGAGGTTAAATTTTACGATTTTGTCATCGATGTGTTGGATCTAAAAAGTTTTGTTGTATTTAGGAGTTTGCAATGCACGCTGCCATGTTTTTATTTAATTGGTTGCGATTTTTGTTGGTCTTGATGTGTTATTGTGTATGAATTAGTGTATTTGCTAGGGTTTCTAGTTTGAGTTCATTTTGTTTCGGCGGAATTGCTTTATTTAATTTGTTGCTAGGGTTAATGTTTAAAGACTTTTTATTGACTAATTAGGTAATGCTTGGTTGCTGATCAGACTCGTTCATTAAAGATTTCACTTAATTGTTGTTTATGGATTGCTTGCTTGTAAATGCAATGATACTTTCACGTTTCTAATGTTTATATGTTATTATGGAATTTGATGCATATAGGTCTCAAAAGTGTAGTGTTTTGTTGATTTTGATGTGTTACTATGTGTGCAACTAGTGTATTTGCTAGGGTTTCTAGTTTACGTTCCTTTTTTGTTTTGGCTGAACTGCCTCATTTGTGCATTATTTGATATTTTGATAAGGTTCAAGCTCAATGACTTTTTTATGTGTATTTATGTCTTGTTTGGTTGTTGAGAAAATGAGAGTCTCATTTGATTACTCTTTGTTGTGATGTACTTATCTAGTTCCAAAATACACTGATAATTTCCTGTTTCAAATCTTCATATGTTATTATCGAATTTGTTGTTTTGTTGATCTTGACGTGTTATTGTGTATGGAATTAGTGTATTTGCCAGGGTTTCTAGTTTAAGGTTCTTTTTATTCATGTGGAACTCCTTTGTTTGTTCAATATCTGATATTGTGCCAAGGTTAATATGTCTTGTTGCGTGCAGGTTATGAAAGTTAAGATGCCTTATTACTCGTAATTATGCCTTGTTTTGTGGCTGAGAAAACTAAATGAAAATAGAGATCAAACTTATTTATTGAAACTAGAGTCTCGTTAGATTACACTTGTTGTTTATTGTTGTTTATAGTTCTCAAATTATTATTGTTTAATTGATGTTTCAAATGTTTATATATTTGTATTGAATTGTTGCGTATAGGTGCTGAAACTATAACATTTTATTGATCTTGTTGCAAAGAACTGCTGGTGGATTTCTAGTTTTAGCTTTTTTTCGTTTTGGTGGAACTGCTTTGTGAACTATTTGATATTTCAGTAAGGTTCAAGTTTAAGGGCTTTTTATGAGTACTTGTTGTTTTGTTGCAAAGAAAATTGTATAAATGAGGTCCCTGGTTTCCAAAGTTTTATTATTGAGGTTTTCGCAATGAACTGCTGTTTGTGTAGTGTGCTCGACAAGTCCTTCGAGTTTAGTGACGCAAATACTGTAAGTCCATATTCATTTTAGCATTCAATGCATATATGATATATGTATATATGTACATATATACACATATATATTTAATTGATAGAATTCCACAATAATTGTATAGAATTTCTTTTATTTACCAAACCCAGGCTCAACTATAACCTGTTCTCACATCATAATGTTGTTTTGCACACAACTTTATTTGATGGTTCTTAACTTACTGTTGGTATTAAGAAAAGTAATTGATGTATGTTATGTTGTCTCTTTAAGTCGGTATATGTTAAATAGGTGAAGCCTGAGAACGAAAAAGTCTTACTAAAAACTCTTTTATGGCAATTAAAATTACAAGATAAATACAGTTTTAGGAAATATACCGCTTGTTTAAATTAAACTAATTCCCTAATTGTGATGGACTTTTGGCAGTTCATTTTATTTGGAGAAATATTATTGGCTCTAAAGGTCATGTATGAAAAATTTGGCAATGATTTTATTGTTCGTTTTCTATCAAAAGGTTTCCCAACTGCACATTTATTGCCAACTATTCATAGGTGGGACGCTTATGGTCTTGATTATTTCCCTATTACTTGATTTTTTTTAGTGTTATGTATGTTTGTAGAATATGAAGTCTTAGTATATTAGCACTCAAGAATAGACTGTAATTGAAATTGCTTTACACAGATTTTTACTTGAGAGTAAAATTTAGGTAGAGCATCACTTCATAGGAGGGGGCTTAAGCCTTACCTCAGATGGTATTATAAACTCTGTTTTTGTATAGTTATGCATGACACAATGTATAGATAGATGTAGAAATAATAATTAATGTTAAACACATGTAGTAAATATATGACAAAACGATCATGCCCATGCATCACGTTAGTAACAGTCCCATCGTTTTGGGCAAGAAAGAAGTTCAGATGATCATTGAGTAAAAAAAACGGGGTAATTCTAAAATCCTCCTTGGTACAAGTTCTTTAGGACAAGTTCTTCTCCAGGACGAGTAACATCTAGGCACTTGAGGAGTGCTCCTCTCGAAGGACCACTGATTCACTACCCATCCTACATTGTGTATGTATTTATATAGGCATGATCTGCTTATTGACACTAATGGACTGAAGTACTTTGTTTCAGCTGCGTAGTTGGGCTTGTACACTAATGCTTTTGAAGAATTTGAGACCATATCAATAATTTTCATGACTAGATGAATTATATAATTATTTTTTTATACTCATCTTAAAAATCTACAATAAGAAACTGTGTATACTGATATAAAATATTGCAAATACAATAATAAGTTACATAACCGTCCATGCCTTATTTTAAATGATGGAAAGATTCTGGTGCAAAAATTATCCCAATTCATTCATATAAATTTGACAGCTAATACAAACACCATATCAGATGCTTATGTGTTCGTCACTGAGGATGTGGAAGTCTGCCGATGTTCACTGCCAGCATATCAATTAGCATGATTTCTTAGTTTCTTTTAGCCATAAAATGAGAAAAAAAGGGGTCCCATTCCAATTTCCAAGTTTGTAGCTTTGAAATTCCCTGAATTGGGGTTGACCAGCTGGAAATCTTTCCTTAGCATTGTAAAACAGGACATGGGTGTGCAAAGATCTTGAACCTTGGTATCCCGAGGATTGATAACATTGATTCACTATATAAAGTTAAACCATGACTATTTATTCGAAAAATATTTTTTTTTGGTCTTCCGTTCATATTATATCCAGCCTGAATATAAAGTTTTTCTTCCGAGTTTTTTCTTCTGATTTTATACGTTGTGTAGGATTGAAAATCTTGTAGTTCAGTAAATTATTACTATTATTTTTAACAGTTTTTGCTTTGGAAATGGCCTTCTGTGATCACCGCACTGCATACTGAATTGTAGATACTGCTGAACTAATTCTGCGAAAGGGCAGAGGAAAAAAATGATAAATTGGATTGTTAATTTCCTTCCATGCAATCACCCCTCCCCGAAACAGTGGCATGTGTGTTTAGTAGGTGCATGCTCTTTGAGATAATTGTAAAATATTTTCTCTTAGGTGAAAAGTAAAATGCTGAAAAGTACTTTCTTCTCTATTTGATTCAAAATCATATAATCATAGGGTGTACACTTATTTAAAATATTTTACAAACAAAATTCTTTTCAACAATTTACCTTTCATCCAAATAAAAAATATTTCACCCCAAACCAAATGTGTATTTACAGTGTATACACAGTGATGATATTACTTTCCTTTCTGTTTAGGCAAATCAATTCAGACCGCTGAAGATCTCAAATTTGCACCTGGCTCAGACTTGCTCACCACTGCGTATCCCAAAGGGATTGCAAAATCTGGTGGTGCATTGGTTTCAACTCCAACCCTATATATGAGGAGCCATCTAAAGAAAGTGAAGGTATCGTCTCCAATTTCTACATAATTTACATACCTTGTACCCATTTTGCCATTTAGTTGTTAAACATTGGAGCATCCAATCCAAAAAAAATTGGCATTGTGTGGAGAGGTCCGATTTAATCTTCCCATGTGGAACTTTATATTCTCAGCATGCCCCTCACGTGTGGCGTGACTTGAGCCTAACACGTGAATTTAGATTGGGTGACGTGGATCAATCGGGCCGTTGGGCCATGTATAGCCTAATGCCATGTATATTGGCGCATCCAACCCAAAACCAATTGGCATTGGGGTAGAGGGCCCCAGGATCTTATATATAGTGGTGCAAGAGTTTAATCATCCCATGCGTGACTTTATATTCCCAACGCTAATGACTTCCAAATATGTTTCAAACAGACTTATAATTGCATCAATATTGAATATGTAAGAGTTTTTAGTGTCCTAAATTTGAATATGAAGAAGTATTTTCCACTGAAGGTTTATCAGCCATTGCTAAAATTAAGTGAACAGAAGTTCATTGAATATCTGGCATTGTCGGGGATTCTAATTCTGAAATGACCAACTTTTTCATCCAAGGCCTCGTTTTGTTCAAGGTGAAATATTTTTTAATAATTGAAAGAAAATCCCTTGAACTTTGTATATTTTTGCGATAACCCCCCTGAAACTACTTTTAATGCAAAAAAAAACCCGAACTACATATTTTGCTGAAAAGACCCCCCCTCTTGGACTTCAGTGACAACAAATCATGTCTTTTAGTTACACAGAAATTTTGCAACAATATGCATAGTTGAAGGAGTTTTTTGCCTCAAAAATAGTTCAGGGATTTCTTTACAAACATGAAAATTTGATTTTTTTTTTGCACTTTATCTTAATATATGACAAAACGACAGTAAATTTATGACAACTGGTTTTGATGGTAGCCATAACTAGTGACTGTTGTGGCCAATTTTCTGCTTGTTCTGTGGACTAGCATCCAAAGGCCAATTGTTTTTAACTCATGATCAACAACCAAATTAAGAATTGGACTGTATATCTCTACGAACTTCAATAGTGGAAGATACGTTAAATTACATTTATAATATATTTCACTACATAATAATGGGAAAAGTAAAAATTTTCCAATTCACCAACGAATGCCCTATCCATACATATATCATCGAGACACAATGTTACCTGGCTTACACGCTATCTGTGGCTAAGTAATCTGCTTGAGGTATTGGGGGAGAAACCAAGAAAGGCTTGGGTGGGATTTTAATTGACTCCGAAACTCCCTTATAACATGTCCTCTTCATTGATGGCCTGTTTGAGGGTTCAGTTTGTATGCACCACAAACCAACTATTATCATCTTTCTTTTATCTTCATTTTCTTCTCCAGATGCACAAATTCAGTGGCAATGTCCTAAAATGGTATGATATTTTACTTGTTAAATTTATATGGTTTATAGGAGGACAATTACAATTACTTTGAAGAGTCATTGGACGATGGCAATGACAACAAAGAGAATGAGGCCCCTACTAAAAACTCCAGCAAGAAGTATGAGAGCAACATAGAGCTAAGCGTGGAAATAAAGGACTGATTAGCAACTATATCACCAGATATTCAATTGATATATCCTCACACCACACATTACCACCTCGAATGTATATTGCATATGATATATATCGCATTTTGGGTAGTGTAGAGTTGAAAAAGTATCTTAAATTACATGCTTAAGGTAAATTTTATAGTCATGAGTCCAGTGTTCATTAAATTACATGCTTGTAAGGAATTAATCATGTTTATTAGAATCAAATAGCAGGGGTAGTAGATGATCCAATTAGTAATGTTAAGTAATCAATTAACACTTGTATTTACTAATCCAAACAAAATTTGATCCAAACAATTTTTTTTTGTATTAACCGATCAGCTCTTATTGATGGCAAACAGGGGTAGTAGCTGATCCAAACAAAAATTGTATTAGCGGATCAGTTAATACGAACAAGGACAGTAGATGATCCAATTAGTAATGTTAGAATCGATTAGCCGCTTCGAGCTCAATTGTATTAACTGATCAGAAATTTTTATCGAAGAATTCTCTGAATTTTTTTATAACAGTACATTGTATAATTTTATCCCGGTAGTGGAGAGTTATACACTGGATTAACTTTCCAAACAAAACATGATCTCAAAGAGGCTATTCGATTATGACATTTGATCTTTTGTTGCTGCAGTTTTTTGTTGTTGGTACTCTGAAGCATTGATATGTTGAGAGACAGTTTTTGCGTGGCCTAATACCACTTTGTGATCTGTATTTTATGTATTAAAAATACATAAAATTACTATAAATTTTATGAATAGTTGACTACTATCTGGCTCTATTTCCAATAAACAGAACCAGATATCCGTTCTTATTTTGTACAATCTGCTTTTGTTTGATATCCGTTCTTATTGTAAATGCTTGAAGAAATGGATCATAGCTGATTTGATATCCGTTCTTATTTTATTGTGTATTAGGGAGGCTGTAGATGGAGAGATTAAATGCTTGGAGAAATGGATCATAGCTACTTTGGAAACAAGAGTGCAGACCTTATGTCCTTAATTTGTTTGATAATTTCTCTAGAATTGTTGATAGTATCGTTTGGGTTGTTCATTATTGTAATGTTTGGGTTGTGGACCTTATGTCTTTCTTTTATTAGTTGTGGACTAATTCAGTTTGTCAATATTATGCAGGTATACATGTATGGATTCTTTAAGAATAAGCGCATTGTCCTTTATGACACACTGATACAGCAGGTGCGTGAGGCATATGACAATTGGAAATAATAATCCTCATTTCCATGTATTCAGTTTGTCAGATTCAATCATTACTGATAGTATGAATTGTGTACTGATAATAATGATCCACATTGCGGTTTATAGTTATAAAATGTAGTTGATGATTTAGTTTTAGTTCAAAACAAGACTGCGTTACTATTATTTTTTCGCCATTAAAATTCCCATCCAGTTTATTTGTATTTTTATATTCACGTTGCCATTTCTTGATGATATAGGATACTTAAAAGTGAAGCTCTGATACGGCGGCTACTACAACTGCCTCTTCTGCTGGTCCACGTTAGGCTCCAGCGGATCATACTCTTCCCAAACCATGGAGAGGTTTAGTTGATGGTAAGACTGGATATCTTTACTTTTGGAACCCAGAGACTAATGCTACCCAGTATCAGAGGCCTATGGCACCATCAAATGCTGGCCCAGCTCCATCGCAAGAGTCGCCTTCAGTTTCTATAAGTTCGTCAGTCCAAGTTCAACAGTCTTCTCAAGCACAAAGTAGTAGTGATAATAATTTCGTTGATGTCGTCAAGAATGGTGGGTCAAAGCCATCTTCTGGAGCAAATGGTTATCAGGTGTGTTTTACCAAGCCTTTAGTACTACTTTCTTTTATCTTTGCAAGTTGTTAGTTGGTTGACATATCACTCTTCTTTGGTAGATTCAGGTTTGTGTAAACTATGAAGGATGAGGATCCCACCAGTAGATCCTTGGAAGTTTAAAGTTTCATTTTATTTTTATCAATATAATTTGAATTTTGGATTGCAAATATGGTAGGTGGTGGCGATTTAAAAAAAATATTTTTTAGGTGTCTTAATGAAATATTGTAGGGATATATCCGTAGTCTCTTAGAGATTATTAATAATTTCTATTTTATTTTTATCAGTATGTGTAAATGCTGCAACTCTTGTTGGGTTATCCCCCTTTCGTTTTAACGTTTTTTCTTGGACTCGTGTGCTTGACTTTTTAGAGTCACATATTTGTTTGTCCACAATCACATAAAACTGTTGCTAAATTTAAATTTCGTGATGTTACTCAGGTTTTTATCACTCATTGGTAGTGTCATTTCATCTTCTGCCGATAGGAATGCTGAAGTGGTAGAACATTTGATTTCGTTTTTTATGCACATGGAAAGTCATTTAGCGACGAATGTGATTACTGGTATTGATCTCTTGAGGGAGCTAGTGACAATTCTCTTATCGACACGATTTCCTTGCCATACTAATAGGGTTGTGGAACATGTGTATTTGGATACAATAACTAGATGTATGAAGTTTGTTAAGGAGAATACTCAATATATACCTTGGTTGTTCTTGCTTCCTTTCTTGATGAGAGTTTGTTTATGTTGAACATATCATGAAGTATTGTATAAAAGTGCTTGGATATAATTGTTATGTTTTTAGCTGTTTTTATTGTTTGTTTTATGCGAGGTTGGTTGTATGTGGTGAATAATTTTTATTTTTTTAATATTTTAATTTATGTAAGTGTTCATAACACTTACAAAATGAACATTGTTTTCCTTACAGATTGATATTTGTAAGTGTTTCGAACCATTACAAAATATATATATATATATATATATATATATATATATATATATATATATATATATATATATTTTCTTTTGCAAGTGTTTATAACCGTTGTAAATTAAAAAAAAGTTGATGAATTTCGTAAGTGTTCTAAACACTTACAAACGAAAATTTTGCAAGTGTTAATAACACTTGCAAAAGTTTAATATGTAAGTGTTCAGAACACTTACAAAGTTTTTTGTAACGGCTGTCCGAAACGAATATGTGTTCCCAATGAACACTTACAAATAACATTTGCAACGGTTTTGAACACTTATAATTTTTTTGCAACGCGCCGATTCGTAAGTGTTTTAAACACTTACAAATGCCATTTGCAAGTGTTTAAAACACTTACAAATAGCCTGTTTTGGTGTAGTGAGAGGTAGTGGGGGGTCATCAAGTGTTCGAACTTAACGAATAGACCATGAATCCCCTGATCTTAAAGGGCATTCACCTTCTGAAGGTTTTGCGGGCTCAGGCCAGGGTCGGCCCTCGCAGACATTGTGACCTTACCCCACCTAAGGGGCATCCTCGGCTCTAGAATGGACGAGGGAGCACATGGGCCAAATTCCCATGGTCCAGAAGCAAAAAAGTATCGAGGCTTCCAGTTATGGTTGGAAGTATGAGTTATTTGAAGCATCTTTTTTTCAGGCTTTTGAGCTACAAAATGATAGTAGCTCGGATCATTTTTGGCTGAGGAAGGGACATAGCAACCTACAAAAACCTGAACTGGGAGGTCTGAGTGGTGGACAGCCTTCCATAAGACTATGGCCCCTATTATGACCCTCCAGGCATTAGGGGATAGTTGAGAGGGGGAAAAATTGATATAGGAAAGGATAGATTTGATAATGGGATGGATGGGCAGACGAAATCCCAACTTGAACATCTGCTCATACAAGCAGATCTCGCCGTCTCGGCCATGAAAATCCCTCTCTTCCCTCAGAGGTTTTCTTAGCTTTATAGAGGGACTAATGGAGTACAGATATCTGAAGCAAAGGAGGTCTACCTCAGTTACAGTACTCTCGATCTCGGCCGCCTTAGAGACGTCGACATCACTTTCAACCTCATCATCATCTAGCTCAATGTCGGCAGGAGAAAATGTTGATGGCTTACTCGGGAACCTCTGAGCGAACTCGGCACTGGTGAAGGCCGACAGAGGAACGGCGTCAAGTGGTGGTGGAATGACCACACTCGGCTCAATAATCTCAACCTCTGAAGAAGAGGCCGAGGTGCTCGAGTTATTATGAGATGAGGCCCGGCTGGAGACCTTGGCCTGATCAGGGGCCTGATCTTCCCGAATTGAGAAGTCCATGGCCTCCTGGAAGGATCCACGGACATGGGGTCTGAGGTGGAAGACTCAGGCTCAGACATTGGTATAGGATCGACAGGAACCTCTGCCTGATTGAAAGACTCTGAGGGATCAGGATATATCACCTTCAGGGGTGGTGGAAAGATAGGTCTAATAGGGAATTCTTGTGACCTACGAGCCTCCTCCTGTGCTCTTTCTATTTGTCTGATTTTTTCTAAAGTCTTCTCCCTAAGGGAGGGGAACTCCTCAAGAAGTTGGTATAGGGGTCTGAGCATCAGAGGCAGACACTACACTTGGTGAGACTTCCTAAACTATAAACAAGATTGGATAATAAAATAAAGGTGTCTAAAGATCAAATTACCCAAACCTAACAAGAACAGTTCGCCTGAAACTATGGTGGACTCACCGAAAAACCCAGAATCTCACCGGAAAACTTAGAATCTCACCGAAAAACACAAATAGAAAGGAAAAAGCAGAGAAAATGGAGGCAAATGAGGGGAAGACGATACCTGAAGATGAAACGACAAGGGAAAGCGAAGAAAACTCGAGAAAGAACCACCAAAGACCTCTGCAGAGGAATCGCGAAGAGCGCCTTTAGAGAGAGAAATCGTTGGAGTGCAATTATGCAGGAGAGAGAATTGAGGATGTAGGGAAAAATGAGGGTTCAAAACCCTTAAATATTCAGGCGCGATTACCAAGGCTCATCATTATCTTGGGAGCCCCAAAGGCGGCTGACAACACACGCTTGACAAGCAAGCCATACTTCAACACTGGACAAGTGTCAAACAAATATTGGCTCATATAAGAAAGGCCTCGGAGATGTGTAAATCCCACAGTCACCTGCTCTCACATGTAACTAAGGGCTGGAGGGTGATTGATATGCCACAAGTGTGACCTCGTCTCGGAGACACCAACCTCGGTCGCGATCATGGCCAATACTGGACAAGCCTGGGGCATTCGGCATCAGCCCTCAGCCATAGCAAGGTCGGCCCAGGCCGACACTACCACCAACCTCTCCAAAGGATATCGCACACATCACAAGGATCAGCAGCACTCTCATATACCTTGGAATGGCATCCTCGTCCAGATATAGGCCGAGTTCGTAAGAAGCCTTACCAGCAACCTCATCAAGACATCAGTCGATGCTCCAAACACACCTGCTCAACCTCGGCTCGGGCTGACCTTGTCCATTGTCTCGGCTAGGATTAAGCTGAGACTTCCATGGCTACCTTGGACTGAACAAGCACCTAGACTTACCAACCTCGGCCTCTCCCAGGCCGAGGTCATACACCAAGCACGATAGCCGAGCATCTGCTGACATTTGGATAAGGGCACGTGGACACAAATCAATTATAACAAGATTATTCCCCACACGTGAGGAGAATATTTCATCATCATTCTCTACATGTGACAGTGACAGATGGCTTTCCCATATTGGTGAGGCAAACACACACATGCACATTACATGCATGGGGGGTACATTACACCCCCTAGGTACTATATATAGAGGTCATCCTTTATCTTGCAAGGGATCAAAAAATACAACCCTAGCTGAAACTCTGTCGAGATACACAGTAGAGAGAGAAAGCTTGAGAGATTGTATCCATGGCCATCAGCGCCTTATTACAGTGAGGTTATTCACACACACAGTGGACGTAGGCCAATTTAGGTTGAACCACTTATATTCCGGTGCTCTCTCCTCTCCTCTTCTCCTCATCTCATTCTCTTACCTTTTTACATAACTATGCTGCCATTGTTGTTCTTAGGTTGAGCTTGAAAACACCTTATCTAGTGGTGCTAATTCTAGCATCATCAGGTACTGTTTTAATTAAATCTTTTAATCTGAATAATATTCATAACCCTTGGGTACGCAGGATTGATGAGTGGATTTTGGGTTTTATTTGTGTAGGTTGCATGTAGAAAAACCTTGATTTTGAATTAAATGAATTTGGAGATGTATAACTCATGTAAATTGTGTAGAGATAATGAGATTGAAAATATGATGTATTTATGGTGAAAGCTCGGGGTATTTAATTTAAAATAATTAAATGGGATTAATTAGGTGTTTATGAAGATGTAATAATTAATTTATAATTTAATTAAATTGGACTATTATGCCTAGTTTTATACGTTGACTTATTTATGCTTATTTGCGTGACTTGTAGGTATTATTAAATTGTCATTGTGATGACGGGTTGTTGGATATTTTTGCCCTCCCTATATTTTAGGATGCCTTCTAGGTATGGGACTAGTGGGTAAGCCTTGTCATGATTTACGCCTTCTAGGTATGGTACTAGTGAGGATAGATTATTGCGATTTTATCATGTCGGGGGGTGGGCTGATTTTTATGTTTTATCGTCGTCACGCTAGCCTAGGCATGAGACTAGGACGAGTAAGTGTTGAAAATTCATCTTATACATAGGATAAGACGTATATGTACTTTGGGAACCCTTAGGTATGGGACTAAGGGTTATTTTGAGGATCTCACATCGATTAAAAGGGTGGGGTAAGTTGTTAATTATGGAATTGAGAAAATAAGAATTTAATACCTAAGATAATAAAATGGGTATTAAAATATATTGGCGACATAATCACCGAGGGTAAACAGTTTAAACGGGCTAGTCGACGTTTTATGTCGTGTCGTGTGTAGAACCTCGTCACGTAGCAGGGGTCGACAGTTTAAACGGATTAGTTGGCGTTTTGGCGAGGGGATGTGTATTTTGGTGGAGAAATCACCCGAGGCGGGAGGACCGCTATTCTTAAGTGAAATAAATTGAGAAAATAATAATTTGGGTTAATTTAATTAAATTAATATTTTGGGGCTGTGGGATAATTAAAATGATATTGGTGTGTCTTTATCAGAATCTTTGGGGGTGGTTAGTAATTTATCTTGCCCGCGTTTAATTATATTCGTAATTAAAATATTATATTGAGATATTTATTGCGTATAATGCTACTGTCTGGATTCACGGACCCTATTTGAGGGGAGTAGTGTGTATTCATGCTCGGGGCTCTGACCTCGTACGTTGACTAACTTTTTTAGGTATTAGTGTTGGAGTAGCTGCATAGGATTTATTGGATATCGTTTGGAGGTGTAGCTGGAGTTTATTCTTTTTATCGCTTTAATTTGTTAGACTTTCTTTTCAGTCGTATTTATTATGAGACTTCATTTGAGTTTTATTGGTCCATTCGGTTCCAAAGTTGTTAGAGGGTTTCAGTTGGATTATTCATAGTTGATTATTACTCAGTTTTCATTAAATCATTTTGGAGATTTGATATATTCGAAGTTTTAGCATGTGATGGATCTTTTATCGTTCAGTTGTTATTATCAATTGGGATTGATTCAAATATTTATCTTGTGGATTGATTTTATAATGTCTCATATCTGTCACATACTGAGAATGGTAATTATTTACTCCCACCTGAATTAATTTTGGTGGCGGCCGACGCTAGAATTAAGCCGGGTGTCCATTTAATCCCTACCCAATTCACCCTTAGATCCATGTGCTACTATAAAATCATGAGAAGACCCATTTGAGAAAGGAGGAGAGACTTGGAGAAGAAGAGAGATAGTTTAGAGTAGAAATTAAATTAGGGAGAAAAACATTTTGTAAATAGTTTTAATTTTATTTTTTTGGTGAGATTTAATTGTGAGTGATTGATTTGTATTGAAGAAGATAGAGTTCAAAATGCCAATTTTAAGGAGACTTGTTGAAGATTTGTTCTCTTTCTCTACTCTTTTATTTTATATGCCTTTGATTATTTGTTCATTATGTTTAATACGATGTTAGGCTAAATCCACTTTCAAGGGGTGGTATGATCCCATTATTTAATGTTAATACATTTTAATTAGTTTATTTAAATTAAAATTCCATTTGATAATTAACTTTGCACTCTTACTTTCTATTTATGCCTCGAGAGAGGGTAAATGATTTTCGAGAGAGAATCGAAATTCGAGCTATAATACCCATTTTAGAATCGAACTAGAGATAGGGGTTTCTCAAGTGCGGAATTATTCCTTGAATTTCAACTCTAAATTTATTTTCTATGATTTACACTAGTTTAATCGATCGATCCAAGCGGGTGATTTGTTAAAAGATGTTTAAATCTACTTTTTAAGAGTTGTAGGAGTGTTAAAACTATTTTTTTTAAATGTTATTATTAAAATTACATTTGCAACGAGAGTTGATTTATAATTTTGATATTGACTTAGGGCGTTTTAATTTGAATGAATTAATTAAATAGATCAACTAGAATAATTGGTGTAATCACATCCCTTGTTAGCTCTCACTTTTATTTTCTCACTCATCTCATATTTTAGATTTTTATTTAGTTAGATTTACTTAGTATCTTCACTTACTTTTTAGTAAGTTATTTACATCTTTGATTTTGTAGTCTTATTTCACCTTAATCTCAAAATTATTTTAATATTGAAAAAGCTAAAAAAAATTAGAAAAAGTAAAAAGTCTAAAAATAAAATAAATAAATGAATTACATATTTCCCCTCTTGCATGTGTCACCCTTAGATTTGGATTGATTCCCTTACTTACCCCCACACTCTAGTATTGATATATTTTTGTAGGTATGAAAGGTTTTGATTATAGGATCTTTCAAATGACGATGACAAACCAAAAAGCAACTCTATCAAATGGCTCTGTTTTTAGGGATCGAGCATACATGGTCTAATCTTTGGACTGTGCTTCTTGTACCATCGACTGTTCACTATTCAATTGGTCTACTGGCTGATGTCCTTCGAACTCAATAATGAAATATGTAAGGATATATCCCTTGATCGCAGTTCTAGGCTGGAAGTGGATATCAAATCTCCCAAGTTCGACCAACCACTTCGAGAGTTATCCAGAAAGGTCGACCTTTCGTAGAACGACCTTGAGTGGATAAAAGGTGGTTACAACTATAGAGTAGGCCTCTAAGTAATGCTTCAACTTCCTTAAAGCGACCACCAGTTCATAGGCAAGCTTTTCCAGAGGCAAGTACCGTTGTTCAGCGTCTAGGAATGTGTTACTGGCATAGTAAATCGGTTGCTGCCCCCCTCCTTTTCACATAATAAGTCAGAGCTTATAGCATGGTCTGATACTTCCAGGTAAGATACAATTAGTCTCCATCATTTGGAATTTCCAGTAATGGAGTCTTACTAAGGTAGGAATTGATTTCTTCCAGAGCCCGTGAACAGTCACCATCCCATACGAGGCCTTTGCCATTTTTTAAAAGCTGGAATAATGGTCGACAACGTTTCGAAGACTTGGTGATGAAGCGATTAAGCGCCGCGAGCATTCTAGTAAGCTTATGAACATCTCTCAATGTCTGATGAGGCTGGACTCTAGTGATAGCATCGATTTGGGCTGGGTTGGCCTCGATTCCCATCTTACTTATTAGATAACCTAAGAATTTTCTTGATTGGACATCGAATGAGCACTTACTTGCATTAAGCTTCATTCGATACTTCTTGAGGATCTCAAAGGTTGTTTTGCTAAATCTGAGAGGTGATCATCCTTGTCCTTGATATTAATAAGCATATCGTCGATTTATACTTCCATCGTTCCTCCCATCTGTTTGCTAAACATCTTGGTTTCAAATCTTTGGTAAGTTTCCCCTGTGTTCTTAAGGCTAAATGGTATAACCTTGTAACAGCACAACCCAATTGAGGTTATAAAGGAGGTCTTATCATGGTCGGGCCCGTATAGGGGGTCTGGTGATAACCTGAGTAAGCATTTAGGAAGCTAATCCTCTCATGCATCGTTGTGGCCTCAACTAATTGATCTATCTTCAGGAGAGGGAAACTATCCTTGAGGCATGCCCAATTGAGGTCGATGAAATTGATGCAAACCCTCCAGCTGCCATTGCTTTTGGGTATCACCGTTGGGTTGGATAACCATGCAGGGAACTGAACTTCCGTAATAGATCCTGCATCCAATAGCTTCCCTACTTATTTCTTCACCGCCTTAGCCTTCTAGAGGTATGTTTGGTGAGTCTTTTGAGTTATGTTCTTGAAGGTGGGAATAACATGCATGCAATGGAAGGCCACACTGTGGTCAATACCTGGTAACTCATAAGGCTCCCAGGCGAAAACATCTATATTACTTTTGAGAAGTACAATTATATCCCTTTTCTCTTGACCAGTGAGAGCGGATCTGATAAAAAATTCCTCTTTATCAAGTTATAATCGGCTACAACTTCCTCCAGGATTTTACGACCCTATCGGCGAGGTAGACCCTGGTCTCTTCCACTCCTGGTCGACCATACCATAGTTGATATTTGGAGAGAACAACCCCCTCCTGGGCTTTCTCCTGGGCATTCTCTGATTCCTTACTCTTTTCTTTCTTTGGGCGGATAGCTGCATTAAAGCACTTTCTGAACATAGCCTGGTCACCATGGATGTCGATCACTCCTCAATTTATGATGCACTTCAGCTTTTGATAATAGGTGGATGGCACGACCTTCATGGGGTGGAACCCACCTCTGCCCAAAATAGCATGGTAAGGGGACTCAATGTCCACCACTAAAAAATCAATTAGCTTTGAGATGTTTCGTACCTGACCGAAAAGATTGTCTTCCCTGACGGCATCGTGATCCTTCCTGCAAAGCTGACCAGTGCAACAGTGGCTTTTTTGAGGTCGGAGACATTCGGCTTCAGTTTATAGAAAAATTCTAGGTAGATCATTTCGGACGAACTCCCCTGGTCCACAAGTAGCTTGTCAACATCCCAATTAACAATTCTGAGTGTGATCACCAAAGCGTAATGATGTGGGGTTCTTACCCCAATGAAGTCCTTTTCAGTGAACACACGCTTTCCTTCCTGGGATTTGACAGGGTTAATTTGAAAAGCTTCCATTATGGCAATCACCTTCTTGAGTTCCATTCTAACGGCGTTGCCCTGGATCTGCTTAAGGTCTGACGCCCCATGGATTACTGCAAACTCATGTCCTGTATCATTGTCGAGGACGTTGTCTGGATTTTGGTCGCCTTTGGTTTTGATCTTCTCTGTTTTCTATTCTACATACTTGCTAAAGTGTCCTGCCTGAACTATCTCTTCTAAGTGTGACTTTAGAGCTTTGTAATTCTCGGTTCGATGATCGCCCTCCTTATGGAACGCGCATCTCAATGCGTTATTCGCCCATCTTCTTGGGACATTTGATAAAAGGCTCATTATTAATCTTACTAAGAATTTTTTAAATAGGTTCCTTAAAGACTGTGTTAACAGCCTGGAATGCTTTGGAGGGATCAACCTTATTTCCATTCTTATAGCCATTTATGCCCCATTCTTGCTTCCCTTCTTTTGGGTATCATTCTTTTCTGTTCCTTATTCTCCTTCGCTCGACCGTTGTCTCCCTTACTAGGATGAACCACTCCTTGCACCTTGGCATACTTATCGATACGAGCCATAAGATCATCGATGGTGATGGCCTCCTTCTTAGTGAGGGATCGGTGTAATAAAGAGGTGGTCGACAAGTCGATTTTAAAGGATTCTATGGAAACCTGCTCCGAGCAATCCTCAATCTAATTAAAAACTTCTCATTATCTTTTGGCATAGTTTTGGAGGTTCTCCTGTGACTTCTTCTTCATTGTGAGCAATGCATTCATGTGCTTAGGATGGGATCTGCTAGTTATAAATCGCATCATGAAAGCGTGTGCCGGTGCTGCGAAATTCCTGATCGGCATGTGAGGAGCCTCTAATACCACTTATGTGCTACATCATGTAGTCTAAAAGGGAAGATTCTGCACATAAGTGCATCATTGTGGCTCCATAAGGTCATTGCTTGCCGATATCGCCTGACATGGTCAATAGGGTTTATTTTGTCGTCATAGCCCTTGAACTTGGGGGCAAATTTTTTTGGGGGGGGGCTCCTCTTGCTCGATTTCCCTTAAAAAAGGGGACCTCATCTGGGTATTGAGGGATTTTTTGGCTAGTTCTTTGGTGTATCTATCTCCTTGATGAGTTAGATGTTGGTCCATCTCTCTATGGACCAGAATCCTTAAATATTCATTATGTCAATCATTACTTCTGTGGTGTCTCTCCTGCTGGCCACGCTCTGATCGTGCTCGCTCTGACCTGTCATGTTCAACCCTTTCCTGGTCATGCTTGGATCTCCTTACTCGGCTGCGAGTGTTACTTGCCTGAGGGCTAGGAGTCCTCGCACGACGATTTCCAGTGGCCCTTTGGAAGTCTCTATCCATTCTTTCGAGTTGCCTCTATAGGAGAGTGTTTTCTACCGCTTGGAGGCATGAAGCATCCTCTTGTTCATGAAGCCTAGCTTCATAAGAATCAACCATCCTAGAAATCTGGGTAGACCTAGGTGGCCCATGGCTTTCTTCAGAGGGTTGCTTGTCCTAGCGAAACCTAGGTTTTATAGGCTTACGAATCTTAGACCTGACCCTAGGAGGAACTGGGTCTTCTTAGACGTCACTGGCTTGGGGGATGTTGGTGCTGTGGTGAGGCATTACGGGATTTCTTGTAATGAATGATTTCGTAGGAATACAAGTCATTTTCGATAAATGGCGCTAATTGTGAGTGCAGAAAATATCATAATAAAATATTATACAAAATAATCACAAATGGCAGAAAGTAAATGAAATCACATGCACGATAATAATTTACGTGGTTCGGCAACTTACCTACGTCAATAGAGAGGTTACTTGTTCTTATTAAGTGTCTCTCAAAATCTCAAGTTTTAATCCCTTTGCCTATTTCCTAGAGGTTGAGTTATACAAGGAACTCAATTAATCACGTTGGATATATTATGAACCTCATGAATATCTCTTTCGAGATTCTTGGAGGTTGATTTGAGTATATCCCTGAGCATTCAATGATATGCGTTCTGGTTAATCATTAGATTTGGGCCAATCAGCCCCTTGAGCATCTTTGGCCTGTTCGTCCACTTTCAGTGATCATAAAAAATGGGTCCCCACATATAGATATTTATAATGTTCATATCTTATATAACCTTATTCTCAACTATTTTCTCACTTCCATTTCATGGCCAGTTAGTGGCGTTGTTGGGACAGGAAGAAGATGGACATAAAAAGTTTGTGTATCACTTTAGTGGAATTATCATTGAAGATGAATCCGGATGCTCATGTTGAAAGGAATTATTGGGCTTTGGTGTTCAATTCCAAAAAATTAGGGCATTTCATGCCACCTTTCACAATGCATATAGTCACCAGGCATGACCCAATTAAATATTTATTTGCACATACAATCTTAATTGGCAAGGTGACACATCGGTTCCTCATTCTCTCATAATATGATTTGAAGTGTGCGGTCACTCAAACAATTGAAAGTCAAGCTTATGTGTACTTGTTGACCAACTTTCCCTCATAAGAATTCAAACCACCTCACGAAACGATCCCAAGAGATGATTTTTAGTCCAATGTGTGTGAATCAAACATAAAAGTATGGCACATTGAATTCGATGGTTCATTAACAAAGCAAAAAGGTGGCATTGGCGTTTTGTTATCCATAGAAAGTAAATAAATTACTTTAACTTTTAAGTTAGACTTTCCTTGCGCTAATAATGAAGCGGAGTATAAAAAATTGTTATTCCAATTTTTGGAAGAACTATGAAGGGGCATGCAATCCATCTGTGTGAAAGACGATTTAACTTGGCAATCAAACGTGTTAGTGGATAATTTGGGTTTAAAAACATTTCTCTAACACCTTATCAAACCATCATAGAGAGGCATTTGGATCAGTATTTCGTAAGAATTGAGAGGCACCCAAGGATGCTGAATAGACATGCAAATGTCTATGACAAAATTTCCCAAAGGGTGATTATGGATGCAAATTCTCAGAATAGAGTGATTCATAAAAAAATAACTCCTCATCAGTCTTGTAGTTATCTCCAAGTGAAGATCCATTTTAATTGGAGATATTTTATAAGGAATCAAGTCGAAACTAGAGAAGGATAGATGAAACCTACGAATTGACACACTTTTTATAGCTCCAAGGAACATTGTACTATAAAATCCCTAAGGAACATTTTTTAGGTGTGTGGGAGAAGAAGAAGAACATGAAAGGTTAAATAATGCTCACGAAGAGCATTATATGAAAACATATATTCCTAACACGACTTCGATATATTCTTGCGAACTCTTTACATGCATGGTTCAAGGATGAGTCACTTTTTTTATCCAGTGCTTATTAGATTTTTTGGTGACTTGGGGATGGAGAACTGATTATTATTTGTCTAGGTTTGTTGCAGTGTAGAAGGGAGGTTGGGAGGGTTTTGTGTCCCCATCCCCATTTTTTGTTTTAGGTATGTTACTAGATTTATGTATATCTCTTATATACAGGTTTCTGCCCCTTAGGCTTCTTCTTTTAATATACTTTACTTTCTTGTTAAAAATAAATTATCAAAGGATTCAAATATAGGGGTAATTTTGGCCAATACGGAAACAAGATGTTACTTCCTTGTAAAGAATGTGCTTAAAGTGCCAGGATATCATTCAGTGAGAAGAAAACCATTCCTTGGAAGCACAAGAGGAGTAGATACAACCATATGCGAATTTATTGAGAAATTGAGTAATACCAAGCTATAAGGAAGATGACATTTTAATATGAAAAATATCTCCTCGCTTCCACTTACTCAGTGGAGAGCTTTATCAGATAAGGTAATTCAATAAATCATTAAGGTGCATATCCACGGAGTCAAATTAAAGTTTTAAAGGAAACTCATAATCCACCACACATCGAAGGATATAAGTTGTATGGTCATCTCATGATATTGGGATATTACTGAACAACTATGGAAAGTATTTAACTGAGTGAAACAACTCATATATTTGAACACCATAGTTGATCACGTCGTAATATCATAATATAAACTTCTTAAAAAATTTAAAATATCATTCTTAGAATGTACACACTCAAATGAAACAATATGATAAGATAGAGATGCGATGTGATAAACCTCAAATTTGAAATCATAATGTCATCATCTAAAACATAAAGAGAAATATCTACAACAACGATAGCAAATCTCAACCTGAAACCATCAACTACAAAGCCTAAACTAAAAGTAATAACACTAACATAAAGTAAATATACATGCCCTTAATCATCTATGTCAAATATATGCCAACTAAAAACCCAATGTATCTAACTCACACAACTGAAAGTAACAGGAGACCAACATTCAATAGTGTGGTTGGAACAATAACAACAAGCGTGACACACAAATAAAACTGTGCTCCATCCGGGAAGACAACAAGTAATTATCTCGATTCACTAATTTAAATTAATCATTACAATCATCATCTCAATACTGTTCCACGCTCCTCATTTAATTCATTACTCAAGTTTAATGTCATTTGATTCTATTCACCTCACCCATCGTGCCATATCAAACTAGCCTCTAGTTCACAAGTTACGTTGTTTCATCACCTACTAAAGGATTTCTCAATCTACGTATAAGAATGTAACTAACATGGGATTTCTCAACAATTAAAGGTTAGAATTAAAATAGAGAATTTATTTAAAAGATTCTGAAAGCCCCCACTCCTACACATCTCTAGACTCCATGCGTGAGATGTCTCATAAATGAAATCCAAACAAGGAATCCCCCAATACACTTATGTCTAGATAGGGTATTCATTTAGACAATAGATTTAGTTATATAATTATTAAGGCGAATTTATTAAATTTTAACAAGTTAAATAATCAACTTCCAAATGAACAATACAACCAACCATAAGTCAACATCAACAACAACCCATAATATTGTCGTACGCATTCTAATCAAACTATTTACTTTTTCAATCCTAATAATATAAGAGAGATAAATAATGACTTAAACCCAAATTATAATATATTAGGGTTCAAATTCCAATGTTCGAATAATTAATAAAATGGACAGAGTTTAAGTGGAATCCAAGATTGTAAACATGGGGTATTTCTTAATTATAAGCCTACATATGAAATTTAAGCTTCAATTTCTAAATATCATGCATTGGACAATGTTAATTAGGTGTTTATAACTATAAGTACAACCAACCAAGCTAATGGTATCACCCTACATAACATATCCATTTTTCAACAATAATACTCCAATTAAAGTTCAATTATAAATTATCAAGTCAAAATCATCATAAGACTATCAGTAAATATCCATAACCCTAATATGTAAGTCTAATTATAATATGCCCAATTTCAACAACTCTTAATTAGTTTGAATTCAAATAAAACCTAAATCATATGGATTCTTCCATTTATATCATAACAAGGCAATATAATGAGGGATAACAAACCCTTAAGGTTTTCACTCAACTTTAGATCTACAAATTAGATTTAGGTTAAATTAAGACTCATATATATAAAATGAGGAGATTAGATTAGTATCTTGCCTAAAAAAATGCACAAATTGTGAGTTTAAAATGGTGTAGATGAACCCCTTTAAAAGGGTCCTTGAAAATATTCTAAAATCCTCTTTGAAACTTTATTTAAAAGCTTTAATACTCTTCTTGAATCCTTTCTTGAAATTGAATTATGAAAACCTTTCATTTGATTTTGTAATTGGTTTGTTCGGAAAAGGTTAAGAGAGATAGCAAGGGTTTCTTTAGAGAGAAAATGTGTATACTGAGAGAGATAAAGTGGTAAATGTTCATACAAGACACGTTATAAAACAAAAATCCAACTAGTAGACCCCATGGCCTGGTCGCGAACCAATATACTCGCGGTCGCGGGGTGATCCTACTGCGATCGCACCCAAAACAATCGGGTTCGTGGCTTTAGGAACTATATAGGTTTTTAATGTGGTGTCTAGATTCTAATTAGTTCCCACGTTTTTAATCATAAATCCTAACCTTTCCCTGTAAGAAAGGGTCAAAAGGCCTAATTGCCTTAGAAGTTTTACCCAAATACCATCCCTATCTTTCCTCTAATGTTATAATGCATTAAGGCAAAGATCAAGCTCAATTATTAATGCACTAAAGCCCAATTAATTACAATCTACAAATTTCAACCATAACTTGCAAACATCCAATTATATATAGTTGTATTAATTTACCAATTACCATCTCCAATTTATTTTAAAAGCCAAAATTATATATTAAATCCTTTAAAAATATGGGGTATTACATTCTTACTCGCTAATAAAAAGAATTCCATCCTCTGAATTCACAGAAAATAATATATAATTACCTCAAAATAAGTGCGGATACTGCTATTTATTCATATCAACACGCTCCTAAGTGGACTCGACCTCACTGTATTGACTCCATTGAACACGAACTAGAGGTATCTCCTTAGACCTCAAAATTGGGACTCTACGATCTAATATATAAGCCGAATCCTCAATATATGAAACATCGGTCTCTAACTGAATATCCCCAATATCAATGTAAGGATATGCGGACTCACCCCGTAATAATCGATGAAGCATGTATACATAGAACACATTATGTACTCTGTCTAAATAATGTGGAAGTGCTAAACGGTATGCAATCGTACCTAACTGATCATTAATCATGAATGTCCCAATATACCTCAATGATAACTTCCCCTTTATCCCAAAACGCATCACCCCATCATGGGTGACACTTTAAGAAGTACATGATATCCATCTTGAAAATACACATCCTTCCTCTCTAAATCCGTATAACTCTTTTGTCAACTCTGGGTAGTCTAGATTTTCTCATGAATTATCTTGATCCTCTCGATTGTCTTCTGAATGTACTTGGGTCCCTGTGAACCACTCACACTTGGATCCAACCAATATATAAGCGATCTACAAGATTTCCTATAGGCGTTTCTGTGCCAAATGACTTCTAATGGATATTGTTGTAGGAAAAATCCACCAAGGGTAAATTCACCTCCCAACTATCCTTGACATACAACACGCATTATTGTAACATATCCTCCATAATCTAGTTTACTCGATTCATCTGTCTATCTATTTGAGGATGATAAAACATATTCAAATATAATCGCATCCTTATAATCTCTTAAAATCTTCCCTAAAATCGAGACATAAAAAGTGATCGACAAGGCACCTTATGAAATTGGAAGATCTTCGACACATAAAACCATGTATAGTGCTCTACCGATAAATCCGTGCAAACCGATAAGAAATGTGCTACCTTCATCAAGTGGTCCACTTTGACCAAAATGGAATCTTGAAGTCAATATGTCATAAATAATACTACTATGTCAATTGTTGATGATCCATTTTTTATTGTGCAGATACTCAGTCAAATGAGTGATTCATGCACACTCAAGATCAAAGATAAAGATCAACCTAAGAAATAACAAGAGAAATACACTCTTAAAGAAAAGTAATGAGAAAGTAATGATAAATCACATATACCAACAAATAATAAGATAAGATGTACGTGGTTCACCAATTTGGCTACATCCATGTATGATGGCTTCATTTCTTTGATATAAACAACAAGGGTTACAACTCTCTCAAGCCTCATAATCCTCTCGAAGTGTATACAAGAGCATTAATGATGAGCAATATAAGTTGTTATCTATTTCTATGTGTTTTGAACCATGGCTGAAGCCCTCCTTAAATAAGGAGTAAAAGTGAACAGTACCTCACGTATAAAGAGTGTCCCGCCTCTGAACAGTACCCCACGTGTGAATAGTAAAATTCAAGCCATTTTTCACAAATCTCCACCTTGGCTAAAGAATCATATAACCCATATGCATCAATATAATCATTTAGGAACACCTCCACCAATCAACCCCGAAGAACATTGATCAACTTTGAACAATGATAAAACTTGACCACCGATACCACCTTCATTAACATATCTGTCAAATTATATTTAGTGGCAATTATCTTCAAAACAACAATACCTCCATCGATAATATCCCACATGAAATGAAACCGATCATCAATATTCTTGGTGCTCCCATAATTAATTGGTTCTTGGCCAAGTGGATAGCGTTTTGTCTATCATAATGCATTTACACACAATCATATATAATCTCTAAATCACCAATATCACCTTAAGGACATAGGGCCTCCTGTAAAACTTCCATTGTCACCATATAATCTGCCTTCATAGTAAACAAAGCAACCGTGGCCTACAACATGGACCTCTAACTCATAGGACCACTAGCTAATACAAAACATACCCCTTAGTCAACCGTCGCTAATCCAAATCACTTGCTTAGTCCAAATCCACATACCCACACATATGTGATTTCTCTACACATTGGTACACAAGTACAACATTAAGTGAACCCCATAGATATCGCAAAATCCATTTTATCGCATTCCAATGCTCTTTGCTCGGATTTGCCATATACCTGCTTACAATGCTCAACGCTTGATCTATATCCATTTGAGTACAAACCATGTCATATATCAAGATACCCACTGCACTTGTTTTTGGAAGTTGAGCCATATACTCCACCTCATCCTCGGTGCTAGGAGCCATAATAACTAAGAGTCTAAAGTGTGCATCCAATGGAGTATTCACAGGCTTCGCATCATGCATCCCGAACCATGTTATAACTTTCTCTCGGTATTGACTTTTGAGTAAGACTCAATCTTCTCTTCATCCTTTCTCTAATAATCTTCATTCCGAAAATCTTCTTGGCTTTACCTAAATCTTTTATCTCAAACTCTTGGCTCAATTAAGCCTTTATCTTGTCAAGTTCTACCATGATCAAGAAAGAAATGAGCATGTCATCAATATACAAGAGTAAATAGAGGAAAGAACCTTCCTTTTTTTTTGGGAAAAGAAAATACAATAAATTGAAAAGGGAGAAAGTCCCTCCTTAGATGTCTCACAGTAAGAAATGTAGAAAGACAAAACAACAAGACAACCTTAAACATGAGAGCGAGCTAGGTATGGGATCTTTGCTTGGTCTAATAAAATTAAACCCTTGACATTTTGGGGCAAATCTTCTAAAATATTGAAAATATCTTCCTTCCTCTGATTTTCCTCTACTTGAGAGTAAATCTGCAACTGAGTTCACTTCCTTGAGGCCCTGGTTAAACTGGATATCCTGACAAATGCACAAGACTTGAATCGCCTTTATAACAGATCTAATCTTTCAAGGAATAAACTTCATTTGGCCTGACAAACAATTAATGATTATGGCTGAACTTGATTCTACATCAATCTTCTTTTTACCTCTATCAAAACATAATTGTAAGCCATATTTAATAGCTAATGCCTCTGCCAATAACTTTGAGCCATTAGCCTCATAACTAGCACAGGCCCAAACAAATTTGCCTTGACTATTTATGATGATAGTACCTTTCCCCATATGACCATTTGCATCTAACTTTCCACTTGTATTAATTTTGATTCTGTCCCAACTTGGAAACTTTTAAATTTTTTTAAAGGTTTCTTCTATGTTGAGTTTCATTGAGGTTGAAAATTTGAAAGCACTCTTTACTAACATCTTGAAAATCCCTCCCGAGCTCTGTGATTTTTGCTAAATCTGAAATTCTCTTGATGATATTTGTAATGATAATACCATGATGCATCTTCCTAGCATCAAAGACAACCTTATTCCTGCTAATCCATATTTCTCACAAAATTGTAATAGGAACTACTTTATATAACCACTTAGACAAATCTGATTTATGAGCATGTAGCCACCAATGAATAAATGTCCCATTAAAGGATGAATAAATCCTTACCACTCCCAAAAGAGTACATAAATAATTCCACACATTAACAACAATTGGACATGTCAAAAATAAATGAGGGGAGAATTATTCTGATAAATGGAAACAAACACATCTGGAAGCAAATTTTATGCCAACTTTTTTGATATTTTGATCAGAAGGCACACAGTTAGCCAATAATTTCCAAGAGAAAACTGAGATATTAGGAGGAATATTAGAGTCCCATATATATTTATAGGATAAAGAGATAATGTTACTGTTTCACATCTTATCATAGGCAGAAGCAAAAGTGAATTTACCGCTGATTGAAGGCTTCCAGATCAAATCCCCATCAGTTATAGCTATATTCTCTTCTAAAGTATCCCAAACAACTCTTATTCTTCTATAAGCAAGAGACCCAAACCTGCCGTTGGCATGCGCATATTTGACATTCATAAACTCATCCCACAACCCCTTTTTACATTTAAATTTCCAAGCAAGCTTAAGGTTAGTTGCTAAAACTTGGGTTTCGAGACTATTGATACCAAGACCACCTTCTTCTTTTGGATAACACAAAACATTCCACGCAATCCAATGGAGTTTTTTTCCATACTCCTTGTCAACCCCCCCAAAGAAAGAGGTAATCAATTTATTGATTAATTGAATAGACTTTTTTTTTTTTGGGGGGGGGGGGGGGGGTTAAAGAGAGAAGGGTATACATAGGCATAAAAGACAAGACATATTTAATAAGGGTAATCCTATCCCCCAAGGATAAGAATTTAGCTTTCCAGTTATTAATCTTAGAAGACACTGCTTGCACTAAAGGATCAACGTATATAGCTTTTTTCCTACCTCTAAATAAAGGGCATCCCAGGTATCTGATTGTCTCTTTCTGAAATTTAAAACCAGTTACATCTAACACTCTATTCTTGGAAGACAGGGGCATTTTAGAGCCTAAAACAAAGATACTTTTCTTTTTACTAAGGAGTTGATCTGATTGCAACTCATACTCTTTAATGAATTCCATAAATCTTTTAAGACTTCTCTTCTTCCCATTTAAAAACACAAGAATGTCATCTGCAAAGCTTAGGTGGCTAACCAAGGGGCATCCCCTAGGGTGAGAGAAAGGAGCAATATAACCTTCAACGATTAACTTATGCAAACCTCTACTAAAGGAATCAACCATAATTATAAATAAACTTGGAGAAATTGGGTCCCCTTGTATAATTCCTCTAGAAGGTTTGAAGGCTCTTTTAGGCTGCCCATTGATAATTACTAAAAACCAAGTAGAAGATATACATCTCCATATAAGGTCTATGAAGATCTCAGAGAAGCCAAAAGATCTTTAAGACTTGATCAAGAAGACCCATGAAACCCTGTCATATGATTTAGCCATGTCAAGCTTAATTAACACATTTCCTCGAGAAGCTTTTCTATTAATCAACTTCATCATTTTTTAGCCCAATAAAATATTATCTTGAATGCTTCTACCTTGCACAAATACAGCTTGAAAAGGGGAAATAATTTAAGGAAGAATGGGGCTCAGTCTAGCATTGAGAATTTTTTAGATTACCTTATAAGAAAAATTACATAGGCTGATAGGCCTAAAATCTTTGCAATATAAAGGTCTTTCCACTTTTGGAATGAGGCAGATTAGAGAAGAATTCCAAGATTTAGGCATTTCAACTCCTAAGAATATCCCAACACTCCTTATAAAAGACATCATTAAAGCCATCCACACCAGCTGAGCTATTAGAGTTAAGATTAGAAACTGCCTTCCACACTTCTTTTGAATCAGGAACTGCATTTAAAGTGCTATTCATTTGGTCATTCATAACATTTGGTATAGAATCCAAGATAGAATGGCCATCAGAAGTACCTACAGTAAATAAATGAGAAAAATAAGAAATAAAAGTGTTAGAAATGTCTTTAAAATTCTCTTTTTTGGATCCATCATCATCTTTAATATGATGAATCCACAAATTCCTCTTTTGTTGATTGACTTGGGAATGATAAAATTTAGTATTTATATCTCCATTCTTGATCCAATATCCCTTAGACTTTTGGTGCCAATAAATCTCCTCTTTTGTAAGAGTTGCATTTAGATCAGCTCTTATTTTAGAACATTTATCTCTTTGAGTCACATTGTTACTACTTCCATTGCTATTTCTTCTTGAAGGAGAGCATCTTCCAATTTCTGGATGTCTTCAAAAATGTTTTTGAAAACCTCCTTATTCTAAACTTTCAGGGCCCCTTTTAATCTTTTTAATTTGAAAGCAAAAGATTCCATGTACCTCCCTGTAGCAAATTCTTCCCAAGAGGTGATGACAATCCTCTTAAAATCTTCATGACTGGACCACATATTCTGGAACTTGAAAGGCTTGGCAATTGAATATAGGGGATTTTGAATTTTAATAAGCAAAGGACAGTGGTCCGAGCAGTTTCTGTTCAAATGTTGCAGGGTAGAAAGAGGGAAATTGTTTAACCAATAGGGATTGATCAGAGCCCTATCTAACCTCTCTAGCATTACTACACCATTCACTTCTTTTGCCCATGTGAACTTAGAACCCATGTAATCCAAATCTTGGAGGGAAGAGATAACAATACATTAATTAAACTCAGAAGCCCCTCTGAGATCAATCTCATTTCCTCCAGCTCTTTCCCTTACATATCTCACAATGTTAAAATCACCCACAATAATTAAAGGCCTGTTATGACAAAAATTACACTTTGACTAATGAAATCCCAAAGATGAGTCCTTTCCTGCCTAATACATTTAGCATAGATGACATTAATTCCTATTGGACAAGGTCTTAGAGGATGATCCAAAGACATAAACAAGTTTTGAGCCCCATATCTTAAATTACAGTACTGTTAATACCAAAATTCCAAAAACACCAAATTTTATTTGAGCTGTTAGAACAGCTGCCTTCAAATTGAAGCTTTCTTCTTAAATCTCCAATTTTAGAGCTATCAATCATGGGCTCTAGAATGGCAAGAAAAGAAATCTTATTGTTCATACATAGGTTCTTTAATCTCCTTCTGGTAGACTTGTTTCCAACACCTCTTGCATTCCACACAATAACACTAATCATTTAAAGGTCTGTAGAGTAACTTATTTGGGACCTTTCTTAGCTTATCTAGTCAATCTCCCCCCCCCCCCCACTCTAACTGTTTGATCAGTCTTCTTGTTCTCCATACACATATGATTAGTCAAACTTCCATCTTCTACCATATGTTGTTTCTTCTGCTGAGCTTCTCTTCTCTTCTAGTAAACCTCTAATTTCTTAGTCAGTAGTTTAGAAAACTTCTTGAGATCCTCCAATTTAGGTTGAAAACTTTTTTTTTCTTTTCATTATCTGAGTAATATCCCTTGCTTATTAATTAGTTGTCTCCAGGCCTAACTGTATTAGCTTCAGAGTCATAGTTCAATTCTTTATCTTCTTGGACTCTAGCTATCTTTGGAAATTGCCTCTTATGAATACTAGAGTCCTCTTCACTGTCTTTGCATTCACCTTCTTCTAAAGCCTCACTCTCTTCTTGGACTGGATCATGATTATCTTCCAATTGTATCAGACTTGCTTGATTCAATCCTTGCTCGATTTCTTGAGTTTTTTTCCTTCTTCCACTTTTTTGTAACATTGCCAGGAGTAATCCCTGCATCATTACTAACCAATTCCATTTCTTGAATTGTTGAGTTTTCCTTAATTTCATTTTCTTTAATTCTATACACTTTCTGAGGTTCTTGAATCTTAGTGGACTTCTTGTTATTCCCTTCTATCTGCATACTATCTTCCTGATTTTTCTTTACAGCCCTTATATTATCAGAGACTTCTTTCTTGAGAAAACATTGATTATCTTGGTGGCCTAATTTGCAGCAGTAATTGCAATAACTGGAAATTTCTTCATATTCAATTAACTGCCAAAATCCATATTCTCCACATCCTATCCATACTCTTTGAGGCTTTATTTTCTGAAGGTCCATTTCAACGCATACCCTTGCCACACTAGGTCTATTGATGTTAGCAGTGGAGTTATCCATTTTAAGGGGGGTTCCAACTGCTTGGGCCAATGAAAATAATGCATCTTTAGCAAAAAGATGCACAGGTAGTCCCGGAAAACACACCCAAACAGGGGCAATGGAGCTTTCTTGATCTGGTTTAAATCTAGGGGTCCACTTGAAGGTTCTCATAGGGCTTTTACCTATATACCATTATTCTTTCATCCACAAATGAATGAAGTCATCTTCGCAGTTTACTATTACGAGAATATGCTTATTATCTAACAGACCTATTTGATATGCAGCTTTAAGGACAAAAGTTTCAAAGTTCTTCCTAATAAATTCCATTAAGGGCTTACCATTTGAGAATTTTCCAACGATGGCATGTCTATAAGGGATTGCTAAATGATTCATCTCTTCTTGTGAAAACATGATGGAAGGTTCACCTTTGAATTTGGAAAGAGGCTTCAAACCAACTGCTTAGGTAGGTAATTGTTCCTTTAGGACACTAGCAAAGGATTTCTGCCATGGATTAGGCAAGTCTGGAGGTTTAGGATCAGGCATTGGGACTGAAGAATGATTAAAAAAACCTTCCTTAAGCTGTTTAAAATACACATGATATCAAAATCACTCCTTGTGATTTCATAGCCAAACTTAAATGTATCAAATCGCTTATACCATTATCGAGGCAATTGCTTTAACCCATATAAAGACTTCCGCAATTTGAACACTTGATCTTCCTTACCAACAACCTTGAAACCCTTAGGTTGAGACATGTAAATCTCCTCCTCTACATCACCATTAAAAAATGTCATTTTGACATTGATTTTTTAAATATCTAAGTCAAAATGTGTTACCATAACTAGTAACACCCTGATGGAAGTGTGTTTTACCACCGGAGAGAACACTTCATTTCAATCAACACCTTCCCTTTGTGCAAAACCCTTAGACACTATCCTTGACTTTTAACGAACGTTGGAATATGAAGCCACATCTTTCTTAGCATACACCCACTTACTCCCGATAGAATTCTTCTCCTTAGGAAACTTCACAAGCTCCCAAGTTTGGTTCTTGTGAAAAGAATAAATCTCCTCATCTATGAAAACCTTTCACTTGTCACAATGAGTATCACCCATCACTTCATGGTACGTAAATGTATCATCACTATAAACCAATACTGTATAAGCAACCATATCATCATTGAATCCATATCTCTTTGTAATTTTTTAAACCCTTGATTCTCTTTCGCTTGCCAAAGATGGTTGTTCTTACATTGTTGACTAGGTCCCACATTCGAAACCTCCACCTCTTTAGTTAAAGAATTAATTAGAGTAGTCACCTCCAATTGCATCTTTTCACTCTCATTCTCCATCGCATAATCTTCTTTCTCTACCTTTGGCATCTTGAGCATATATGCTTCATCAAAAGTCACATACCTAATCATCATTATCTTCTTATCTACTGGGGACCATAACTTGTATCCCTTTACCTCATTGCTTAAACTCATCAAAATTATCTTTCTAACTCTCGGATAAATTTCTACCTCACTAATATGAAAATAAGTTGTGCACACCAAAGCATGCACCGTCTCATAAGTAGGATATGTAGTTGACCAAGCCTCCATAGGAGTCTTATACTCAATTGCGATAGATGGTAAATGGTTAACAATGAAGCATGCATAGGATATATCCTCTGTTTAAAACCGCTTTGGCAATCCCGCATTGGAAAACATAAACCTCACATTTTCAAATAAGGTTAGGTTCATCCTCTATGCTACTCCATTTTGTTATGGATTTTTTCAAACCGTAAAGTATCAAATAATACCCTCCTCCTCGCAATACTTCAAGTAGGGATCATATCGGTACTCTCCACCATTACCCAACCTAAGAATCTTGATCTTCTATTGGTATGATTATCCACCATCTTCTTCCTTTTAAGAACCACTATAAAGACCTTGTCTTTGAGTGTCATGGTGTAGACCTAAGTTCACCAAGAGCAGTCATCAATAAACGTCACAAAATAATGACTAACCTCCAAAGATGGTGTCTTAGAAGGACCTTAGACATCCGTCTGAATGTAATCAAGTATTCCCTTCGTGCAATGAATTGTTGTGACAAACTTAACACGTGCTTGCTTCCCAAGCATGCAATTCTCACAAAATCCCAACTTGCAACTCTTCGCACCCTTAACAACCCTTGCTAACACAAAACGACCATGGACTTCTCCCCAGTATATCCTAATTGCATATGCCAAAGCCAAGTGGAATTCGAATTTGCTTCTTTTTTATTATCAATAATCAAGGTATGATATCTTGTGCTCCCTTAAAGAAAATAAAGGTTTCCCTCATTCTTTTCTCTCATCACTAGCAAGGCACCTAAGACAACCTTTAACATTCCGCCCTTGAGTACAATCTTGCACTCGTTGGAATCTAAAGCACTCAAAGAATTCAAATTCTTGTTTAACTTTGGAACAAACCGAACATTAGTGAGAGTCCGAGTCACTCCATCATATATCTTTAATTTTATCATGCCAATATCCTTCCACCAACAAACATGTTCATTACCCATAAACACTTCACCTCCATCCACCTCTTTATTGGTATGGAATAAATATCTGAAGTGACAAATACCCCTAATTTTAAATTTTACAAAAAGTAATTTCCTTTTATAGATGCGGAATAAGGATGGCTCAACACAACACACACCAACAACGAATTTTAATTTCTTTCAAATTAAAATAAACAAAACTAAAAGTGAAATAAAATTAAACACGAAATACATTTTTCACTTAAACCAAATTAATTCAACCCAAGTCCTAGAAATTTGCCTACCACAAATAATTAATTCATTTTTGCAAATTAGGCCAAACAAAATTTTATCCAATAAAATTAATGACTTGAATTAAATTAAGTTTTTACCCAAACAAATTAGCACCAAATTAAATATTCCAATGTTATCTTTTTACCTACGCATGCATCTAATATAAATTTGCGAAAGATAAAATAAACAAATAACCACTACGCCGCGATGTACGATGAAAAATCCACAACGGGAAAAAAAACTTGGACGGCCCTAGCCTCAAATCCACTAAGTATGGTTTTACAATTACAAGTCAAAAAAGACTTACAACACTCGACTTGACTCCGTCCAAGACCCGACGCTTCTTATTATACACACCTCTACCTAGAGAATAACCACGAAGATCCACCGTGGTCTCAGAATCCACTGATCAGACTTTAGGAATAAACGTCAACCACATATGATGCCTTTCACCATGTGAGAATGCCGCAGCAAAACAACGAACTTCTTCTTTATGGGATATAGAAGTAAACCCAAACGAACTCTTTAATTTAGTAGAGTAAAACCCGGTGCCAAACACTCCAAGCAAGATATATATATGGTAACTTGGAATAAACAAACTATGTGTGTAAACAAAAGTGTTTAAGAATAATGTTCTTGAAAATACAAACACTTAAAACATAAACTTTTGAACTATAAAATTTCTCTCTAAAAATTTTCTCTCAAAAATGTCTTTAGAAAATGTCAAAAGTTAGTTTTTCAAAGTTAATTCCCTCACCTATAAATTCTGTCAAGAGATAGTGGGTAAAAGTAAGTGGGAACATGGAGAAAAACAGATAAAAACTGCCAAAAACTTTCCCGCCATAAATCTCTTTCGAACGAGATTTCCGTTCGAACGAAGTCTCGTTCGAACGACACTTCTAACGAAGTTCCAGAGGCAAATGGGGAAAATTCGTTGGCAAACTCGTTCGAACGACATTCTCGTTCAGACGAAAAACTTATTCGAACGACGATATCGAACGAAGTCCCAGAATGGTTAAAATTTGATTTTTAGCCCCAAAACTTTATTTTAAAGTTTTAAAGAAACCTTCTGAAAATAAACATCAGTTTAAAATAAAACTACACCCAATAATAAAATTGTTCCAAGCTCCTATATATATATATATATATATATATATATATATATATGTAGTGCATTCATACCTTCGAAGGAATTGGAACAAATGTTGTTGACGTAGAAACGAGGCAAAATAAACACGACATATGAAGAAGCTTAATAATCTTGGCCGCTACGTCTTCAACTAACTCGTCATAGGCTTGAATGGATACACTTGATCACCATCCTAAGACTCAAATGTTTTTTTCCGAAATTGAGCCAACACTACATTGAGACTCAATCGGAGACTTGTGTCCTTACAAATCTCCCCCTTTGGCTATTCCGGGACAAAAACCAAAACAAAATCCTAAAGGGCCGTCAAGCTCTACTAGACTCACACATCCCACCCAAACTTGACTCAAGACCCAATGATTAATATCTTTGTCGATGAAGGTTGTCATTTAGAATAATTCCTGCACACTTAAGCAAACTATCAAACACATACGGAATATCAAAATATGATAAATGCATGTAAAATAAACACTCCCCCTAAATTAATTCTCCTTTATCAACTATGATCAACCTAAGAAGATAGCGCTCTCCCCCTAAGTTAAATCTCCTAAACTTAGATAAGATTATAATAGGTTTAGATACCATTTATACCCTACCATTCTCCCCCTTTTTGTTCAGGAATAGACAAAGGTGATAGAATTAATAAAACAAAAGTGCATTTAGTGCAAAGAACATGAAAGCATATAGGCAACAAAATCATAAGTAATCCATACAAATAATAAAGGATACCAACTAAGATGAAATAAAATGATACCAATATGATACATGAGATATTAAGTATGTGATATCAACAAAAATGCAACAAGATAGATACCAATTATGAAGTATAAGCATAGATGGACTAGAAAGCAAGGTAAAGACAATTGAATACCTCATATATGAGTACATAATAAATATCATTAACTCATACGCACATATACAAGGTATAAACACCACACATGACACAAAATAAAATAAGCTTTTCACACTCGTATGCTAAAAATGTGTCATATGAAAACGGAAGTCTAGGGGAGTGAACTAGTAACAATTAAATTTAGACCCAAACACTTAAAATATGTTCACGGAGTTCTCAATTGATTGCAAAATTTATCACATTTGAATATAACCTCATGTGACAATATAAATTGAACTCAATGAACAAACATACATAATGCATACAAGCCTAGAGTTTTGATGATTCTACAAACCAATATAGTCATGACAATGAAAGGACAACTAGGATAAACAGACATTGTGCAAACCGTTGATATACCATCCAATCTCCCTCAATAAGCATATATATTTTTGAATGAATATATCAATTAAAGATAGGCCTTGGCAATTATTTTCTTTTAATGCCATTATTCTTTTAGGCCTTTGGACCACGTATTTCTTTTAGGTCCATTCCAAAACGGTGGCTTACTCTCAAAGGATGATATTTCCTTTTGGAGCCCTTCCCCGTGCACATTTATATATATATATATATATATATATATATATATATATATATATATATATATATATATTTTTTTTTTTATGTCTCACACAAATCTCACGTGCAACGGATTTTAACATGCACTAGTTCTCCTAGGTCACATAATACGTAGATGACTAGATTGGTAGGAGAACACATCACAAAGCTCAAATATACATGTGAAGTTAAAATTTCAAGTGAGCTCGTGCATGTGTGAATTGAGGCATATAAAAATAGAATCCATTTAAGCAACACAAAATACATCTACTCCATGTAAGCATGGTAAAGAACATTTTAAGGATTGACAATCTTAACCAAAAGTTCTAGCCACATGGAAGCGAAAAGAAAGGGATTCAAACACAAGTATATGCCACATAAAGTGGTCAAACTAAAATACACACAAACCAAAAATCTTTTTTGGTTTTTGAAAAAAAAATTTAACCAAAAAAATTTACTCAAAAGACACACAAAATTCATTTGTATTAATCATTAAGCCTATACTACTAAAAGGTAAAACACAAATGATAAACAAAAATCTTTTTGTATTTTATATTTAATGTGAATCAAAAGAAATATAATACAAAAGATAAACAAAAATTCATAATTCTAGCATGTGATTAAGCATGGAGCATAGACTAGAAAATGATTAAAAATAGCATACAATTAGCATGATGATATATCATGAAGCACAAAAGCTAAAGTATGCAAACAACTAACACATTCAACCTTTAGTAAATGAGAATCAAAAGTCTTATTTTGTAAAGCTACCAAGCCGGATCTCCTAACCCAAACTAATGATGAATAGTGATCTCGGGGTGTAGGAATCTTGGCTACCTCGATTACCTTACGTTAGGATTTTTTAGAACCTCGTTTAAGATCAAAACAAAATTTCTTAAGATGACCTTTTCGACCACAATGTGAGCACCTAAAGACTCGGCAAAAAGACTTACCTAAGGAATGATATATAACATTGTTCCTAGAGGATTCTCCTAAAACATTGGTTTTGGCTTTATGACATGATTCATTACAACTATCGAAGCCTAAACCACAAGTGTCATTTTTGATTTGGATCGTTCCTAATATTTTTTCTAATTTCTCCAAACGACACTCCAAATCAAATTTGACTTTACTAGAGTCTTTTAATTTATTTTCTAATTCTAAAATGTTATACTCTAATAAAACATTTCTCTCTTCAAACTCGAGAAGCTCATTTTTCATTGACTCCATTAAACCCTTAAGGCTATCTCTCTCGCCTTCTACATATTCAAGTTTCTCTCGAAGAGCTCTCTCTCGTGTCCTAAGGTCTTCAACCAAGACATTATCATCATCAACCTTGACACGCTCTCTTAAACTAGCTTCTAACTTCAAATTTGATCTCCTTAATTTAATAGATTCTTCATATAATTATTGAAAAGCAAATTGAAGTTCACTCACATCAACCTCATCATCACTTTCTTTTTATTTTTCACTCTCATAACCATAAAAAATAAGGTAATCATAAACTTTAACCTTGGAAGTGTCATGTATTTGTATATCTTCATGGGAAGATTCATTACCGGTGCTCACATGACTAGCCATAAAAGCCACAAAGTCGGGCTTAGTGGAGGAATCGGGTCCCTCTTCCTTATCACTACCACTAAGGGTTGCATTATAGGAAATTGGTTGCTTACCCTCTCTCCTTAGTTTAGTGGGCACTCAAAAACCCTATGGCCATACCATTCACAACCATAACACCTATTTGACTCATTCCTATTTAAATTTTCATTAAAAGTTGTAAGGATCTTTTCGGCTTTGTCATGCTTAGATTTTTCAAATTTCTTAAAATCCTTTTTAAATTTATCTTTGTTAAATTTAAGAAATTTATGAAACTTCCTAGCAAATATAGCCATATCTTCCGAGTCACTCTCAGTTTCACTCTCTACTACTTGTTTTTACTCCTTTCGGGCTTTCAAAGCAACACCCTTATCTATTTTCTTTTCAGTTTTAGAGGGAAATATGTCTAGTTCATAGGTTTGTAAATCACCTACGAGCTCTTCTAATTTCGTAGAGGCTAAAGTGGGTAAAGAATTTAACACAGTCACCTTAGGAATAAATCTATCAGGTAGTGACCTTAAAATTTTCTTTACTACTCAGTTGTCGGGTATTTTCTCTCCCAAATTAAAATATGAATTAACTATATCGGAAAGTCTAGCATAAAATTCATCAAATGTTTCTTTTTCATTCATTTTGATGGTTTCAAATTGAGTGGTGAGGTTTTGGAGTTTAGAAGCTTTTACAACACTAGTTCCTTCATGAGTGAGTTGAAAAATATCCCAAGCTTCTTTAGCGGTTTCACACATCATAATGCGTCAGAATTCATCCAGTGTGACTACGCTAAACAAGGCATTTAAACCTCAGGAATTAAAATTTGCAAGTTTGAATTCATTCACACTCCATCTATCGGTTGGTTTGGGGACACGCTCATTTTCTACTAAATGTGTGGGTGGGGCCACCCGTTAATAACAGACAACCAAATTCTCTCATCGATAGACCTAAGTGCCGATTTCATACACGCTTTCCAATACACGTAGTTGGAACCATCGAAAACAAAAAATTTTGAAAATATGGAAAATTTCATTTTCATTTAACAAAAATATTTTAAAGGATCTTAAACGCAATAATTTAGCGATCCCGCTCTAATACCAATCTGAAGTTATAAATACCCCCAATTTTAAATTTTACAAAAAGTAATTTCCTTTTACAGATGCGGAATAAGGATGGCTCAACACAACACACACAAACAATGAATTTTAATTTCTTTCAAATGAAAATAAACAAAACTTAAAGTGAAATAAAATTAAACAAGAAATACATTTTTCACTTAAACCAAATTAATTCAACCCAAGTCCTTGAAATTTGCCTACCACAAATAATTAATTCATTTTTGCAAATTAGGCCAAACAAAATTTTATCCAATATAATTAATGACTTGAATTAAATTAAATTTTTACCCAAACAAATTAGCACCAGATTAAATATTCCAATTTTATATTTTTACCTACACATGCATCTAATGTGAATTTGCAAAAGATAAAATAAACAAATAACCACTACGCCGCGATGTACGAGGAAAAACCCACAACGGAAAAAAACCTCGGACGGCCCTAGCCTCAAATCCACTAAGTATGGTTTTACAAGTACAAGACAAAAAAGACTTACAACACTCGATTTGACTCCGTCCAAGCCCCGACGCTTCTTCTTGTACACACCTCTGCCTAGCGAATAACCACGGAGATCCATCGCGATCTCGAAATCCACGGATCGAACTTTAAGAGCAAACATCAACCACACATGATGCCTTTCACCAAGTGAGATTGCCGCAGCAAAACAATGAACTTCTTCTAAATGGGATGTAGAAGTAAACCCAAACGAACTCTTCAATTCAGTAGAGTAAAACCCGGGGCCAAACACTTCAATCAAGATATATATATATATATATATATATATATATATATATGGTAACTTGGAATAAACAAACTATGGGTGTAAACAAAAGTGTTTAAGAATAATGTTCTTGAAAATACAAACACTTAAAACATGAACTTTTGAACTAAGAAATTTCTCTCAAAAATGACTTTAGAAAATGTCAAAAGTTAGTTTTTCAAAGTTAATTCCCGCACCTATAAATTCTGTCAAGAGATAGTGGGTAAAAGTAAGTGGGAACATGGAGAAAAACTGATAAAAACTGCCAAAAACTTTCTCGCCAAAAATCTCGTTCGAACGAGATTTCCGTTCGAACGAAGTCTTGTTCGAACGACACTTCTAACGAAGTTCCAGAGGCAAATGGGGAAAATTCGTTGGCAAACTCGTTCTAACGACATTCTCATCCGAACGAAAAAGTCGTTCGAACGACAATATCGAACGAAGTCCCAGAATGGTTAAAATTCAATTTTTAGCCCAAAAACTTTATTTTAAAGTTTTAAAGAAACCTTCTGAAAATAAACATAAGTTTAAATAAAACTACACCCAATAATAAAATTGTTCCAAGCTCCTATATATATGTAATGCATTCATACCTTAGGAGGAATTGGAACAAATGTTGTTGACATAGCCCGACATATGATGAAGCTTAATAATATTGGTCGCTACGTCTGCAACTAACACGTCATAGGATTGAATTGATACACTTGAACACTATCCTATGACTCAAATATTTTTGTCCGGAATTGAGCCAACACTACATTGAGACTCAATTAGAGACTTGTGTCCTTACAATATCTATCCGGGCACATGTTGTAAAAACACCCTAAGGTAAGTATCCACTCATTTGAAGAGATTTCTCATGAAGAAACTATCAACATACTCCCAAATTCATCATCCTCTGAAATGATAGAATTGGCAGATTCTGCCACCGGTTTCTTATAATCTATGACCTTTAACTTAGGGAAATCCTTTCTGAAATGCTCCTTCTTCTTCTACTTGTAACACAGGATATTTACCAAGCCCTTGGTCCTAGATTTGTACCTAGAGCTTCCTCTTCCACCTCACCTTCTCTCCTCGATCTTATCCCATGCAACAAATGCATCAGATTGAGAATCACTTTTCTCTGTTTTTCACATCTCACTCCCCAAAAATGCCGAAGAGACACCATTATACTTCACCTCCTCCTTTCCATATACCAATGTGGTGCTTAAATACTCATATGAGTCTGGAAGTGAATTTAGAAGCAAAAAATATTTATCTTTGTCATCAATATAAGATAATTTTATGAGACTCATCAAGATGTTCGGACATAGACATACCTTAAATACAGTCAAATTCGAGTAACTTCTTCTTGAGATAAAATCGAGTCTCTATGCTCTTCGTCATATATTTTTCTTTCAATTTCTTCCATATTTTCTCCGTTGATTCCTCCTTCATCACATAGTATACCACATTTTGTGTGAGATTTAACCGGATTGTGCTACACGTTTATAAGTCGTACTCTCTCCAATCATTCTCTGACATATACTTAGGTTTATCCGAAATTCCCCTCAAAGTCTTATGCAAACCTTGTTGGATCAAGACATCTCTCAATTAACATTGCAACATGCCAAAATTAATGGTTTTTGTTGTACAATTTTAAATGTTAAAATTATCACAGGTGCACGAGCAATTACCATAAAGCGGGTATAAGTACGGGGCGAACCCACAGAGATTTGGATAATTTTTATAAACTATCGACTTTCCAACTAGACAAATGAGTGTATAAATATGATTGAGTTATAAAATAAAATAAAACAATAATAAATGGGTGAACACAAATTATGTAACAAGTGTGTGGATATTACTAGGATTTTGGACCAATTTACCATTTTTACTATTATCTAATTAATCAGTCTAACTCGCAATTCACTTTTATAAATCAAAATTGTATAGACTCTCGTCGCGTAAATTTTGAATGATGAAAATGTGAAAGTTTAAAAAAATATTTTTATATCTCTTTTTAGATGCCAAAAATCTCTATTCCCTAAAAAACATCACATTTAAGCATTAAATGACAAATATAAGCATGGACTATCAAACAATTTAACATAAGCATACTCCATCAAACGTAAGTACATAAAATTAAAGGATGTGAATGAAACAATTAATTTTAAAGGTTTAAATATCACTCTCATGACTATTTCAAATGAATATCGATTTTTAAAACATTTTTGGAACAAGTAGGGAATTTAACGAATTAAACTAATGAAAACATATACTAAATAATCATAGTAAATTTTACCTTTTCCTAACAATTTAAATTAAACTAGTATCATAATTAAAACACAAAAATTGCCAGATGAAATACTAATTCTCACTAATAATAATCAACTTATAAAATTGGAGTGCCAATATTTGAATGCCAAAATAATAAAGTCTGTCCCCAAACTTGCACACAAATTATTTTTAGGAGCACCAAAAATAAAAAGATAAAGATTTACTCTTTTTAGTGCCCTTAAAAATACAGTCTCAAAATCACCCTATACAAGTTTGTCTACTCAAGTGTTCTTGTCACACACACTGTGTGCGTATCCCTTAATCCTAAAATGTTGCTTCGTTTTTATATCCCCACACTTTGATTGTCAAAGGCAAATAATTAATCTGATACAAAAGAAGTACAAAATCGTGGGGGACTAATAGATATTTTTTAATACACAAATACGCATGGGGAAGAGAATATAGGTACACACAAAACAAAAGGCAGAATAAAGAATAGAAAAATATAAAAGACACACATTCTCAGATATAGGCATGGGGAAGAGGAAAAATAAAAGAAAACAAAAGAAATAAATGTAGAACAAAACTGAATCTCGAACAGATCAATAGTATCAACAAAACAAAACAATACTAAGGGAATCAGGATGGAGACAAGACACAAGCGTACCACCAACTTGTGCCAAAAGGGGAAAAAGAGTAAAACAAAAAAACTTATTATTTCTTTCTTGGAAGAAAATAACAAAAATAGCAAAAGAATGGAGTGGGCTTTATTTAAATGCTTGGTATAATCAATTTAGAAAAGGACAAACATGCATGGGGGAGAAGAATCAACTGTTTGCGCTAGTGAACCGCGTTGGGTGACGCGTGGGTAGACACGGAGAGAGAGAGAGAGAGAGAGAGAGAGAGAGAGAGAGAGAAGTTGCGCTGGGGGGAAGAATTCGTGCAAAAAAGTAAATGGTCAGGGAGGGGGGTCGAACCATTGACCTTTACATGAACTAAAGAGTCCAACCTCACTGAACCAATTTGGTTATAATTTATATTATGATTGCACAAATTTATAAGGCTTTATTCAAACCATTTTCCTAAAATTACATATTAAACCCTAAATCGCCATAACTTTCATGTGCGACCTTCGATCAACACATTGTAAAAATTGACGTGACCCATATTTCAGGCTCAACAATATTATAATAGTGTTCGTGTCACAGGGTTTAACTCAGGACTTTGACTTTCTTTCGATTTTAAACTTTGCGCGGTCATAATTTTTTCGTTTGAGCTATGATTGACACACCATTTGAACCTAGGCATCCCTTGATTCAAGGCCTACAATATATGTGCTTGGTCCGAGTCTAAATTCAGTCATCTGAATTTACCATATTGCCCCTGAAGATGCGTAAGTGATAATCTCTTCTCCATTTTCATCCATACTTCCCCGCTTGCATTGTAAAATCTGTCAATACTCAAAACAAACCTTTCACAAGCGATTAACAATTAATAATTAAGGTCATCGTGAGTATAAAATGAGCACTGGGCTTTCAAAAATTTATATTTTAACCCGATTCATGCTCGATTTTGTATTTTTCTTGTAAATAACAAAAATGGCTTTAAAATCCTTTTATTCATGATACAATGGGCCTAATAAGTCCTAAGTTTGAGTAAAAATAATAAAAAATAATGCACTCATCAAATACCCCCAAACCTAAACCTTGCTAGTCCTTAAGCAATACCAAAGTTTTAAAATATACCTCACTTTTGTAGGAATTACGGTTGCACTTAGTATGTGCAACAAGTCGTCAGACCCTTAGTTTACCCTAGTGGACGAGTTTTGTCTCGTGAGGTTTTACAGTGAATATACCTACAAAATTCAAAAACTTGTCTCAATTTATAAAAGACACAAAAGTAATATAACCAAATTTTCAATGAAAATTTCATAAAAATTCACTTTTCAATCTCAACTTATTGTGAGTGTGTGCATATCCAATATATAACCGTCCATTTCAAAAGATTTGATCATTATGTTTCTCATTCAAAAGTTCATATTGATACAAATTCTCAAGAGATGCGCTCAGAAATGAACACTCGGAATTGAGTAATTTTCTTTCGGTATATGTGAATAAAAGAGTAAATTCAATGAGCAACTTCACATATATATCATGAAAGATAGTCATTTTACAATGGATGATTATGATCTCGTGAATGAAAACTCGATTACTTTTTGAAAACTTTGAATCGCACCATATATTCTATTCATATTCTCTCCACACTATAACTAACTTTACTTGAGATCAAATATGACTTTCTTTCTATTGTATTATGGGCTCGGGTTTAGGCTAGAAAGAGAAGATTTTGGAGTTTTAAAATTTCTGAGAATATCGAGGTTTCTCGGTATTTTGACTTTTTAGGCACTTTTTCTAACCTCCATTTTTTTTTCTTTTTCGACTCACATACTCCTTTTTTCTCTTTTTTCATTGCATTCTTTCTTTCCTTTTTTTTTCTTTCTTTTCACGTATTATTCATGCACACATTCTTATTTTGGCCTTTTACCATAATTTTACCCTGATACTCTTAAAAAATGGGTATGTAAAAAGATCGGTTTAAGCTTTATTTTTGGACTTCAAAACGATGTCTAATCTCATTTCTCAAGTTTCATTTAGTTAATTTGTGTCTCAAGTCAACTTACTAAGATATTTAGTGCTTAAAATTCACGTTTTGACTTCTGGTTTTCAGTAATCGAACAAAACAATGAATTTGAGATCATCGACGAATTAGTCATTAAAGGAAAGTTTGAGTTATTCTAACTCAGATTGATTTAAATTTCTCAAAAGCGGCGAATGTCATAAAAATCACACCAGGTTAAAATCTCCAATTTATTCGTTAAATATAATAACTTTCGCCTATATATCCATTTTCGATCATATTACATGATCAATTGTCAAAACAATTTATAAGTTGAGAGATTTGTGAATTAATTGTATATTAAAAAGTCATTTCAAAACTCACTTATATTGATAATATTTTTAAATATTTTTTCTATTTTTTCTATTTTTCTTTAAATGTTTTTTTTTAAAAAATATCACCCTTACCCTCAAACCTAAATTTTACATTGTCCTCAATGTATGCTCAAATGAAAATATGAACAGAGAAAATAAAGTAAAGAAGTAAAAGGAAGATATTACCCATGGATTTCTACTTTTGTCACCTACTTCCAAAATATAGAAATGTGTATTAAAATTCTAAGAAAAAAATTAATTATATACAAAGTCGTGACATTTAACACCATCGCCATAATTTAATAATCAAAATAGTTGTGGGTAATTCTCCAATTATTAATGTTTTTAGCACGAAGTGCAAAAACATCATAAATTCGATTCTATGACCACACAACAATAATCTCAACATTAAATTTGTGCTCATAATAGTGATCATCGACATTATAAATTAGGAATTCTAAATCACATGAATCAAATGCCGATGTATCACATTGGGATAACAAAACACAATGAGGTTATATAAAATTATCATCCATTTTCTTAAAATAGTCACGTAAAATTGGGGATGCATACTCCACTCTTAAATATGAGACTTTACAAAAAGCACGAGACAAAGAGGTATCACGCGGGGATACATTTTTTCATAAAAAATGGTAGGATCATCATAATCACTGGATGTATCATCAAAATCGGGTTATGAATCCTCAATTAAATTTTTTCACATATAAGGTGAAGTAACATTTTTTCAATAAAATCATAAGAAATGTTTTGACAAAATCAACATCCAAATCATCACAAGTATTACAAGTGCCAATTTTGTCAATTTTCTCCTCACAAAATTGATTATTTGCAATTATTTCATGACTATTTTCAGAAATATCGTCATTACAACGTTTCTTTACATCTTTCCAATTGATACACTTCGGTGGACAAATAGTAATTAAAGGAGTTTGACTCTCATCTCCGTCTTCTTTAATTTATTTACAAATTATTATTGATCCATCCGACTCAAATCAAAATATTTAGTCATTCGAATTTTTAATATTTTCTAGCCACCATCCAAATGATCAATATAGGAATTCAAAAAATATGACGGGATAGTAATATGCGGATCACCCATTATAGTTTATTAATTCAATTTTTTTTTACATTTTTTTGCTCTTTTTTTCAATAACACCAAACGCAAAGTGCGAAACAAAAATATTAAATACAAATATAACTAAACAAGCACTTACAGTGTATTTTGACACGAGAAATAGAAAAATAAACAAATTGAAACAAAAAGCACACTGTAGAATTTTTTTTATATTCTAAAAAAATTATATGCTATTGGAATTACTATTATAATTTTTTTTAATTTTCGGATTTTTTTTAAAAAATAATATTTTATTTTTATCCAAATCACAGAAGCTATGAAATCTGAAAATTTTCAGGGAAAAAATCATTATTTCCGAATTTTACAAAATTTTAGGTACTTTTGTGAGATAACTAGTGTCAAAAAAAATATTTACTTACAAAAGACTTTAAATATGATTTTTGTTTATTTATTTATTTTTTATGTTCTGGAAATAATTTAAAAAATACTAATATAATTTTATTTTATTTTATTTTATTTTTACATTTTAGATTTTTTAATTTAAACTAGTCCGAAAGTCAATACTTTTAAAATTGATCAAAATCCCGACAACGACGCCAAAAATTTGTTGCAAATTTTAAATGATAAAATTATCGCAAGTGCGCGGGTACTGAAATATAACGGGTGTAAGTACGGGACGAACCGACAGAGATTTGATCAATTTTTATAAACTATCTACTTTCCAACTAGACAAATGAGTGCGTAGATATAATTCAATGATAAAACAAAATAAAATAACAATAATAATTAAATAATAATAATAATAATAATAATAATAATAATAATAATAATAATAATAAATGAGTGCACATAAATTATGTAGCAAATGTGGAGATATTACTAGGATTTCGATCTCATTTACCATTTTTACTAATTTCTGATTAATTAGTCTAACTCGTAATTTCCTTTTATAACTCAAAATTGTACCGACTCTCATCGGGTAATTTTGGACGATGAAGACGTGAAAGTTTGAATAAATATTTTTATATCTTTGTTTAGATACCAAAAATTCATTTCCCTTAAAAATATCATTCCTAAGCATTAAATGTAAAATATAAGCCGGACTATCAAACGATTTAACATAAGCATAGTCCATTAATTGTAAGTACATAAAATTAAAGGATGTGAATGAAACAATTAATTTTGAATGTTTAAAATATCACTCTCGTGACTATTTTAAATGAATAACGAAATTTTGAAACATTTTTGTAACAAGTAGGGAATTTAACGAATTAAACCATTTAAAACATACATTAAATAATCATGGTAAATTTTACCTCTTCTTAACAATTTAAATTAAACTAGCATCATAATTAAAACACAAAAATTATCAGATGAAGCACTAATTACCATTAATAATAATCAACTTATAAAATTGGAGTCCAAATATTTGAACGCCAAAATAATAAAGTTTGTCCCCAAACTTGCGCACAAATTATTTTTAGGAGCACCAAAAATAAAAAGATAAAGATTTACTATTTTTAGTGCCCTTAAAAATACCGTCTCAAAATTCACCCTATACAAGCTTGTCTACTCAAGTGTGTTTGTCACACACACTGTGTGCATATCCCTTGATCCAAAAATGTTGCTTTGTTTTTATCCCCACACTTTGATTGTCCAAGGCAAATAATAAATCTGATACAAAAGAAAAGTACAAAATCGTGGGGGACAAACAGACATTTTTTAATACACAAACACGCATGGGGAAGAGAATATATGTACACACAAAACAAAAGGCAGAATAAAGAGTAAATAAGAAATAATTAAAAAAGTACAAAAGATAAACATTCTCGAACAGGGGAAGAGGAAAAAAGAAAGATGAATAAAACAGAACAAAACAAAAGAAATAAATGTAGAACAAAATGAAATCTCGGACGGATCAATTGTATAAGCCGAACAAAATAATACTAAGGAAATGAGGGAGGAGATAAGACACAAGCATACCACCAACTTGTGTCAAAAGGGGAACAAGAGTACAACAAAAAAAAACTATTTCTTTTTTGGAAGAAAATAACAAAAATAGCAAAAGAAGGTAGTGGGCTTTATTTAAATTCTTGGCAGAAGAAATTTAGAAAGAAAAATTATACACTTATCAAAAAAGTATATACCAAATTTACAGAATGTGCTTCAAGGGTATTGTACCATGATGTGGGCCCCACCATGATATAATACCCTTGAAGCACATTCCGTAAATTTGGGGAGCATATTTTCAGTAAGAGTAACATTAATCATTTAGAAAAGGCCAAACACGCATGGGGGAGAAGATCCAGTTGTCTTCGTTAGTGGATTGCCTTGGGCGATGCGCCAGTAGATGCACGGAGAGAGATAGAGAGAGATAGTAGACGCGCTAAGGGGCAAAACTTCATGCAAAAAAATATATAGTCAGGAGGGGGAGGGTCAAACCCCTGACCTTTACATGAACTAAAGAGTCCAGCCTCACCACTGAACCAAGTTGGTTCTAATTAATATTATGTGTGCACAAACTTATAAGGCTTTATTCTCACCAGTTTCCTAAAATTACAAATTAAACCCCAAATCGCCATAACTTTCACATGCAAGCTTCGATCAACACACCGCAAAAATTGATGTGACCCACATTTTGGGCCCAACAATATTATAACGGTGTCCGGGTCACGGGATTGACTCGTGGCTTTGACTTTTTTTTAGTTTCGAACTTTGCATGGTCATAATTTCTTCGTTTGAGTTGCGATTGACACGCCATTTGAACCCAATCACCTCTTAATTCAAGGACTACAATTTCCATGCTCGGTCCGAGTCCGAATTCAGCCGTTGGAATTATCATATTGTCCCTGAAGGTGAGTTAGTGACAGTTTCTTGCTCTATTTGGGTCCAGACTTCTCCGCTTGCATTGTAAACCCTGTTAATACTCAAAACAAGCCATTCACAAGCGATTAACAATCAATATATAATGTTATGAGTATAAATTGAGCATGGGCCTTTCAAAAATTGTAATTTTAACCCGATTTATGCTTAATAGTGTATTTTTATTTTAAATAACAAAACGGCTTTAAAATCTCTTTATTTACGATGCAACGGGCTTAACAAGTCCTAGATTTGAGTATTAATAATACAAAATAATGCACTCGTCAGTTTTACCATCAAATTCCCCAAGATAAATTTGAGTATTAATAATACAAAATAATGCACTCATCAGTGTTGACACCTTTGCAACCTTAGATTTAGACATTCTCTAATCTCGTAAAAGAGTCTTTAACAAGAAACAATTGGGCAAAGTCCAAAATTCCACTTAGGAATTTTGTCAAACAACTTGGATGCATATAAAGCAAAGACCCTACAAGCCAAAGAGATTACAAGAGAAATACACTTTAAATGCAATGTAATGAGAAATCACACACACCAATAAAGCACGAAACAAGATGTACGTGGTTCATAAATTTGGCTACGTTCACGGATGGTGGCTTCCTTTATTTGATATAAACAATAAGGGTTGTTACTCTCTCAGGCCTCACAACCCTCTCAAAGTGTATACAAGATCACTACATGATGAACAAATGAATCTCTCTTTGATGTCTGTGTGTTTTGAATCATGGTCAAAACCCTCTTTAAATAAGGAGTAAAGTGAACAGTAAAACGTGTGTGAGCAGTACCCCATATGAATAGTACTCCGCATGTGAACAATACCCCCATGTGTGAATAGTAAAATTCAAGCCAATTTTTAAACTTTTACCTTCTAAAGGTACTGCACTTGGACACAAACGTAACAATGTCCTTCTTTATACTTTCCCACCAATAATTCATCTATATATCCTAGTACATACACCAGTATTCATCGAAAACTATGATCCATGGGCATCCTGCATGACTTCCCTATGCAACTCCTTATCTGAAGGTACCACTAACCTATTTTTATACCACAAACCAATATTAGAACCAACGGGGTAAAGGGGCACATCTATATTTACAAGCTCAGTCACCTTCTCCTTGTCACTTCATATATCTATGCTCGTACTACCCTCATAACGATATGAAGATCCATTGTTATTATCCCCGTGAAAGCATCGACCAATTAACCAATTACCCGAACTAAATCCACATCTGTCAACTAAAGAAATAGTAGACAAATGGTCGTTTGGTTCGTCGAGTCAAAGCATCTTCCACCACATTGGCCTTCCTCGGGTGATACTGAGTCGTAAACTGATAATATTTAATGAACTCGAACCATCGTCATTACATCATGTTCAAGTCCTTTTGAGTAAACAATTACTGTAGGCTCTTGTGGTCACTGAAGAGTTTGAACTTCTCGTCGTACAAATAGTGTCTCAAAAGTAGTTATATATACAAATGATAAGTTCACATGTTATCTAACGTACAACTATACCATTCTCTAGCGTGGTATAAATAATGAAAACTCGTGTGATGCACAAATAAATCCTATCACACAAATCACACATCGCCATTTAATATTATGGTAAAAAAAATAACATCACATGTTATGCACAAATAAATCCCATCATGCAAAATGGGAACCACCATTCAATAAAGTGGTTGGAATTATGGCCATCCCAACCCCTCGCCCGGTGGCAAGCGCACACTGTAAGGCTGTGGCAAAGCTCCCTCGCGCGTTTGATGCGGGCTAAACGGATATAAATGGACGTCGTACATTATGTACAACCTAAGATTTGAACTTTTAATAAGTTATACACTAGAAGTCAAAAAATTTGAGGGTCCACCCAAAATACAATTTGACTTTGAGGGATTAATGGTGTACCCTCACTAGAAAGCATGCCTCCTGAAAAATAAGAATTTCGTTTGAACAATGGAAGGCATGTGCAAAGCGGAAGAAATGAACCATCACCAATTAAAAAATTTAAGGGGATAATGAGGGATTTGAGTGAATAGTGGGACAAGTACCATTGGGATCCAAGAAAAATATAATCATGTCCTAAAGATTTTTCAAGTAGCATGGGAAGCGGAGCACACAAATAGAAAGAGTCCATCTTGGAAAATAATTCAAGCATAGAATCCTTGTCCTCAAAATCTTCTCCCCCAAAATTTTCAACTGGATATGGTGGAGTGACACGTCTAAGTGTATGGCCCGTAAGATGAAGCATCTAAAAAAAACATTCCCATACAAGAATCGGATCAACATCCTCAAGACATTCATCCAGTTCTTGTGATGGATTTAATGGTTCGATAATAGTGGGTACACAAGGAGACAAATGATCTTCAACTTCAGTAGATTTTGCAATATTTATAAGAGGTTGATATTCAAAAGAACTTGGATCACTCTCAATGATTTAATCCTCAAAAGTTTTAGGTGAAGCGAAAGTCTCGACCTTCTCTAAGTTGTCCAAATAATCATTAAACTCCTTGCAGGTTGCTCTAATTTTCAACTTTGTAGCAGCAAGGCCATCAGATTGCTTTTTTCTAATAATCAAGAGTTCTTCCAAAGTAGGCTTCCTTGGTTCTATGACCTCGGACTCCTCATTTGTTCGAAAACTTACTTCATCTTCAAAAATATCGAAAGAAAAATCCTTATTGAGTTCAAATAATGCATCTAACTCTTGCTCCCAATAACGATTTTTTTCTCGATATTCTTTTTTAAGTCTTTCTTCTTCAAGCAATTCATTTTGATAAATTTGGATGGCCTTAGCACTAGGCTTGTATTTATGAGACTCGTCTTTAGTGATATTGATCCAATGTTCATAAGTCTTGAGCGCCTCCTCCTCACTATTATCATAACAATTAAAGCCACCAAAAGAGTTAAAGTAAGACATTTCAAATTGGGCAATTCAAGAACGTGACACCCATATTTTCTGATTTTTTTTGGATTTTTTTAAGGTCAAATTCGAGATTAACCAACCTAACCTAAAGTCTACCTAATTCCCTGGCAACGGCGCCATTTTAATCGAGGTGTAAACCGAGCGTCCGTGTAATACGCTAGTCGTTGTTATCAGCTTCCAACCTCAATACAAAAAAAATCTAAACTTGTAACTACACTCTTAAGGAGTATAGTGGTGAGTCTGGGTATCGAATCCACAGGGAGTTAGGACGTGTGAACGTGACGATAAAGGTAAGGTCGTTTAATCCTAAAGTTGATGAAAAAAAAGAAAAGAAAAGAAAAAGATGATTGATTTTTGGATTTTATCTATGAATTAACTAAATTCAATTAAATTAACTTACACATGCAAAATTAACTAATTAATAAGGAATTAATATGAAAGAAGAAATGGGTTAAGAATACACTTCCCCAAACCCTAGTGTGTATGCGAGTACAAAATTAGTCATAAATTAGATAATTGATCAGACCCAGTCTTTAGTACTCCAAAGCATTACATATATGAGGTTCAAGCCCGCATCATACATAATCAAAGAATGAGTAAAGCAGTGTTGCAATAGTTCACGCGCGTTGCATCCTTAAGCACCCTAGTTACCTAGGGCAAACAAGGTCAAAAGGCCTACAATGGTTGTGAAACTATACACACGATCTAATCACTTATTTAATTTAAAGGACAAATTTTATATCTATACATAACATATCGAGTTAGGTTCATGCATCCCCACCCTTAAAAACTTAACTTGACATGATTAAAATAAAAGAAAACTTAAAACTGAAAGTGCAGAAATTCATAACTAAATCTAGAAAATTGAGAAAATGACTTGAGTTGGGATTGGAAAACTAGAGAGAAACAATTGATTAAACTAACTATGAAAGTAGTAAAAATAATAAATAAAAATTACTTGCAATGGATGAATGATGAATCTTGAATAGATATTTGAATCTTAAATAGTATCCAAACTTCAAAACTAGGGTTCTTGGATACAAGAATCCTTTAAAAACTAACTACAAAGAAACCCTAACTACTAGCCTCCTACAACTTGATAAAATAACTCCTTCCACTTCCTACTAGGGTTTGCCCTTTTATAATACCTAAATATGACTCTTCCCTTGCCTCCTCACGTTTTACAACTAATAAAAAGGAATTAAACAAGAAATTTCAAGAGTTGTGACTCTTCATTTCTCAGAATTATTCTTCAGCTTTAACATTAAATTTCAGGAATTTCAGCAGTCAGACCGATCCGGATATCCTCGGATCGGTTTGTTTTTCATTAGACGGATTGGTTCTCTTTTCATCGGTTCGGTATCAATCCAGAGTCTACTGGAATTGTGTCTTTTCGGATCGGTCCGACTTGTCCCGGATCGGTCCGATATTCTTCAATTTTTTTTCTCCAACTTTGACTTGCCATATCTTTTGATCCAGAGCTCCGATTTGACTGCCGTTTCTTCCTACTCTCTTGTATTTTGATTATATTCAACTTTCCACTTGACCCACCTCCGGACTAAAGCTAAAAAATTATGAAAATGCCCTTGAACCTCCCATTTCTAGTTTTTTTCAATGTTTTGAGTTCTCCTTCGCACTAACTTGCATGAAATACCTGTAAAACACATGAGAAATACACAAAACACGAAATACTTAGCAAAAGGGGTTAGTAGAATAAATATGAGACAAATCCAAGCTATTTACTCTGAACGGGATCATAAAAATACCGAAATTAAGGGAATAAATGTGAAGAAAATGTGCCTAATCAGTGGTGAACGTGCATAAACATGTGAAAAAACTCTAAATTGGGAATTATGTTATAAACCTCATTTTTTGGGTTTTTTGTTTTATAAAAATAAAATAATAATAATAATAATAATAATAATAATAATAATAATAATAATAATAATAATAATAATAATAATAATAATAATAAAAGGGTAGGATTCGTGATAAAAATATAATTTAACAACTAGAAATGAAGTAAAAACACGAAAATATGCAATATATCATTTATGGGACTAATAAAACATAAAGAGTTTTGGACCTTCAAGCACTTTTGAATTCTGTTTTGAGTAGTTTATGGGATGACTTTTAATGTATGGATGATGGTGGTGGTGTTTTGTTTGAAGGTGGGGCAAGGTGATGCTGGGAAATGTATGGAATAATGTGTTGAAAATAATGTATGCTAAATTCAGAATGGTTGTCGCACTACAATCGAGGTCCTCTACAAATGAGGTAAGGGTTTCCTTAGGAAAACCCTAAAAGTGAAAAGGAAAATTTTATCCTCTAGGGGTTTGCCAGTCGACAGGGTCCCAGACCTGCCTGGCGGCAGGATGGCTTGACTTGCTGATGAAGTGAGCCCAGTCTACCTATAGGCAGGCATAAATAGTTTCGGTACAAGAAAATTATCAGTTAGTGGAAATTTTTAGGTGGCAAAATGAATGTTTTCTACTAAATAGAAAATTTTGTAGAAAATTTTTTTATTATCACAAAATATTACTATTGAAGAGATTATTAGTGGCAAATACTATTGCCACTAAATTTGTTACCAAAAGTATGACGCCAAAATATTCATGAGGTCAGGAATAATTAAAAATGCTAGAGATGGGGAATTAAAAATTATTATCACCAATAGTAAACATTTAGTGGCTATTAAAAAAAATCGTACTAAATATTTTCCAAATTACAATTACTAACAAACGTTTTAGTTCCCACTCTTTTGCCATGACCTTAGGACTCCACAACCCAAGAAAAATCTAATTCTCTCTCAACTCTTCTCTCTCCCTCTCTCTCTCTTAACGTCATCGCCTGCACCGTCGTCGAACTCCTCCTTCACTGCCATAGTCCTCCTACGCTAATTCACAGATAAGAGACTTTTGGTATGGGGTTTAATTTTTTTATAATTGTTTTCATTTAAATTGAGGAGAGAGATTGACATTTCATAAGGACATTTTAGGGTAGAAAAAGGGTGGTGCTCAGGTTTGGATTTTGTGGCCTATTTGATGTTGTATGTCTGGTGTGTTGGGTTAGCCTGATCGGTATACTGTTTATCGGTATGTAGGTGCTCACGTTTCAAATTGTGTCATGTTTGGTAATTAATATACTCACATTTTACCCAAAAAAAAACATAAAGAAAAAAGAATTAATTTGAAAATATAAAGTTTATAAAGCAACTATTTAAGGCTCACAAAATGAATATAGAAGATAAAAATAGGTAAAATAATAAAAATTAATTTGCAATTGACTTTCATTTACATAATACTTACAAATTACATTAATTTCCATACTACTTACAAACCACTGTATCACATTAGGTGATTTATGTGTTAAAAGAATAACATTTGAGATGAATAAAAATGCAAGCAATAATTAAATGTAATAAAAATAAAGGTATATAGGTTTTAACCTAACACATTTCCTATTGTCCAACTATATAGGTTCAAACTAGTAAGGTAATTTGCTCTTCAAAATAAGCGGCAGGGCATATGCAATGGTTGTCCAATTTTATATCCAAACTAAACTAAGTAGGTTGTTTAGAAATACATTGACATACTTATCCTAAACTATAATTTCAATAATTGTTAGACAATATCATAGGTTAAAAACACATTAGGATAATTTTTGGCACACAATAGGTATTGATCGATGGACTGGATGGCACACGTGAAGTAATACGATCCGTGCCTTTATTTTATCCGGTTGTTATTTAGACACGTGGAATTAGAAGTCAATGAATTCTAACTCCGTGATTGTAGAATTTTTATTATTATTCATGTTTGTGAATTATGAATTTGTGATTGTAGAATTTTTATTACTATTTATGTTTGTGTGTTAGAGTTCTGTGCGTGCAGTGATTAATAGTGGTGAATGGGTCGTGCATAAGAAAGTCATGTATATTCATGATCACCCATTTCCTAATGGATGGGATAGGTCTAATTCAGATTTAGTAGAGGCCCTTTTAACAGTAAATAGGAAATGATTGTTAACCTCTCTTTATTGAAAAAATAACACTTGGTACCTCTTAAGGTTGGAGGCAAAAGGAAAATATTCTAATTTATATGGGCAAGTTTGATAAAAGAAAACAATAAATAATTTAATGGTTAATTTTCTTAAAGGAACTAGTTAAAATTTGAAGGCTAACTAGCGCCTAGTTTTTTTTTGCTTATTTTGAAACAGAACATTAAAAGAATCAAGTATTAGCATAAAAGTAACAAGTAAACACGAAGTCTAAGACTCTAAGTTTCGTAGTGAAGTATGTCCATCACTCAGCCAATTGAATGTACATTTTTGGGTCTAGGGTTATCTCTCTCTCTCTCCCCCCTACCTCTCTTTTACTAATTACTTTTTTCAAAATGGGAGATGTAGGTTTAGACCACGTTCAATCGATATACACAGTTATCGCCATATGCTTTGGGGTAAAGTTTTTGCTTTAAACATCATTAATATACTATGTTGTTTGATATTAATGTAGCATATATGTGTTCGAGTTGTGATTTATTATAACCTTGTTGTTGTATATGTCTAGTTTAGGGTGGGGCTGGTGTTGGGGTGAGGCTTGGTGGGGTGGGGGTTGTTGGAGGGTGGGGGTGGGAATAATTAGGATTCAGTAAATTTGGTTTTAACATAAAAATGTGAAACATTGAATTCCATAAGAAATAATAAAAATTTCTATTTGAATTATAAGCTTATTGATTTTTTTTTGATGAATTTTGTTTTTTATCATGTGATATAGGGTCATTGGGATGGATAAGAGTTGGATGAATCACCCATGTAGAATTAGTAGTGCGTACCGTGATGGTGATATAAAATTTCTTAATTTTGCCTTCGCAAATGTTGAGACAAATGGCAATATTAAGTGCATGTTCAAGAAATGCAATAACTTGTGGAGGAGGAGTTAAGATGTTCAAAGTCATTTGGTTATACATGGAATTGTGTTCAGTTGTACTAGGTGGATATATCATGGGGAACCATTTTAATCACCCAATAGCAATGCTTATGATTACAATGAGCATGAGTTTGAAGTTAAAGAAGATGATAGTATGGGGCGGGAAGATAATGCTAGAGACGAGTTTGAGCAAGATGACATGGAGAGAATGTTAAATGATATGTTTATAGGATCCTAAAATAATGACATGCTAGGAAATGAATTTGATAGAGATGCCGCTCAAGGCAATGAGGGTGACGGGAAATATTTTGCTAGATTAGCTAGGATACACAATAAAATTTGTATTCGGGTTGTGAGAAGTTGTCAAAATTATCATTCATCATTGAGCTGCAGCATCTGAAGCCAATTGTAATAACCCATATTTTTATGGTTTTTAAAATTGGGGATTTATTAAATTTAATTTGAGGTATTAATTTAATATTATTCCGGATTTTTTTTATTTTTACTAGCGTGATGTGAGTTAGTAATTACTGGAAATTTGTTGAATATTACTAGATGAGTAAAGTAATATATGAGATTGATTTTATTAAAATTGTCACGAGTGATAAAATGACAATTATGATAATTTAATTCGGGACGCGCCTATGTCGTGTCAGGACTAAATTATTATTATTAAAGTGAATAAATTATAAGTCGTCCGTATAGTCGTTTTGAGTGCGCCAAAGTGTTCGAAAGGGTCGAGATAGTCAGAAAAGTGGACCCGGGGGTTTAGTTTGGGTCTCGGGATATTTTTAGGCCTAATTGACATCCCAGGAGGGTATTTTAGATATTTTGTACTTTTGGGTAATTAAACCCACGAATTTACTTAGTATTTATTAGCCATTTTGAGCTGTCTCTTGGGGTTAACAAACACAAAACCTAAGCCAGCCATTAGAGAAGAAGGTGAAGTGATTAGAGAAGAAGGTGAAGAGATTATAGAAGAAGGTGAAGAGTTTTCCAAGCAATCCAAGGCCTAGAACTCACCCGATTTCATCGCCACCACCACCACCAAAATGTAGATCGCACGATGAGGAACGCAACCATATATTTTTCATCAACAAATCTGACCTTTGAATCCGAGGCAAGTATCTATCTTGCTGATTTCCAAGTTAATATACCTTCCATGTTAGTCTAGGAATGAAAATCATATGTTTTAATGGAAGAATTATATAGTTTGGAAGAGAATTTATATGCGTTGTAGGGAGAACCCATGTAGTCTAAAATCTTGATCATATGTAGAGAATTACCCATGAATTTATTATGATATTTGGGAAGAAATCTTGATTAAAATAGAGGGTGGTGATTATTCATGCAAAATTTGGTTTTATAAAGAGATTTGAGATTAAACCCCTTTTTGATTGATTCGTTGAGGATTTATTGATGTTGTTACGTTAGAACTAGTTTATATATATTGCTTATACATTTGGATAAATTTGATGGGAGTTTGGGATGAAATTATAGAGGTTTGGAGGGGTTAAAATGGTTGAACCCGTAGGTTGAATATTGCAGAAAACTGGGCAAGAACTGCTTGATCGATCGATCGACTCAAGAACATCTATCGATCGATGATCGATCGATCGACTCCCTTTCCTCTATCGATCGACCCCTCCTGGAAAACTGCATATTTTTCCCTATTTGTTTAGTCCGGTTAAAATGCGTAGGAACCCTTGATCATCATTGATAGAGTATAAAGGGTTATAAAGAGGACTAGACTCTGTTGAGTGAAATTAATATGAGATGAAATTGTGGGTTAACGGGGAGTTATTTATACATTGGGAATTGTGCGTACGTGTACTGGAAGATTGACTCGTGAAAGATTTAAACTAGAAGGTAAGTGACGGTATACCTACTGATATTTACACTTAGTGAGAGAGAATACTTCGAGAGGTGAGAAGTAAGAATGAAGTAAATAATAAATGAAAATAAAAGAGACGAATCCGTTATGCGAGATAATTAAGTAAAATTTGTGCTAAGCACGGATGACAATAATTATGGGTCGTGGGTGAACCTAATTTGGAAAATGTGAATATTTATATATATGACTGTGTGATTATGCATATATTATGTATCTGTGTAAAAATCATACCCGGGCTACTTGCTATCATGGAGGTTTCCGCGCCAGGACAGTCTTATCTCGATTGGACCTTTATGGGGGATATTGACTTGTACCTCAGAACATAGTAATCCTTGGTACAGGCTATCCGATCGATAGTCAGACGGTCCTAAGATATGTGAGGGTATGTGCTGACCTCTTAGTGACTTGGAACTATGCTTCGCCTCCATTTGTTTGTGTATTATGTTAATACAGTTCGAGAGTGATTCCGAACTAGTATTTCCCTTAGTTTGTGTGATACGGGGACTTGATAGCAGAGTATGCCAGCACCATAGATTTTATGTGGGGTGCCGATAGTATATATATTATACGGGTGACTAATATATATACACTGATATGTATGGAAACTTTCTACTGTGCATAAGTAGTTAAGTAATGAATAAATGCTTCAACTTTATAACAAGTGTTCGTGAATTTGGTAACAGTACTAAATGATTCTAAGAAACATAAGAAAATGGAAGAGATTAACTTTCTAAAACTAAATATCATGGACTTGGTACTTTTTGAGATAAAACTTCATGGGAATAAGTTAGATAGACCTATGAGATCAGTAGAACGGTAGGAGTGCACACTAGATGAGAGGCGAGGATTCTCAAGAGAGTGTCGCATACTAACATGGTTGTGATATTAACTGGTAAGCATTTTAAATACTTGCTAAATTATTTTAAACTGTTTACACTCAGGCTCAGACCCATTTTCTGTCATTTCTTTCTCTCTTGTATATATATGTATGTATTACAGGTACCCAGATAAAGGGGCATCATTCTTAGGTTCTTTGGATTGGACGTGTTGCAGCTTATGTGGGAGTTGCCGGCCCTTGCTTTAGACAACTTCGTCATTGAATCTGTTCCTACTTTAGATCTTCATAGTTAGGGCATGTGTCGCCCGATTTCCCATTCTGTTTAGATCTTGTCAAAGATTTATGTTCATTTATATTTTTGGTATTCAATGCTCCTTGGGAGTTAACTATGGTCAGGATGATTTCAGTTATGGTTCTTATACTTGGTTTGGATTATATAGATGGTTTAATTATTGTATGTTAATTTCCATCCTTAGTATTTATGTGACTCTTAAACTTTTATTATTAAAAAGGTTTTCATATTGGTACTTAATAATAGAAAATTGTGGTTTTAAATGGTTTTGACACTTAGCTTAATTATTTAGGGTGTTCAAATTGGAAATATTATTTTGCGACAGTGATGCTAAGAATGAACCAACCATTCACCTGGTTTTTAATTTAATAAAGGTCTGATCACCCGGTATTTAATTAGGTGGGGTGTTACACCAATATACAACTGGAGTGAGAAATCTGTTAACTCGGTTCTTGAATTTTTTAAGAAATCACTTCCGGATGATGCCTACATCCCGAAGTGATTTTATGAGGTGAAGAAAATAGTTAAAGACTTGGGTCTAGACTATGTGAAGATTGATGTGGGGAACAAATGGGAAAGAAACTAAATGCCTAGCGTGTGAAGAGTTGATATGGAAAATTGAGGAAGGAAATGGAAAGAAGATCCCCTAAAAAGTTTTGCGTTATTTTCCACTCAAACCTAGGTTACAACATTTATTTATTAATAGGAATATATCTTCAGAGATAAGGTGGCATAAAGATAAGCGTGTAGAGGAGGCAAATGCTTTGAGAAACTCGATCGATGGGAAATTTTGGAAAGAATTTGACAAGGTTCATAAGTCATTTGCGAGAGATGTTTGTAATGTCAGGCTTGGTCTCTCTAGTGACGGATTTAATCCATTTTCAAATATGAGTAGTAAACATAGCATATCGTCGATCATTCTTGCACTGTATAATTTAGCACCTAGGAAATGTATGAAGGACCCATTGTTTATGTTATCGCTACTTATACCAGGTCCTAAAGTTCTTAGAAATAACATGGATGTGTTTATTCAACCATCATTCATTGAATTAAAAGAGTTGTGGGAAGATGGGATTCAAATATATGATGTCTCTACAGGAATACCTTTCGGTTACATGCAACGCTTATGTGGACTATTAATGATTTTTTAGCTTATGTTAACCTATCGGGATGGAACACAAAAGGAAAATTATCTTGCCCGGTATGCAATAAGGAGACACATTTCTTAAATTTAAAGAATGCACATAAGACATGCTACATGGGGGCATCGTCAATTCTTGTTGATGAATCATAAATGGCGAGAAAATATGTCTCTTGTTTATGGTAAGAAGGAGCATCAGGAACGACTAAAAGAGCTTACTAATGATGAGATACTTGCTCAATTGGAGAAAGTTAGACCTCAAGTATATGGTTAAGCTTATAAAAAGAGGAGTCTTGAGGCATACGAGTTGAATTGGGACAAAGTTAGTGTATTTTATGATTTGCCTTACTAGAAAGATCTTAAACAATTTAGATGTCATGCACATTAAGAAGAATGTATCCAAAAGCATTTTAGGAACATTCCTAAATATTTATGGGAAAACAAAAGACATTGTTAAGTCTCGATTGGATTTGAAAGAAATGCACATAAGCAAAGACTTGCATCCATACAAAAAGGAGATAAATGGATGATGCCTCCTACTTGCTATACTTTGCCAAAGGGAGAGAATAGGACTTTATATGAGTTTTGGCAATCATTTAAGTTTTCGGACAAATATGTGTCCAACATTTATCGATGTGTGGATGACGAGGAATGCAATATTTCGGGGATGAAAAGTCACGATTATCACATTTTTTACAACGCTTACTACCGCTTGCAATTCGTGGTCATCTTCAAAAGGAAGCTCGTGAACTATTAATTGATTTGGGTTATTCTGTAAGGAGTTGTGTTGAAAAACATTGTGAGTTGAATTTTAGAGGGGCTTGAGGAGAAACTCGCTATAGCTATGTGTAAACTTGAAACGATATTCTCATCATCATTTTTTTAAGTTATGGTTCACTTATCGATTCACCTTAAAAGATAAGCCATTCTTGGTGGGTCAGTGAAATATCGATGGATGTACCTGTTGTATGTAAAAATTACTCTCCTAGGTGGACCAATGACTAATAGACACCTGTTATCCTACGTGGCCATTTATCCACATTGATCAACATCAGAGACACTTAGTCGGCTGGAATGCCGACCAACTCCTGAATGAAGACTATCAGGAATGGAAAATGTTACTAAGGTGAAATGACGACCAATGCTAAATTTAAAAAGCCTCATTTATTTTATACAGATGTAAATGCCTCAAAATATAAAGGCATTCTGCCTTTAGGGTTTGATACCATTATAAATAAAGGATTTCCTCCAATTTAGGATAGGATCCAATCAATCTCAAGCACACCATACTGAGCTATTGTAAGCATCAACAACAAAACCAACAGTGAACGTAGGCTTTTAAGAACTGGACCACTTTAAAAAGCTTTGCCTCTTATGTGTTTGTTTAGATCTCTTTTATTATTTATCTGTGATTATAAAATTGGACTCATTCCACTTTTAAACATCAACAGATTGGCACCGTCTGTGAACGACTGCTTGTCATCGTTCCCTACCTCATTTATTTCTTTATTTATTCTTTATCTAGAAGAATGATTACCATTCCCGAAAGTAGTCTGAAGACTTTCTGTAATAATCCATACATATTTGTTCCTCTTAATGAAACAGATCTCCAGAGGATTTCACTCAATTTGGCTAAAGGACAAAAATCCATGCAAGATTTAGTCAGACAATTGGCTCATATGATGCAGGACAAATCCTCCATTTCTAGGAGAGATATGCCACCTCCACCAACTAGGAATGAGAGGAGCCCCAATCTTCTCATGACATGTCACACTGTCCTAGCACGACATCTTCATTTCGATCAACGGATTACTATGATGTTAGATATTTTCCAAGGAGAGGCCAAGCGCATTGGAGAGGCAAAGTAGGGAATATTCTTTTGATCATCTAGGTCCTCGAGTAACCAGAGGTCATCATAGGGAGCAAGAACGTCATTGTGAGCATATAGAAGGATCTGTGAGATCTCGAGCAAGCATAAGGGGCTCTGTGCGTGTCGAGCAGACTTCTCAGGAAGAGAGTTCAACACATATGAACAGTAAAGCCACAAAATCTGCTTTAGCCAAATCCAAACCAGGGAAACATTCCTAGAAGGGATCCATGCAGTGACTGGGAGATCGACTGGGGGAAATGGCCAAAATATAAAATCCTTTGCAAAGAAGTTTTGTTAAAGGTTCACCTTTTGTCCATGCTGTTTTGGACTACCCCACACCTTCCAAATTCAAACCACCGGTTGTCACTCCAAAATATAATGGGAAAAATGATCCAGTCCTTCACATTGAGTAATATCAAGCTGCTGCCTATATTTATTCTGTCCCCAACGAGACGAGGTGCAAGGCATTCTCCACTTCCATCATAGGTCCAGCTCAAATATAGTATATCAATCTGCCGGCCCTAGAGGTAAAATTTATCGTTTCCATCAATTGATTGAATTATGCATTGATAACTTTTTCTTTAGGTCTAAGCTGATCAAGAGTGTTATTCATCTCTTAACGGTACGCCAAAAACTAGAAGAAAGTACTCGGGAGTATATCACACGTTTTGAATAATGAGAAACTAAAAATGGTGGATTATGAAGAAAAGACAGCCATTACAGCCTTGATGAGTGGAGTACTGACCTAGGATCTTTATTATGATCTAGGGAAAAATCCAACCAAAACTATAATAGAGTTGATGGCCAAGGCTGGAAAGATTATGAACGCCGAGGAAGATATGGTAGAAAAAGATGTGTCGGAGATCAAAGCTGAAGATCAAAAGAAGAATCCATTCAAGAACGATCAAAAGGATAAAAATATTGATAGGATCAAAAAGTATGATGAGTATATACTCCACTCACTAAAGGTTTCCCCCATATCCTGGAGGAAATTAGGGGAAATAAAGATTTGAATTGGCCTAGGAAATTAAGATCACCTCCTAGCAGGAGGGATAAGTCCAAATATTGAGATTTCTATAAAGATCATGCGCACACTACGAATAGTTACATAGCCCTTAAGAATGAAATTAGGAATCTTATTCGGTGAGGAAAGTTAGATAAATTTGTTGATCGAAACGGCAGCCGAGATGCCAGGAGAAGATATGAGTCACCCGACCGAGGAAAAGATGGCACCAAAAGGGCATGCAATAATGATTATGAGGATGATCTTAACTTGTGAAATAAACCTGATGAACCAGAGATGGATGTATGGATGATTTCCTTTATTTCCCATCTCATTATTAGAGGAGACGCAGATGGAGGAGATGAACTTGCTGAAAGGAAAGCCTACTTAAATGAAGCCAAAGCATATCCTACTATCAGGCAGATTGACATGTCCAAGAGCAGTGATGGTCGGCCTAGGAAAGTTAACAAAGATAGATTGGTGATTGGCTTTTCCAAAAATGATCTGAGTGGGGTGCTCTATCCTCATGATGACCCGCTAGTCACCACCTACAGAGTTCACCATGGTAGAGTGGCAAGAGTTTTAGTCGACAATGGGAGTTCGGCAGATGTCATGTTCTATAACTATTTCCAAATCTTAGGGCTACGATACATTAATCTAGAACCATACCACAGGCTTCTCATAGGGTTCTCAGGAAAAAGGGTGTATCCCCTAGGAAAATTCAAGTTGGATGTGTTGGTCGACACTTGGACAGCGAGTAGGAAGGAAAGAATTCTCTTCTTTGTACTGGATAAAAATTTACCTTAAGCTTATAATATAATCCTTGGCAGAGTGAAGATGAAGCAATTAGAAGTAGTGCCATCTATTGTGCATCAATCCATGAAGTTTCCTACCAATTATGGAGTCAACATCATGAATGGTAACTAGATGGAAGCCAGGGAATGCTACTATACCTCAATCGACCAACAGGAGATACACAGGGACACAACTACATTTCATATCGATACTTTGGATCCCTGCGAAGAGAAGGACTTGGTAAAGGGATATGTTATGCAAGAAACATAAACCATTGTGCTTGACAATGAGAAACAAGAAAGGACCATCCAGATCAGCTCAAGAATAATGCCATCTCTCAAACAAGAATTAATTACATTCATCAGAGATAGGAAAAGTGTGTTTGCTTGGTGTCATGGGGATATACTAAGAATTGATCCTAGCTTCATTTTCCACGAACTCAAAATTTACAAGGATGCCAGACCAATCAAGCAGAAGTGCAGAGTTTTCAGTCCTGAGAAGAATATGGAAATCTAAGAGGAGGTGGAAAAACTTCAGAGAGCACGGTTTATAGAGGATATTAAATATCCGACTTGGTTGGCCAACATGGTAATGATCAAGAAGAACAACAATAAATGGCGAATATGTGTAGATTTTTTTGACATCAACAAATCATGCCCAAGAGATCACTTTCCTTTACCAAAGACTGATCAATTGGCAGACGCAATAGCAGGTCATGAGCTACTCAGCTTTAAGGATGCTTATTTTGGTTATAACCAGATTAAGATGAAACCAGAGGATAAGGAGGGAACATCCTTTATCACCAATCAAGGAACCTAATGCTACAACATTATGCCATTTGGGCTAATAAAAGCTAGAGCAACGTATCAAAGGTTGGTAAAAAACTATTTGAGGACCAAATTTTCAAGAACATGGAAGTATATGTAGATGATATGATCACCGAGAGCAAGTTTGATGTCGACCATATTGTTAATTTGGCCCAAACATTTTACCAACTAGAAAAACATCAAATGAAAATCAATCCCACTAAGTGTATATTCGGAGTACAGGAAGGTATGCTCTTGGGGTACATCGTGAATCAAAGGGAAATTAAAGCCAACCTTGATAAAATAAAGGCTTTATTAGAGATGCAATCCCCGACCAGCAAGAAGGATGTGCAAAAGTTGACAGGAAGAGTAGCATCTCTTTGTCTCTCGAGCCATAGATAAGTGTCTTCCATTTTTTAAAGTGCCTAAAAAGACATTTGAGTGGAATGAAAAATTCGAAAAATCTTTTTTAAACTTCAAGAAGTATTTGGGATCTCCCCCATTACTCTCCCGACCAGTTTTGGGCAATAAACTGTACTTATTTTTTGTTGTTTTAGAGTCTGCTATTAGTTCAACCTTGATCTAATTAGAAGAAGGTCTTAAAAAGCCACTGTATTACACTAGTAAAGCATTCTGAGGAGAAAAAATTAGGTACCCACGGTTGAAGAAATTAGCATTAGCACTCATTGAAGCGTTCAAAAGAATGAGGCCATATTTTCAGGCCCACACCATTATAGTGTACACCGACTTACCTCTCCGGTAAGCCTTGTAAAAACCTAAAATGTAAATATGATTAATGTCTTGGGTGGTTGAACTTGGAGAATATGAAATTGTTTACGAGCCAAGAACCTCATTGAAAGGGCAAGCCGTGGCAGATTTCATAGCAGAATTCACTTAGGCAGAGGTACCCAACAATCCAAGTTTACCTACCGAGCAGACTTCTTCAGAAGATAGATCAGCTTGAAAGAAAACTGAGATGGTCACTGAATAACAAGAATCATTAGTTATTTAAGAAAAAGCTCTGAGACTAGTAGAACAAAGCAAGAAGGTTTTCAAATACGGAAGAAGAGTTCAAGAGTGATTTCCCCGTTTGGAAATTATTCGTAGATGGTTCTTCATATACTATCGACAATGGAGTTGGACTCATTATCAACACTCCAGACGATTTGGATGTAGTGTATGCATTGAGATTTCAATTTTAGTCCTCCAATAATGAAGCCGAATACGAAGCATTAATTACTGGTTTGGAACTAGCCTCATCACTAGATGTCGAGCTGGTGATAGCATATAGTGATTCTTAATTTATTATTCACCAGTTACTTTAGATATACAAAGTTAAGGGAGAAACAATGGTGAGATACTTTAATAAGGCCAAAGAAGTTATCTCCTCATTTTTTACAGTCAAAATGGTCTATATTCCTAGAGTGTGCAATGCTCGAGAAGATGTTCTTTCTCGGCTATCCTCAGTAACTCTAATGGAGCTCAGAAGAACCATTCCAGTAGAGATCCTCACCAGCATAAGTATTGATATGGAAGCAGTTAGTATCATTTTTATTGAGTTGGGCCTTTTCTGGATGGATCCACTTAAAGAATACATAGAGAAAGGAATGGTATCAGCTGACTAGAAGGAAGCAAGGAAATTGAGATATAAGGCAACCAGCTACATCCTGAAGAAAGGGATTTTATACAGAAGGGGATACACGATCCCTTTACTTAGGTGTGTCCATCCAACAAAAGTAGATGATATGATTAAAGAGGTCCATGAAGGATCATGTGGTGCCCATTCAGCTAAAAGATCTTTGGCATATAGGATAGTTATACAAGGCTACTATTGGCCAATAATGAAAGAATATTATGTTTCCTTCGCCAAGAGGTGTGACAAGTGCCAAAGATTTGTGGCCATTCACAAAAAAACTAGGGGATTCCCTAACTCCTATTACTTCTCTATGGACTTTTTCTATTTCGGGAATAGACTTGGTCAGACCATTACCGACCTCTAAAGGAAGGTTCAAATACTTAGTTGTCGTAGTGGATTACTTCACCAAATGGGTGGAGGTTGAGCCCTTGATCGATGTTCCCTATCCAAGAGTGTTTTAGTTCATATATAAGCAAATCATATTTCGCTATGGAATGCCTCATGCTTTTATCGCTGATCATGGTACTCAGTTTGACAATGAAGAGTTTGAAGAGTATTACGTCAGATCTAAAATTCAGAAACTATATTTTGCACCTCGATATCCATAATGAAATGGTCAAATAGAAATAGCTAATAAACTTTGCTTGATGGATTAAAGAATTGATTGTATGACGCTAAGGGAAATTGGATCAATGAACTTCACAACACAACATTCTTTGGGCTTACAGGACTACATCATGAATGGCAACAGGAGAGATGCCATACATGATCTCTTTCGGTAGTTAGGCAGTAGTACCAACTTTAATAGGTATGCAAACTCACAGGGTGATGAATTTTGATTCTCCTAAGTGTGATTTAATGAGGCAACTAGATCTAAACATGGTTGAAGAAGTCAAAGAAGATGCTATAATTCGGATGTCTGCCTACCAACAAAGGACTGCTAGGTTCTATAATCGGCGAATCAAGATGAACAATTTGAAATAAGGAGATCTTGTACTTAAGAAAATGATATAGAAAAATAAAAGGTTGGAGCCCAACTGGCACGGTCCCTATCGTATCTCGATAGAAATCCGACTAGGAACATATCGCCTAGAAACTCTGGAAGGAGAAGAACTTAAGAATCTATGGAATGCCGACCATATCCGTAAATATTACCAGTAAATCCATTTTTTATGTAATCAGTTATTCAGTTTGATGAAGTTGCGTGTTTAAGCTTCCTTTTATATGTTTTGTTTTTCAGAGTATGGTGAATACCACCCTAATTCTAATTCAAACATTTCCAACTTCAGAAAAGTTAGTCTTTCTAATTCAAACTTTTCCAACTTCAAAAAAGTTATTCATTCTAATTCAAACTTTTCCAACTTCAGAAAAGTTAGACTTTTAAATTCAAACTTTTCCAACTTCAGAATACTTAGTCTTTGTAATTCAAACTTTTTCAACTTTAAAAAAGTTAGTCTTTCTAATTTAAACTTTTCTAACTTCATAAAGGTTAGTCTTTCTAATTCAAACTTTTCAAACTTCTGAAAAGTTATTCTTTAAAATTTCATGAATGATTCCGTCTTTGACAAATCATGAACAAGAAATTAGTAAAACCTCATGTAAGACTCAAATGTCAAACACAAGAGGTTTTACATTACTAAGTTAAAACAAAGGGATAAATATACATCCCTAATGCAATTGGTTGCCACTGATAACTAATGCTACAACTTGGTTCATAAAACTATTTACAGTTTTATGTAAGAACAACATTAGTAGAATCTAAGGCATTACAATTAATTTAATCATGAGTTAAGCATATAACATTTAAGCAGGTTATTTAGTCAATAAGCCAACTAACTAGTTATTATATAGATTACCTACTCGAAAATAAGATTAATATTAACCACAAGCTTAAATAAAGAAGACAAATTATCAAAAATAACTTCATTTTATTACAATGAATATGTATTAAAAAATAAAGATCAGCAAAGTCAAGAATACAAGTCTATTTTGCTGGGAGTTTTCCATCAGCTTTACTTATCCCAGTAGGAGGTTCATCAAGGGTGATCGCATGATTGATAGATCTAAAATCTCTCTTCTTATTACGCCTATTGCTGCTTCATCGATCAAGTAGATCTTGGGGACAAACTGTAACAACCCGGATTTTTTAAATGAGTAATTTTAAATAAAATTGGACTTTTGTCAGCATGTGTCGCGCAAGACGCGAACTTGCGTGATTTTTGTAGGAAGTTTTATTGGGGTTAAAAATAATTTGACCATATTTATTGGATGCTAAAAATAGGCCTAAGAGTGCCATGAGGTCAAAAATCGGAAAATGAATAAATAAATAAAATATTATTATTTTATTCAAAACAATGAAAGTGCTCAGAAAATTCTGAAAATCATCATACCGACTCAAAATTTAATTTTGAGCAACTTTCCCTTCATTGATATTTCCAAAAAATATCATTTAGACCCAATTTAGGCCATTTTTCAGTTTGTCCAGAAATCGTATCTGAGGAGTTCTGTTTTTTTTTATTTAAACTTCAATTATTGTTGCCTTATTTAAAGGGATGATAGGCAACCCTTTTTTACTATTTTTTAAGCAACTTTCAGCATATGTTTTGGCAGCCAACATATTTTATTAAACTCTCCTATTATATATACACCATAGCCCCTTTATATTTATGCATTCAACCTTAGCTTGAGGTGTGTTCTTGGGGTTGTTTTGATGTGGAGCTTGGAGATGATTTGTGGATCTTTGTGGAGTGATTTTTATGGAGTAATATGAGTTTCTGGGCAGATTTATATTGGTTCCTTTTGATGGTTTAAGGTATGGAGTTTTACACAATATGCTCCTTAATCTCGCGAGTGTTATCCCATTGATTTCATATTTAATTGAACTCATATTTGAATTGCTAAATTCATTTAGAATCTGAAAAATTATTATTGGTATCTGATTTTGATTCATGTGGCATTATTATTGTGTTGAGCATGTTGTCATGATATTTTAATATGGCACTGATATTGGGCACCTGTCAAAATTCATGTTCCGGCTACTTGATAAAGTATAACGCGGTATGGTGAGGCCTGGTGACTTGGGTAATGTGTTGTTGAGAAATTATATTGATAAAAATGCTTATGAGATTTGCATTTGATTTGAATATTCGTACTCGTGTTGTGATGATTTATTCATCGCTAATATATTTGTTGAGCATCTTTCCTGTCGTATTGTGTACTTTCCCATATTTTCTTTTAGTTGGCATGTTAGCGCGGATCTGAGCGCGATGGACGAAATGGGATGATCTAAGCGTGGTGATTTTTTTGGGAAGAATATTGCAGAATACAAGATGAGAATTTTTTTTATTGATTTTGATGTATAGAGAATTGTCGATTTACATCCTTTCGAGATAGATAGTTGTATTATTTTGAGAGACTTTTGGTTGTATTTCATTCGAAGAAATTGAGATTAGTGGTTTCTCTTGTATTGTAGGATTTTTAGATGCTCTATACCTTGTATACCGCGTGTATAATGGATTTATTTTATCGATAGTAGCGCTCCGTCCGCTCTCCCCGGACAGGTGGGGTGTTACAGATGGTATTAGAGCTTAGGTATACGACCACCCTCGGGTCTTGAGTTTTGGGTCTGTTGCATTTTTATAGCGCATATTTGGAGATAGAGATTTTAGATGATCGGTTCGTGTTAGGCATCGAGTTTTGATATGAGGAATTTATTTTTGGGAGATGAAATTATTTTTGGAGATTATTGGCCTGATTTTTTTATAGAGTTAGGCTTTCGGCGAATTTCGAGGACGATTTTTTTTTAGTGGGGAAGTATGTAACAACCCGAATTTTTTAAATGTGTATTTTTAAATAAAATTGGACTTTTGTCAAGATGTGTCGCGCAGGACACGAACTTGGGTGATTTTTGTAGGAAGTTTTATTGGGGTTAAAAATAATTTGACCATATTTATTGGATGCTAAAAATAGGCCTAAGAGTGCCATGGGGTCAAACATCGAAAAATGAATAAGAAAAATAGAATACTATTATTTTATTCAAAAAAATGAAAGTGCTCAGAAAATTCTGAAAATCACAATACCGACTCAAAATTTAATTTTGAGCAACTTTTCCTTCATTTAAAATTCCAAAAAACATCATTAAACCCTATTTAGACCATTTTTTAGTTCGGCTAGAAATCGTATTTGAGAAGCTTTGTTTTTTTATTTTAACTTCAATTATTGTTGCCTTATTTAAAGGGATTGTGGGCAACCCTTTTTGACTATTTTTGAAACAACTTTCGGCACATGTTTTGGCAACCAACATATTTTATTAAACTCTCCTATTATATATACACCATAGCCCCTTTATATTTATGCATTCAACCTTAGTTTGAGGTTTGTTCTTGGGGTTGTTTTGATGTGGAGCTTGGAGATGATTTGTGAATCTTTGTGGAGTGATTTTTATGGAGTAATATGAGTTTTTGGGCAGATTTATATTGGTTCCTTTTGATGGTTTAAGGTATGGAGTTTTACACAATATGCTCCTTAATCTCGCGAGTGTTATCCCGTTGATTTAATGTTTAATTGAACTCATATTTGAATTGCTAAATTCATTTAGAATCTGAAAAATTATTATTGGTATCTGATTTTGATTCATGTGGTATTATTATTTTGTTGAGTATGTTGTCATGAGATTTTAATATGGCACTGATGTTGGGCACCTGTCAAAATTTCTGTTCCGTCTACTTGATAAAGTATAACGCGGTATGGTGAGGCCTATTGACTCGGTTAATGTGTTGTTGAGAAATTATATTGATAAAAATGCTTATGAGATTGCATTTGATTTGAATATTCGTACTCGTGTTGTGATGCTTTATTCATCGCTAATATATTTGTTGAGCATCTTTCCTGTCGTATTGTGTACTTCCCCATATTTTCTTTTAGTTGGCATGTTATCGCGGATCTGAGCGCTATAGACCAAATGGGATGATCTAAGCGTGGTTATTTTTTGGGGAAGAATATTGCAGAATACAAGATGAGAATTTTTTTATTTATTTTGATGTATAGAGCATTGGCGATTTATATTCTTTCGAGATAGATAGTTGTATTATTTCGAGTGACTTTTGGTTGTATTTAATTTGAAGAAATTACGATTAGTGGTTTCTCTTATATTATGGGATTTTTAGATGGTCTATACCTTGTATACCTCGTGTATTATGAATTTATTTTATCGATAGTAGCGCTCCGTCCTCTCTCCCAGGGCGGGCGTGGTGTTACACAAACATACTCCACTTCTCCTTCAATGCCAAAATCCCCAATGTATTTTTTGATCAAGCTCTGAGGGATGGCATCAGGAGGATCAGGATACTCCAAGATTCCTGGGTCATGCTAGTACCACAATTCATTTCCCTTAGGTATCTTCATGAGTGTAAGTTGATTCATCCAACCTCATTTATAGACCTCATTCCTGGCCTGCTCCATGGACTTATCCAAGTAAGTCAGGGCTTTGTCATACCCGTCCATCCAAACAGCTTGGGTTTGTTTATGAAAATTGGAAAGTAAGTGGGTCCACGCTATCTTGAAGCTTTTTTATGGTCGTGTCCTTCTCTTTGAGCTTAGCATCTTGGTCGACCAAAGTTTTTTTGGTTCTCTCACTACACCAAATCTATCGAATTGTCATGGTGATTGACCTTGACAAGTTGGACTTGTCAAGGTCAATGACCGTGATAATTCTGGGCAAGATAAATTTTTTTTATCACAATCATGTCACGGTCATTGACCGTGACAAGGGCGTTAGAATTATCACGGGCCTGTCACGGGCCATGACCGTGAAAAGTTTTGTCACGGTTAAGGACCGTGACAAACCGATGACATTATATGAAAATTTATCACGGTCAATGACCGTGACAAGTCCGTGATAAGTTTCTTTGTCATGGACTTGTCACGGTCAATGACCGTGATAATTCTGGGAAGAATTTAAAAAAAATATGTTGGGCAGTTTGGCCACTGCCACTGCCCAACAGTATATTTGTACCTGTTATGAGAACATTGTACCTATTCAAGCATCATATTGAAGCACCTTATACCTTTGACTTACTTAAGTCTATATTGTATAAGTGTTCATCTAATTTGGAAATAGTGACAAAATTTGTTGTCTAACCTAGAATCCAAAGAACCTCAGACTTATTCTCTCTAATCCTCTTCTATGATCCAAAAAAGGTATAAATTGAATCACACTACACACATTAGAAGTGCATACATGTGTATATATTGCTCATAATTGATTGTGTTAAATTCCCCTTAAAATGGTGTTTTAATAATTTTTTGGGAATTTTTAAACATTTTTAAAATAATGTTTTCTTTAATAAAAGTGTGTTTATAAACTTTGTGTGGTTAAAATGCTATTATGAAAAATTAGTTTTTCATTAGAATGTTTGATTGGGTAGAATATCAATGCGCCAGAGACTTTAGGGTGTTGCCTGTAATTAATTTGGACGCGCGTTTGCCAGCCAATGAAATGCCAACACTTGTCATGCTCTTGTTATCTCATTTGTGTTTATTTTGTGAGAGAACTGCCTGGTGTATTGTGGATCGTTAGATCAAACGTTATCTATGGCCTGCATGTGTTTTAAGTCTATCCGTGTGTTATCACTGTGGACCAATCACCCTCGTTTTAACCAACCGCTATTTTACCACCCTTGGATCAAGTCAATATAAGGAAGACTGGATCTCAACCGTTGATTGCTATCAGCGATCCAGAACCTTCTTTGGCTCCTATATAAACCCTCTTATTCTCAGCATTTTAAGACTTTTGGCAGTCGTCTAATTTGAGAGAAAAAAAAAGAGAAGAGAGAAGAGAGAAAAGAAAAAAGAGAAGAGAGAAGTGAGAGAGAAGAGAGAAAAGAAAAGAGAGAAGAGAGAGAAAGGGAAACTGAGTTAGAAACCCTAACCCTAACTCTAAACAACTTCAAACCATATTCAAACCTTCGTACCTTCAAGATCCAAACACAACCTTGAGTGTTTGAGAGAGATTGGTGTTACTGGTTTGATCGTTTGTATCTGTAACCTCTTGATCTGTGATCTTGTTACCAACTTAGACATTTTGGTGAGATCTGTATTTCTTTTTCATAGAAATCTTAGACCTACACTATTGCATGTTATATATCACTAGATCTGCATATTTATTTCTCGATTTGTGAAAATATTTGTTGATTTAGATCTGTAAATGTTTTATGTTTTCTGTTCTTGTGAAACTAAACCTTGACCTAGTTGGATTCTCACTTGGAGATTTTCAATCTCGAAAATATTTTTAAAAACTGAGATTGATTAAGATCTTGACCGATTTTGAAGCAAGATATCCGTGGAATCTGGGATAGATTAAAAGGTCAAAAAGGTTCCAAGTTTTGTAAGAAAGAAAGAAAAGAAAATCACAGCATATAGTCTTTATATGTAATTTTCTAGGACTGTCTGTATAAACTAAGTGTGTGTGAGTTCATGCATGTGGATAGAAATCACATCACAAACACTTGACACACTACCACACTGAAAGTGTTGGATATAAGATCAAAGATTATTGAGTCGACGCAAAGAAAGATAAAGAAAAGTGGAAGTTATCAAACTGGAAGAACATCATCAACAATCAGATCTACAAGAAGTTAGAAGGACACCAAGTGGGGTATATTCCTAAACATAGAATGGGATGAGTTGTGTGCATGTATGTTATATTGTTTGTAACTGCTATTTATTTTTAGTGGATTTTTACTTTCGTGACTTAGAAGTCACTGTGGATGTTTCCTCTATTGGGAGAGGTTTTACCACGTTAAAAATAGTGTGTTCTGATTATCTTCATCTCCTCATCTCATTCTATAGTGTGCTGATATTTTGAAACTATCTTAGTTTTAAAAACTGATTACAAAGTCTTGGTTATTCTCGTACATAAGTTTTTGTAAACACATCTTGTTGTTTATCATTTTTATTTTCAAAAGAAAAGGGTTTCTTCAACAAACATCTCGGAGTTGCTTATACAGTTTAATCATTGTATTAAACGGCATTAGTAACGTTTTTCAATTGGTATCAGAGCCCTGTAAACTTTTATTTCAAAAAGGATCTTGTGTTTCTGAAATCGTTTTCTGAAAATCTTAACTATGGACGAGAAGAATGAAAGGTTTGGTAATTTGTCCAGACCTCCACTCTTTGATGGAAACAACTTTGCTTACTGGAAAGTAAGAATGGTTGCCTTCATCCAAGGGACTTTAGGAGATGATGTCTGGGATATTATTGAAAATTGATATACTTATCCTACTAAACCAGCCACTGAAGGAAGTGATGAGAGGGTAAAGAAAATCTTAAGTGAGTTTACCCAAGAAGAGAAAACACTTTCTCGTAATAACAATAAAGGCAAGAATGCCATCTTTATGTCTATTAATGAGTATGAGTTCAAGAGAATCTCATCTTATGCCACTTCCAAGGAAGCTTGGGACACTTTAATCACTGTCCATGAAGGAGACTCAAGAGTTAAAGCTGCTAAAACTCAAATGCTTACCCAGCAGTACAACTCTTTGATTATGCCTGACTCTGAGTCTTTTGATGACTTTTATATGAACCTAACTGATATAGTTACTAAGTTGCATGCTAATGGTATAACATATGATAGGAATGAGATTGTTTCTAAAATCCTAAGATCATTACCACAAAAGTTTGACAGCAAGAGGTATGCTATTGAGGAGATGAGTGATCAAAACCTCACCCCTGAGTTACTCAGTAGCAAACTTAGGACTGTGGAAATGGAATTAGACTTTAAGAAACAATTAAATCAGTCTCAAAGAAAACAACCCAACTCTAACTTGAGTTTTTCTTCTAAGATATCTAAACTTGAGACTAATTTGATCAATTGTGACTCTGATGAGGAGTGTGATATAGACAAACTAGATAATCAGATTGCCTTAATGTCCAAACAATTTAAGAAAATTGTTAAATTTAGAAATAAAGAGGCATCTAAACAAGGCAAGCCTAATTATCCAACTGTGTCTAATCCCAAACCTCATGAGAGAGGTCATGACAAACATCCTAAGGACAACAACTTCAGACCTAACAGAGACCTTAAAAAGATTGAATGTTTTAGATGTGGGAAACTAGGTCACATTGCTCATGATTGCAGAGTTAATCTGAATAAAACCAACACACACAATAGAGCCAATGTCTGTAAAACTTGGGATGATTCAAGTGACTCTGATGAAGAGGAACTTGAGTCATCAAATGTACTTGACCCTTGCATGTCCTTTTTTACTAAGATCATTTACAATGATGATATGCCTGTGTGTGATAATGATACCTCTACTCCTGCTTTTGTGAATACTGCTTTGACTGGCCTAGATGCCTTGTTATCTGAAAATGTTGCTAGCTCTAGTTCCGTGTGTGTGAGTCAAAGAGATCTCGATAACGACGATGTAAATGGGTGCGTGAGTACTAAAACTGAATCGTTAGGGGTCACTGCACACACTTCACTTAGCGACTCAGACACATATGACCTCCCAGATATTCATACTTTGTATGCTAAAACTCTTAAAAAGGCACTAGACTGGAGAAGACTGTTAGAGACCTGACTAAGAAATTAGATGATCCAAGTCTTATTGTGAAGCTGAATGCCGAAGAATACACTAACCAGTGTCTGACACATCAATCTGAAATTGAAACTTTTGATCAAAAATTGAAAGAGTTGACTAAAATAAATGAAACCCTGGAAATGAAATACAAGGGAACATTATTAGAACTGGAAGAAGCAAAAACAAAGACAACAACTGTTTTCAAAAAAATTTCTAAGTTTGAAAACAATTCAAATTGTTTCATTGACTTTGTTGTTGACTCTAAAACCAATTCTGATGATAGAACCGGTATTGGTTTCTACCCTAAGAATAAACCACAAACTAAAAATTTTGAACCTATCAAGTTTGTGTCTGGGGGCAAAAGACCAATCGAAACATGTCCAGATTTTCATTTTATTAAAAAGGAATATGATCAAAAGCAACAACAGAAATACATTGGAGAGTCTAGTAACTCTAAGGCTGACAGTACACTTGAGACTAAATACGTCTATCCTTTGATCAGAAAGGCTGAATCTACCTTTAAAACCATACCTCCTAGGAATAAGACTTCTGAACAGAATCCTGTTAAACCCATCTTTAGAAGTTTTCCTAAGGAAGTACATCCCTCAAGCAATCAATATTGCTCCTACTATGACGTTTATGGTCATTCTTTTGAAGGTTGCTATGCTAGGCGTCTAAACACCCCTATGTATAACACTCCTGTTTACAAGAACTTTAACTATTCTAGGAAAAATCGTAACCATTATGTCCTTCCAAGACAACCTGACAAGAACTCTAACTACAGGAATAGAAAGACCAAAACTAAGAGTTCATTTAAGAGAAAGGCCCCCATAAACTTTCCTAAACCAAAAGCTCAACTTTTCCACCAAAATCAGTTTGTTGAGCCAAATGTTTTTCGACAAAAAGCTGCTTCTCGAAAATTTTATCAAATGAGAGCAAACTTGCGCAAAATTAAAACTAGAGCTATTTGGGTTAGAAAAGATGATCTTTTACCCCAAATGAAGTGTAACATTGTTATCACTGCCTTAAAGGCTGAACACACTTCATCTGGTTGGTATTTAGATTCAGGATGCTCCAAACATATGACAGGAGATGAAACCAAACTCTTAAACAAAACCAGATTTGCTGGAGGTAAAGTAGTTTTTGGCGATGGAGTTTCATCTCAAATCTTAGGTAAAGGAACCCTAAAAGAAGAGGGAATGCCTGTTTTGAAAAATGTACTTTTAGTTAAAGGCCTTAAAGCCAACCTCCTAAGTATATCACAATTTTGTGACTCAGACCATACAGTTACCTTTTCAAAGAACAATTACAAAATTCTAAATGATAAAGGTGAATGCATCATTACCGGATTTAGAACACCTGACAATTGCTATACTGTCAAGACTAGTTCTGAAACCTGTAACATTGTCAGAATGGATGACAATGAAATCTGGCATAATCGTATGGGTCACCTAAGTTATGATATCCTTGGTAGATTGTCTAGTCAAGAGATTGTTAGAGAAATTCCTAAAATTAAACCTATTTCCAGTGTTGTCTGTGGTCATTGCCAGGAAGGAAAAATAGTTAAGACTTCGCATAAAAAAGTTAAAGACATTCTCACCTCTAGATCTCATCCATATCGACCTTATTGGTCCCTTTAGAACTGTTAGTCTTTGTGGACACAGTTATATCCTAGTCATGGTTGATGATTTTACACGATTTACTTGGGTTGCCTTCTTGAAACATAAATCTGACATGTTTCAGACATTTTTGAAAATTTTACTAAGAATTGAAAATGAGAAGGACACACAAGTCAATCGCATTCGTAGCAATAGAGGGGGAGAGTTCATAGACACGGGAATAGTTGAATATTGTGACTACAACGGTTACAAACACGAATTCAGTGCCCCTAAGACACCTCAGCAGAACGGTATTGTCGAAAGGAAAAACCGAACTCTTCAAGAGATGGCGCCTGTCATGTTGCATGCCAAATCTCTACCTAATTACTTCTGGGTAGAATCTATTAGAACTGCATGTCATATCATTAATCGGGTTTACCTTAGAAAAAACACTAAACAAACCTCTTATGAGTTGTGGTACGGTAAGAAGCCTAATTTGAAATACCTAAGAACTTTCGGAAGTCTGTGCTACGTCTGTAAAGACAGAGAACATTTGTCCAAATTCGAGACGCGTGGAGATAAGTCCATCTTTTTAGGTTACTCTCCAAACAGTCGTGCATATCGTATATACAATCTGCGTACTAAGACCCTTATGGAGTCGATAAATGTAATTGTAAGCGACACTATTGTTGAAAATAAGATATCTGAATCACCTATTGTGGTTGAATCTGAAAATGATTTCAAAAATGATTCACCAGAAATAGGACACTCATTACCTATTAAGAGTCCAGAAGTACCTGGCTGGGTCTCTAAAGATCTTCCCATTGACAACGTGGTCGGTAATCCTAATGAGCCAGTCCGTACTAGATCCCAGTTAAGAAATTATGCTAATTACGCATGTTTTGTCTCCCTTGTGGAACCGAAAAATGTTAATGAAGCATTGAATGACGGACACTGGATTTCTGCTATGCAGGAAGAACTTTTACAATTTGTCATTCACGATGTCTAGTATCTTGTACCGCGGCCTCAAAACAAAAATGTTATTGGCACACGTTGGATCTTTAAGAACAAATCTGACGAAAATGGGGTAATCCTTAGAAACAAATCTAGACTAGTTTCTCAAGGTTACTCACAAATAGAAGGGATAGATTTTAGCGAAACATTTGCCCCAGTCACTCGTCTTGAATATGTTCGACTTCTTTTCGCCATAGCGTGTCACTTAAAATTTACACTTTATCAAATGGATGTCAAGTCTGCCTTCCTCAATGGAATTCTATCCGAAGAGACGTATGTAGAACAACCCAAAGGGTTCATTGACCCAAAATACCCAGACCATGTCTTTCGTCTAAAAAAGGCTTTGTATGGCTTAAAACAAGCTCCTAGAGCTTGGTATGAATGACTTTCCAACTTTTTGTTGGATAAGGGTTTTAAGAGAGGAGGAAATGACCAGACCCTCTTTGTCAAACATTTTGACAAAAACATTATTATAGCCCAAGTCTATGTAGACGACATCATCTTTGGGTCTACTTCAACATCTGAAGTTAAATCCTTTTCTGCTATTATGCATAAGGAGTTTCACATGTCCCTTATGGGGGAGCTACAGCTTTTCTTAGGATTTCAAGTGAAACAGAATTCTGATGGATTATTTGTCTCTCAAACTAAGTATGCCTTAGATATTGTTAAGAAATTTGGTTTAGATAATGCTAAAGTTGCCAAAACGCCAATGAGTACTACTGTTAAATTATGTAAAGATGAAAATGGAAAGTCAGTTGATTCCACACTTTATCGTAGTATGATTGGTAGTCTACTCTATCTAACTACCTCACGACCAGATATAATGTATGCTGTATGTCTGTGTGCACGTTACCTAAATAACCCTAAAGAGAGCCATTTATCTCGTGTAAAACGTATAATAAAGTACATAAAAGGCACTCTTAATCTTGGACTTAGGTACACTAATGATACCTGCAGCACCATCATAGGGTATACTGATGCTGATTGGGCCAGTTGTACTGATGACAGTAAGAGTACATCAGGTGCCTGTTATTATGTCGAAAATAATTTAGTAGGTTGGAGTAGCAAAAAATAGAATTGCACATCTTTATCTACGGTTGAGTCCGAATATATAGCAGCAGGAAGTTGTTGTGCTCAATTGTTATGGATAAAACAAATGTTAAGCGACTATGGGATTAAAGAAGATCAGTTACAATTGTATTGTGACAATCAAAGCGCCATTAACATATCTAAAAACCCGGTTCAACACTCGCGAACTAAGCATATTAAAATAAGACATCACTTTGCAACTTGCAGACATGTTCACTAAACCTCTAGACTATAACATATTTCTGTATTTGCGAAATTCTATAGGTATGGTATGTGCTGATTAATCTCTAAAGACCATAATTTTTTACCCTTTGTCCATTTGAGACAAAATGGGGGAGAAATTTGAGTCTTACGGGTTCAATGTTTTGTTCACATTTCATCTAAACTGCTTGATCTTAGTGCATATTTGCAGGAACCTCTTCTACTGGTTTTCTACCATTTCTTTCTAGAGTACAAATTTGTAAATAGTTGAGTTATGTAATTTTTGACTTTCTAGGAAATTGGTAGATAGTATCTTTTGTATAGGACTAGGTTTTATTTTTTTGGTTCCCTAAGAGTTTAAGCTAACTCAAAGGAGATTTTGTCTCATATTTCCAAAGGGGGAGATTGAAGCACCTTATACCTTTGACTTACTTAAGTCTATATTGTATAAGTGTTCATCTAATTTGGAAATAGTGACAAAATTTGTTGTCTAACCTAGAATCCAAAGAACCTCAGACTTATTCTCTCTAATCCTCTTCTATGATCCAAAAAAGGTATAAATTGAATCACACTACACACATTAGAAGTGCATACATGTGTATATATTGCTCATAATTGATTGTGTTAAATTCCCCTTAAAATGGTGTTTTAATAATTTTTTGGGAATTTTTAAACATTTTTAAAATAATGTTTTCTTTAATAAAAGTGTGTTTATAAACTTTGTGTGGTTAAAATGCTATTATGAAAAATTAGTTTTTCATTAGAATGTTTGATTGGGTAGAATATCAATGCGCCAGAGACTTTAGGGTGTTGCCTGTAATTAATTTGGACACGCATTTGCCAGCCAATGAAATGCCAACACTTGTCATGCTCTTGTTATCTCATTTGTATTTGTTTTGTGAGAGAACTGCCTAGTGTATTGTGGATCGTTATATCAAACGTTATCTATGGCCTGCATGTGTTTTAAGTCTATCCGTGTGTTATCACTGTGGACCAATCACCCTCATTTTAACCAACCGCTATTTTACCACCCTTGGATCAAGTCAATATAAGGAAGACTGGATCTCAACCATTGATTGCTATCAGCGATCCAGAACCTTCTTTGGCTCCTATATAAACCCTCTTATTCTCAGCATTTTAAGACTTTTGGCAGTCGTCTAATTTGAGAGAAAAAAAAGAGAAGAGAGAAGAGAGAAAAGAAAAAAGAGAAGAGAGAAGTGAGAGAGAAGAGAGAAAAGAAAAGAGAGAAGAGAGAGAAAGGGAAACTGAGTTAGAAACCCTAACCCTAACCCTAAACAACTTCAAACCATATTCAAACCTTCGTACCTTCAAGATCCAAACACAACCTTGAGTGTTTGAGAGAGATTGGTGTTACTGGTTTGATCGTTTGTATCTGTAACCTCTTGATCTGTGATCTTGTTACCAACTTAGACATTTTGGTGAGATCTATATTTCTTTTTCATAGAAATCTTAGACCTACACTATTGCATGTTATATATCACTAGATCTGCATATTTATTTCTCGATTTGTGAAAATATTTGTTGATTTAGATCTGTAAATGTTTTATGTTTTCTATTCTTGTGAAACTAAACCTTGACCTAGTTGGATTCTCACTTGGAGATTTTCAATCTCGAAAATATTTTTAAAAACTGAGATTGATTAAGATCTTGACCGATTTTGAAGCAAGATATCCGTGGAATCTGGGATAGATTAAAAGGTCAAAAAGGTTCCAAGTTTTGTAAGAAAGAAAGAAAAGAAAATCACAGCATATAGTCTTTATATGTAATTTTCTAGGACTGTCTGTATAAACTAAGTGTGTGTGAGTTCATGCATGTGGATAGAAATCACATCACAAACACTTGACACACTACCACACTGAAAGTGTTGGATATAAGATCAAAGATTATTGAGTCGACACAAAGAAAGCTAAAGAAAAGTGGAAGTTATCAAACTGGAAGAACATCATCAACAATCAGATCTACAAGAAGTTAGAAGGACACCAAGTGGGGTATATTCCTAAACATAGAATGGGATGAGTTGTGTGCATGTATGTTGTATTGTTTGTAACTGCTATTTATTTTTAGTGGATTTTTACTTTCGTGACTTAGAAGTCACTGTGGATGTTTCCTCTATTGGGAGAGGTTTTACCACGTTAAAAATAGTGTGTTCTGATTATCTTCATCTCCTCATCTCATTCTATAGTGTGCTGATATTTTGAAACTATCTTAGTTTTAAAAACTGATTACAAAGTCTTGGTTATTCTCGTACATAAGTTTTTGTAAACACATCTTGTTGTTTATCATTTTTATTTTCAAAAGAAAAGGGTTTCTTCAACAAACATCTCAGAGAACAAACATCTCGTCCTCCCGCACCTCCTTCTCCTGCACCGCCTTCTCCTTCACTTTACCCATACGATTTCCGCCCAACGAACGATTCATGAATGAGAACATATTATGGACCATCGCCTCCAAACGGGACAGCTTCGTGTCATGTGAATCCACCATTCGAGACAACCCGGTGTCGCTCGTCTCCAATCCGATGATCCTAGATTTGGCCACCCGCGAGCTCACCCCCTTGTCCTCCCCTTGCAATTAGAGCCAAGCACTTGACTGAGTGCGTCTATGGAAAAATATGCCTTGTCGGCATCAGACTGCGACTCATGCACTTCCTTAAGCTTTTCCTGAAATGACAAAAAGCACATGGTTAGTAAATAAGTAAATTAAGAAATTATAACGTAATTAACAAAAAGTAAATTATCGGATTACTTACAATCGTGGTCGCGACGCTTAGGGACACCTCCTTGTACTTCCCCTTCTTCGTCCGAAGAGCCACATAAGTATCGAGCCTATGTGGCCTACCCCCAGGGCCACTCCCTGTCCCCTGAAATAAAATAAAGTAAAATTAGTATCGGCTCCGCAAAGTAAAGTAATGCAGAATAATATATTTTATGTAGTTATATAAAAATTAAATCTTACCATCATCCTATGCTCCACCTCGGCGTAAGACATCTGGCCGGAATAGTGTATGCCCGTCTTTTTTGCCCGGTTTTCCCTTCTCAATTGACAAGATGCCAATTGTCGCTCCCCGATCTCATTGTCAATGAACCTTTGCCATTGTGCCAATGAGATCGGCTCCTTCGGCGGGACAGATTCACGCCTTTGGATAATGGACTCTCGTGTCTTCCCAAAGTATCGGGTCCGCATATTTTTCTTCCACATCTTGTGTTGCTCCCTCAACTGCTCCAAGACAAAATCGCGTAGCTTTGGATCCAGGTTGAATTGTTCCTGTCCAACAAATACAATGTTAGTTGCAAATAAATATAAATATAAAATGAAATTGAAATTGAAATTGAAATTGAAATTGAAATTGAAATTGAAATTGAAATTGAAATTGAAATTGAAATATGAATATAAATCTAAATCTAAATATAGATATAAATATAAATATAAATACATTACCTGTAGTGCCACCCAAACAGATAACTTGAGCTCATATGGAACCTCCTTCCAACTAATGTACCCCGGGCCGATGATCGTCTTTACTAGCTCGAGGGATCTCGCTAATAGCCCCGACTTGTTCTCGATGGGCATCCCCAATTTGCCATATTTGGGGAGACTAGGGTCCGAGGCATCCTCAATTTTCCACATGATGCTTTTCAGGGAGTACGACCGATTCAGAGGGTCGAGGCCGATTCTGAGGACCTAAGGAGTGTGCTGGGGTTGGAATGACGTTCGAAGGTTTAGGTCGATTCTGAGGACCTGAAGTGGTGTTGGGGGATGGACAATTCTACGGGTCAAAACCGAGTCTGTGGGCTTAGAGTCAAGATCTAATAACCGAGGTCAATTCTGACCTAAGAGTGGTGACGACCGAGGACCGGGGTCAATTCTGACCTAACTCGGGTGACGATCCAAACTGAGGTCAATTCTGACCTAGAGAGTGGTGACGACCGAGGACCGAGGTCAATTCTGACCCAACTCAGGTGACGATCCAAGACCGAGGTCAATTCTGATCTAAAGAGTGGTGACGACCGAGGACCGGGATCAATTCTGACCCAACTCAGGTGATGATCCAAGACCGAGGTCAATTCTGACCTAAAGAGGGGTTGGAGATTGGATTTTGATTTTACTGAGAAAAGTGCTTTTGTGATTTTGATTTGACATGGGGAGCTGCTAGCTGGGGAAGATTTTGTTTCATTAGGAGACCTTGCGGGGGGAACAACCTATTTTAGGTGCTATAAGAGAATTCCACTGGGGAAGTGATCAGGTGATCCTTAGAGATCCTCCGGAGCTTTGCCGGGAGGAGTTTTCACATGGTTTTTGAGGATTTTGTTGAGAAAGAGGGGTTCCGCTCGAGGGAACGCGAAGTTTTCTTGGTGAAAAGGCTTTAAATCCTTCCTGGGATTTTTAGGAATTTTTCGGGGATTTTTTTAGGCTTTCTGGTATTTTCTAGGAATTTCTATATGAAATTTAATGGGGGTGCCGATCGACATAGTATGAAGGGTGCCATTCAGCAGTGGCATGGACTTTTGGGCTACCTCTGGAAGGCAAGGAGTCAGTGCCGATCGGTATAGTAGGGGGAGGTGTCGATCGTCATGGCGCTTGGCATCCTATATAAAGGGGGTGAATCCCCTCATTTTTTTCACAGTTTCTTTGCTTTCTCTCTCTCTGCGATTCTTCTGCAAATCATTCAAGAATTTTGATCTTCAAGAAATGGCCGCTTTTGTGAGCACTGCAGTCCACCGGGAGTGGTTGACCGTTGATGACTGGGCGAACGTGGAGTGGAGGGCTAGGGCGCCTCTTGCTTTGGGGAGTGAGAACTCCTTTGATGCGTTTGAGCCTGTTGCGGATGAGAGGACCTTGTTGCGGGAGCCATCGTTTCATCGCTCTTCGAGAGTGAGTCCCGGCGATTATGTAAGTATCCCGACCTTTGGCATTCTTTTCTTTTTAGTGATTTTTCTTTCTTTCTTGACTTTTGATAAGACTTTTCTTTTTGCCAGTCTGATATTTCTTTGAAGAACATGCGCGCCCGCGGGACGACGGGGCTCAGGGATATCTGGGAGCATCTCCCACCTGTGGTGTGTTGGGTGGTACCGTCAGCAGGTTTTGGGAGGCTGGCATCGGTGCTGGATGAGATGCCTCATTCGACAACGATCTTGTGCGCTTTGGGAGAGAGGTGGTGGGATACTACCCACACCTTTCATTTCGGCTTCGGGGATATGACTGTGACTCCCATAGATGTGCAGCAGCTGCTGGGGTTGGATTGTGATGGAGAGCAGATAGAGGTGGATCGCTCTTTACGGGTGAGACCGGAGGCAGTGCGTGTGGCACTTAGTGATGTAGGGAGGATAGTTTCTGGGGATTCTATCCGACTGTCCCTGCTGAAGGATGTTCTGCTGAGCAGGGTGATTGATGTGGATGACGGGCTGCAAGTGAGGTAGATGGCTCGATTATTCATTTTACTGGTATTGGGAGGTTTCATGGTGGCGTCGAGCGGCGACGTCATCCATTTATGGTTTCTGCCGTATTTGAGGATGTTTTCGAACATCCCTTTCTATGATTGGGGGAGTCTGACCTTAGTGACCCTTTACTCTTCTCTTGATGCATTCAGCCGGTGCTGTTGGCAGACTTTTACTGGGGCCACGTACCTTCTTGAGGTATTCTTCAGTTTGCGTATTTCTTTTCATGCACTCTCATTTTCCTTTCATACATTCGTATTTTTCTTTCATGCATTCGCATTTTTCTTTTGTGCATTCACATTTTCCTTTCATGCATTCGCATTTTTCCTTATGCACCATCTTTTTGTTTGTGAATTCAGGCGTGGTTCTATGAGGTGATTGGGTGCAATACCACACTGATTCCTTTAAAGGACGACACTGTTGGGGACTTTTGTCGATTATATCGATGGCGTAAGGATAATCGGCAGTCGAAGGGATCTCTCTCCCTGGAGGCGGTGCGTCAGGTCTTGAATGACCTGACCAGTGGTAGGGTAAGACTCTTTCCATTTCAGTCTTGGTTTTTGCATCTTCTGATCTTGTATTGATTTATGCTTGCTTGGAGATTTTCAGGTGACCTTTTATCCCTAGGGGACAGCCATTCAGGATGCGGGGCTGACTGGGGTGTATGCGCAGATGAGGCATTTGTTGGTGCATAAGTTCGGCCATTCCTAGTATCTCGGGGAGAGGGTGGTTCATCAGATTGCCGAGGAGGAGGTGGTGGTGCCACCTCCTCATCCTCCTACGTCTATGAGGCAGGAGCGACTGCTGTCAGAGGATGAGAGGATCGTGACGATGATCGGCGAGTCCTACTTATTGTACACTGATACGGCTGCACCGTATGATTATATGGACTTTGTGACAAGATGGTTGATGGAGCCCAACATATATGATGCATTGCCTTTCCCTCCGGCGGGTTCAAGTCGGGCGGTGGGATCTTCCCACAGCGGCGGTGGTCCATCGACATCTGCGGCGACGGCGACCTCGGAGGTACATTTTATGCAGTTGCATACCCCTTCGTACAACATTCGGCGGGCTTATGGAGGGATGGTGCCTATGTTGCACCATCCTCATGCGATGGATCCGGAGGAGTTGGGTTTGACAGAGGAGGTCCTTCGACCTGCGGTATACCTTTATTTTCCTCTCTTTCTTTCTTTTCTGTTTTGGTCATCCCTGCCTTGATACTGATTTCACCTTTTCTTGTAGCAAGTTCGGGTGTTGACACCTTGGCTCAGGAACATCAGAGACTGGATATCTTCGGCGACTGCTCATATTCAGGATGCGGTTCATGTTCTTTCTTTATTGGTGTCGTCTGCCTCGTCTGGAGAGGACTCTGGCTCGGGTAGTGGTGGTGCGTCGTCTCGCCGTAGGGGGAAGAGAGCACGTCGTACGGGTAGAAGCTCTTGAGAGAGAGAGAGAGAGAGAAAGAATGTGGGTTCGGGATGAGCCTCGTTGTTTTTTCTTTTTCTTTTTATTTACTGCAAAATTAATGTAACACAAAACACAAATTGATGCAATGCAATGGATTTTTTTTATTATCTTTTATTTAATGATGAATGCATGCACATGCGCTTTTTACTTTGCTGCTAAGACCGTAAAAAGGAATTTTTTGGAATTTTTTTGAAGTAAAGTTCTTGATTAAAAAGGGGGAAATTTTATAAGGAGAAAAAGGGATTTTGAAATTCTGTTGAGAGTGTAAATTTATTTTTATTGAGTTTTCTGATTTGACAAAAGAGGAAAAGAGGAAAATTTCTAAAAATGGGGGGTTACCGATCGGCAAGCACCCTGACCTGCCTATCGGCAGTTCAGTTCAGTCCCATCAATTCAAAGCTTTGAACGGTACCCTCTTCAGCCTTTGGTACCTTGTGGGGTAGGATTCCCTCCGATTTCTGCAAGGATTATGTCTCTTGTGAGGGTTTTCAAGTATAAAAAGGGGTAAGGGTGGAGTGTTTTAATCACACCTTTGCATTTTCACTTACTTGCCTACTATCTCTTAGCCTTGCAAGATGGCTCTCCCTGGTAGCATTGAGTTTGTCAACTACCTCGAAACCTTAGAAGCTATGTGCTCTTATAATGTTGACTATGATGCTTTCAACATGTGTCGAGTCTCCTTGTGGTGCAATCGACCTATTGAGTGGAACGTGCTGACGACGGCGGTATAATTCTGGTACCCAGAAGACCATGTATTCCGCTTTGGGTTGGAAGAAGTTTGTCCTACCTATGAGGAATTTTTTGCCATACTGGGTGTAAATCCTAGTGTTGCTATGGCTTTGCCCGAATTTTCCCGCTCTCCTAGGGATTTATTAGCAGAGCTTCTTCATATTTCGCCTTTGGCGGCTAGATCATTGGTTGCTGGAGGAATGATCTCCCTCCCGACGGTGCTGCAATCCGTGTATTTGCGGGAAGTAGGTGATGCTGGCTATGCTGGAGCCTTTGTTCTGGGTCTGGTTTTCAAATTGTTGTTGGTGACTGGGGAGGTGCAAGTGGACCCACAACTTACAGCCTTTACTTCATGCATGTCATATCGTCGCAATCCTATAGTGGTGATATTGGCGGAGACTCTGAATGGCTTGGATGCCTGGAGAGAAGTTCGTTCTGACTTTTTGAGGGGTAGCCCCGTGATGCTATTCATGTGGTTGTCTGAAAGATACCGCTTGGCGACTCCTCCAGAATATCCCTTGTCGGTCTTACCCAACTTCTTTTCACGCTACTTCATCAGCGTTGGCCTGTATGTTGAGAACTGGGAGCATTGGCTTGTAGAGCATGGGGCTCGTGGGCTGTATTGGTCAGTGCCTTGGTGGGGACAGTTGCAGCCTGTTCTGGAGCTAGGAGAGTATTCATATGTGCGGCTGGTTGGTCTCAGACAAACCTCTTTTTATTTCCCTTAGCGGCTTTTGCGCCAATTTGGCTGGGCACAGGTCATGCCTCCTCGGACCTCAAATTTCTTTTCGGTAAAATATTTGACTGAGCGCTTGCGTCTGTTTCTTGGGTCTCTGTGGGAAAATCAGCGTCCATCGACCCGTCCTTCCCAATCTGTCAGAAAAGTTTGGTATGTCCCTCGGGATTATATGAAGTGGTTGTGGAGGAGAGTAGTCAGCAAGATGTTGGCAGTGGAGACTGGACAAAGATGGTTTATTTTATTTAACACCATGGAAGGGGGTGTTGTGGTATTTTCAACGATGGTTAAGGCTCATAGATCCATGGAATGTTTAGGACACTCTATTCAGGCAGGGGAAACTTGGTGACTTCCGAATGTAGATGATGAGGGTGCAGGCTCCTCTGGTGGCTGTGGGTAGGACTTCTGGGGAGTTTATTTGTATAACAGATGTGGGGGTGTTATTTGGCTTTTTATGGTAGTAGGGGGAAGGGAGTTATCCGTTCCTTTTTCTTATGTAATCCGTGCTGAATTTTCTTATTAATGAAATAAACAAGTTTCTGATCATCCAACTGTGCCTTTCGATGAATTTTTTAATTTTGAATTATCTACACCGATCGCTAAGGCATACATAATCCTTTTGTTCAAGTACTCTTTAGAATGAATCGCCGTTCTCGGAGGTAAGAAAAGAAAATGGTATTTTGTAAACAAGAAAGGGTCGTACTCATGTGAGGTGCATGAGCTTCCTATGTACCTCTGGGGTTTTGAAAAGTTTTTTATCTATTTGAAAATAGTTCTTGCAGACGATCAGGACCACGTAGTTCTGGGTAGAGGGAAATGAATTTTTTTTTTTTTTTTTTTAGAATAGAAGGGGGATGAGAAGAGTCGTAGCGCGTCGAGATTTCGGACTAGGGGTAGAATTTCTTGAGACGGTCCAGATTGACTGGACGATCCATCTCTTCCCTATCTAGGTCAGTGAGCATGGCGGCACCGCCAAAGAAGATTTTCTTCATAATGTATGGGTCGCTCCAATTGGGCTTGAATTTCCCTTTGGGGTCCCAGATGGGTTCTATTATCTCTTTGAGGGCTGAATCCCCCTCCCGAACACCGCGGTCCTTGACTCTCTTGTTGAATGATCGCGCTATTTGGCGATGGTACCCCTGTATGTGGTAAAGTGATTTTAATCTTCTTTCATCTAGGAGGGCTAGCTCATCAAGACGGCTTTGTCACCAGTCTTCTTCACTAACTTTGCTTTCGAGCATGACGCGTAGCGAGGGTATTTCCAGCTCCAGGTAGGACTGCTTCCATGTTGTAGACCAGAGAGTAAGGGGTAGCCCCAGTAGAGGTTCGGATTGAGGTTCGATAGCCCCAGAGGGCGTACGGGATCCGGTCGGCCCAATCCCTGCAAGTTTCGATCATCTTGCCGATGATAGCTTTGAGGTTTTTATTGGTGGCTTCCACTGCACCATTGGTTTGGGGTCGATAGGGAGAAGATTTGTATCTCTGAATCCCATACTCGTTGACTACTTCTGTGACTTCTTCTTCAAAATACAACCCGTTATCTGATACCAGCTTGTGCGGGACTCCATATCGGCAGATGATATTTTTCTTGAGGAATTTGGCCACTTTCTTGGCGTTCAATACTGCGTATGACTCAGCTTCGACCCATTTGGTGAAGTAATCAATGGCGACTAAGATGAACTCATGTCCGTTTGAAGCCTTTGGTGTAACCTTCCCTATGATGTCGACACCCCAGGTGGAGAAGGGGCAGGGAGAGGTCATGTTGTATAATTCTCGCGGAGGTAGGTGTTGAATATTGGAGAATTATTGGCATTTAAGGCACCTCCGGACATAGGCGGTGCAATCCTGGATCATTGTGGTCTAATAGTAGCCTTGTCGGATGATCTTCTTGGCTAGCATGTGACCATTCATGTGGGGCCCGCATTCCTCGCTGTGGATTTTCTGCATTATTTTCTCAATCTCAGCCCCTGCGATACAGTGTAGATGAGTTCCATCGAAGTTCCTCTTGAGTAGAGCTTTATGACAAATGATGTACTGGGCAGCCAGTCTTCGGAGGGTCGTTCGATTTTTCTTGTTGGAACCCTTAGGATATCTACCATATTTGAGGAGGCACCAGATATCATAGTACCAGCAATCGGCTAGTTCGGGATCTTCGGTGGAGACAAGCTCAATATGGTAGCAGTGGGTTAGTTTCTCTTGCTTTTGAACTAGGAAGGGGGTTATTGTTATTCCTTCGAGCATGTCGACCATGGAGGCCGAGGTGGCGAGATCATCGACTAGGTTATTTTTTGCTCGGGGTAGGTAATGGAAAGTTATATCTCGGAATCGGGAGGCTAGCTCTTATAATTGGGCATGAAAGGGTTGAAGCTTTTCATCCTTAACTTTACACTTTCTGAGCACTTGACCGATGATAAGGGCAGAATCCCCGTAGACATCAAGGTATTGAATACCTTTCTTGAGACAACTTTGAGGCCCACTCTGAATGCCTCATATTTCGTCATGTTGTTGGTGCAAGGGAAACCCAATTTAATGGCGATGGGAGTGTGGGAGTCATCTGGGGCGATCAAAAGTATCCCAATGCCATATCCCTTTTTGTTGGCAGCGCCGTCAAAGAACATTTTCCATTGAAGGCGGTCTTGAGTGGTGCAGAGGATATTTTCATCTGGGAATTCGGAGATCCGAACATCTGCTTCTTTTATAGGGTAATCGGCGAGGTAGTCAGAGATGGATCTTCCTTTAATGGTTTTCTGTGTGACATACACAATGTCGAACTCGGTTAGGAGCATCAACCATCGGGCCATTCGACTGGATAAGGTGGGTTTCTCAAGCAGGTATTTGATGGGGTCCATTCGGGATACAAGTTTGATGGGGAAGGCGAGCATGTGGTGTCACAACTTTTGGGTGACCCAGATAAATGCGACACACACCTTTTCCAAAGCAGTGTAGTTGATCTCGTACCCGGCCAATTTACGACTGGAGCAATATATGTCTCTTTCTTTGTGGGAGTCTTTAAGGTATTGGGGTCGCAAAGCCCCAGCTGCAGTGTCGGTTATGGTTAGGTATAGGAGCAAAGGGAAACCAGACTATGGTGGAATGAGAACTGGAGGTTGGGTCAGATATTGTTTGATTCGGTCAAAAGCTTCTTGGCAGGACTTGTTCTAAACCTTAGTTGAATCCTTTCGGAGGAGCTTGAAGATCGGTTCACAGATGGAGGTTAGCTGGCTGATGAACCGGCTGATATATTGTAATTTTCTAAGAAAACCTCGAACTTCTTTCTCTGTTCGGGGCGGTGGCATCTCAAGTATGGCCTTCAGCTTTGCAGGATCTGCTTTTATCCCCTTTTCGCTGACCATGAATCCCAAGAGTTTTCCCTTTATAATGCCGAAGACACACTTCTGTGGATTAAGTCGCATCTGATACCGTCGCAGTCGTTCGAAGAACTTCCGGAGAGCGGGAACATGACCTTCTCTAGTTTTGGACTTGGTAATCATATCATCCACATAAACCTCGACCACCATGTGAATCAGATCATGCAGGATGGTTATGGCAGTCCTTTGGTAGGTAGCCCCAGCATTCTTGAGACCGAATGGCATAACGGTGTAGCAAAAGGTTCCCCATGGGGTGATGAATGAAATTTTTTCTTGGTGGTCGGGGTGCATCTTGATTTGGTTGTATCCAGCAAACCCGTCGATGAATGACTTGAGAGCATGACTGGCTGTGTTGTCCACAATCATGTCGATATTGGGTAGCGGATAATCATCCTTCGGAGAAGCTTTGTATAAATCTCGGTAATCTACACACATTCGAACCTTCCCTCCTGATTTCGGCACAGGTACAATATTGGCTAGCTATGTGGGATATTCGATCACCCGAATGAAACCCACGTTTAACTGTTTGCCCACCTCTTCTTTGACCTTGAGCGACCATTCGGTGCGGAGTTTTCTCAATTTTTGTTTAACCGGCTTGTAATCTGGGAGAGTGGGGATCTCATGCTGAGCTATTTCAGGATCAATGTCGGGCATATCATCATAGGACCATGAGAAGACATCCACAAATTCCTTCAGCAATTCTTTGAGTTGTGCATGCTCAATCTCGTCAAGGGTGGCCCCTATCCTAATCTCGCGCAGTTGGCTACTAGAACCGAGATTAATAACAACAGTCTCTTCTTCATTAACTTGAATGTTGTTATGTTTTTTATTATTAACCTTATTTAGATCAGTTAAGAATTGTTCATTTGCAAAATCATCATCATCAAAAGTTTGATTAGAATTCAAGCAGTTAATGTAAGGCATAGCAAGATACTCAAAATCTTCATTTATTTCATTGATAGGAAAAACAACATTGAGAACCTTATCAAAAGAGGTCTCGATTACATTTGAGCAAGGATAGTCAATAGAAGAAGAAATAGGGTAAACATTGGGGTTAGGGGAGATTTCAAGAGGTAGAACTGGCGTAGCATGCCAGTTGAGGAGAGGTGTATTAGAAACTTTAATCATATGGGATGAATCCATTGATGTAGTGCCTGAATGAACCATGTAGAGTGCCAGCCCCAGTATCGGTAAGTTGAAGGAATCTTCGAAATCACTTTCCTCAGTCTCTTCGGTATCTTTGATGAGCGGTTGTACGCGGTGTGAGAAACTTTTGTCCCATGGGTAGCTATCTTGGAAAAAGATCTCAATTCCCGGCCTCATCTTCTTATCTGTGTGGTCATACAATGGTTCTGGAAAATCGCAAAAGGGGAAATCCTTGCCTTCTTTGATGAATCGTCCATTTAAGGAGTCTCCTGAGATAGTTCGGATGCAGTCTGATCTTCTCTTTGGTCGAGACTGGTGGATCATTCTGAGCTCTTATTCTGATGGTTGATACCCCAAGCCGCAAGGAGGAAAAGCTTTCTTCAGTTTGATGGGCTCCAGTATCCCTTGCTGCCTTTGCCCTAGCCCCAGTCCGGGCATGAAGTGCATGTTTCTGAACATCTAAATCACATTGACATTGCCATGAGGGTCATATTCTAGACAAACCCTTTTTTTAAAACCGGCCCCTGTCGAGAGTAGGAGTGGCTCAACTCAGAATCTTGATAGGAGCATATCATTTGACCCGTGTTGTATCTCAAGAATTGGACTGCTGGTGCTTGCACCTCCGATATTTTTATCGTCGCCCAAAATGGTGATGACTCGTCCGTCGGCGAATAACTTCAATTTTTGATGGAGTGAGGAAGACACACCCTTGATATTGTGGAGCTAGGGTCATCCGAGCAACAGGTTGAAACATGATGGGATGTCTATGACTTGGAATTCAACGACGGGGTTTGTAGGGCCAACCCCTACTACAAGTTTTATGGATCCTATCACCTCACGATGGGTATTATCGTAGGTACGTACAGCGACGGAGGTTGGAGCGAGGTCGCTTTCTTTCCGGCCTAAACACTTGAAGGTTCTCAGAGGGAAAACGTTCAAGGCGGATCTGTTATCGACAAGGGAGAGTGGCACGGCCTTCCCCATAACTTCGACGGAGATGTTGAGTGCATGGTTGTGATTTAGCCCAATTCTGGGGATTTCTTCTTCAGAGAATGATAACATTCGGGTAGAGGTCAAGGAACCGACCAGATTTATCGCTTCTTCTGGTGAGGTAGAGGGAGGAACTGTGGGTCCAGTGAGTAATTTGATTAAAGCATGTCTGTGTAGCTGGGAAGACATGAAAAGTCCCCATAGAGGGATACTAGCTTGAGTTTTCTTTAGTTGATCGAGGATCTTGCTCTCCTCAATGGTCATCTATGGCATAGGAAGGTTTTCGACGCCCTCCGCCTTGTCATTTGCTGGTAGTGAGCTTGGAACCTAGTAATGTCTCCCTGATCTGGTCATGTGATTTACTGAAGAAGGAAAGAACATGAATCTCGTTTCCTCATCAATCTCAGGTTGTTCTGCCACCCTGTTTATTTCTCCGAGGAGTTCTTCAAATAATATCATCCCACATATGTCGGCTATTGGGCCAGCTCTTCCTGAAGCTTGTTCTTCACTCAAATCTTCGAATTCTTCCCCCCCCCCATCCGGTGTTAATAATTCTGTCTTTCCATGTAAAGTCGATGCATTCCACAACTTCAACGGCTTCTTCATACAGGTCCTCCCATTCTGTGGGGATATGTGTGATTGAAGGGACCAAACGCCCTTGTAGCTTCAAAGTGTCAAGTAACCCGGTGATACTGTAAATGCTATTAGTTTGCTCGAATAATTCGGCCATAGTCTGGACAACATCATCTAAGCTGACTTCGTCGGTTGGTACCACCCATTTATCAGAATCTGGGGCCCACTTTCGTGATTCCAAGAACAGTGTGCTGAATTTCTGGTAATCGATGACCATCTGTGAGGGCAATTTCAGCCCGAACTCTAGGATTTGGTTCAACACTTTTGACAATTCCATACTTCCATTTTCAGAATGGGTACGGACAGCGATGCATGCTCTGGTAAGGAGTGACAGTGCCTGATCAGCGAGGCTAGTAGGGTGTAGGAGGAAATATGGGCAAATTTGAAGAGGTTTAGGAGACTATATGGGTGTGATTTGAGTTGAGGGATCTAAATCTGGGTTTTCTTCTAAGAAGATGGCATTGGCATGATTCGAAAGTGGATTGTGAGTAGTGTTTGGCTTAGGATTGGCTGGTGGGGCGATGGTACCCCGGTCAATGAGATCTTGGATTATGTTCCGAAGGTGAAAACATTGGTCGGTGGTATGGACGGCAGTTTGGTAAAAGGCGCAATGAGCATCGGTCTTAAAGTTTCTTGGGAGTGGATTTGGCAATGGGCATGGATCAAAGGGTTTGATGAGGTTTCGGCCTAACAGGTCTTTGTAAACTTTGGAGAGGGGAGTATGGAGATCAGTGTATTCCCTTCGGATGGGGGCAGGGTGACTTTATAGTGCCCATGATGTGGTTGGTTGAGAGATGTTATTAATGGTTGAGACTGTAGCACTGGCAGTCTTGTCATACTTTTTAGGGGTGAACTGTTCGAACACCTTCTTCGGTTCAACCTCTGTTTTAATGAGGCTTTCCTCGATTTCCACTCCAGCCTCTCTGAGAGCTCGGAAGTGGGGATAGTATTGTCCTCCCATCATCGCTCGTACATGGGGCAAGAAGTTCTTCTTCACTATGTTGACCTATTCTTCCTCGGATGGTCGATTAGTCATGGTAGCTACCTTCTCCCTCCATCGGGTTATGAAGTTACTGACTGATTCTTCAGGATTCTATTTGAGCAGCTCTAAATCACGATGGGTGACCTCAAGCTCTTCGTTGTATTTATATTGCGATATGAATTCTCGGGATACATCCTCCCAGCTACGGATTCTGGATTCCTCAAGAGATAAAAAACATCGAAGGGCAATATCCTTTAAAGTTTGCTGAAACAATTGTGCCATCACTTCTTCAGAAGCCCCTAGTAGAGTCATGGAACGATGATAACTGCGAAGATGAACAATTGGGGGTCCACTCCCTCCGAACTTCTCGATATTTGGCATCTTAAACTTCTCGAGTAACCTCGCTGTAGGATAAGGAGACATGTGGGTGTAGTCCATGTAATTCCCAGAGATCCTGACTTGGTCAAACTTCTTGGTGAGCATCTTGAGATCCTCTTTGACTTTATTCAACTCCTCCTCCTTTGGATCAGCGACCACAAGTAAGTTAGCCATAGGTTGAGCAATGTTTGGCATTGGAAGTTGGACAGGCGGCGACCCATTGGCAGGAGGGGCACATGGAGCGTGTTGATATTATTTCGGAACCCAAATAGGCTCGGGTGGACCCATAGCATGAGGGAATAGGGCCTCGGGCTCTTGAGGAATTGGAACCTAGTTTCGTTGCATCTCTTGAACCTTAATTTGGAGGTTGTCAATCTTGGACACGAGCTGAGCTAGGACTGTCGTCAGATCCGGCTGTATGACGGGTACTTGATCTGTATTCTCCATGGAAAGTGGATGGATTTTGGACTCGGAAGAAGTAGTAGAGGAACGGATGAAACTTTGGGGTGTTTTGACCGAAGACCGAAGCCAATAGGGAGCCAAGACAAGGACTTGCAATCGACCTGAGAAGGCGTAGGATGAGATTTATTTTTGAGAAAAAAAGGAAGAACTATTTTTGGATTTTTGATAAAGAAGGGAGAAATATTTTTGGATTTTTGACAACGAACGGAGAACTGTTTTTGGAGATGGAACTCAGCATGATTATTATGATTATTATGTTCTTGCTTGTATTTAATTCTCTTAAATGAAATGCCGTACGGGACCCGAACCTGGAAAAGTGGGGTTTTTAATATATGTAAAGCTACAGTTTGGACTTGTAACCAGGCTCACGAATAGGGCCCCATTTTAAAATACGCAAAAATTGGGCGACAGGCCGACCCGGAATTTCGACAGAGTTTCGGGTTGAAACCGGCGATCTAAAGTGCATGTCCTAGGTTTGATACCTATATGCGGGTATGCAGTTGGTTGGGTGAATCGGCATGGGTTCCCCCCTTTGGAGTGACTTCCACGATATACATCTTGCTCTTGCCGGCAATCGGTACGTGTGGACAAGCCATTTGATATACCTGAGTGTACGTAAATTTCCTCAGCATATACCTCGTGGGGACGGTACGTGTGAGAGCCAATTTGATATACTCAGCATACGTGAACGAATTCCCTGTGATATACCTCCCGTCATGACTTCGGTCAAGCGGTATGATGCGGGGGAACCGGTCGATATACGTCGAAGGTACTTGGCCAATGGAAGGTGAGAGTCATATCGCTTAGGCTAACTGCGACCTGCCGGAGCAGCGCCCATCACGAAGTTACCCTCCAGTTACTGGGTAAAATTTGGTCAATAGAAATTCTCTTTGGTGATGTTGTGTAAATCATGTATGATTCTCTTATTAGTATCTTATGATGAGAATGCCTTTCTTGATTATGCCAAACAGGGAGCAAAGTACAAGTACCCAAGGTACACCAAATATGGATGGGTGATGTGTGCAACATGTGGATATATGTGATCTTAGGTGTACATGGAGAAATTTCTACAAGTGTGTGAATATAAGCATAAGCATGGGATACACATGGAAAAGGGGAACATGCAGATATGGGGGGAACATAAACAAATATAGCATCCATGCAAATAGAGTCAAGCCCTCAAAATAAACACTATTCCCCAGCAGAGTCTCCACTGTGGCCATCCCCGATCCTCGCTGCGCTGGGGCGGGCGCACGAAGGGAGAGGATCCTTTGGGTCCCGCGCACCCCTCTTGGGAGCGCTTTGGTCGGCGTCCTTTTCAGATGAGGTGTAAAAATGTAGAGAGATTTAGAGTCGCCAGTCTATTTTACTCAAAACAGACAAAAGAAAAAAGGGAAGCCATTCCGAAGGATGGCATCCAAAGACACACTGGTGCATGAGAAACCAAAATGATTCGAGAAGGGTTCGGAGGCTTAGTTACGAAATGGGAAGGTGTTAGGCACCCATTCCGCCCTTTCGGTCTCTCATGGATATTTTCTATTTTCCTTTATATTCCCCCCCGTGATATGTGTATATATATAATGGACGTAGGAATCCTTGACTTGTATCATGGAAAAGATAAAGCGAGTCATCCATAGGAAGATATAAGAATAATATTAGAAAAATAAGATTTACGCGATTACCCTTACGTTGAATGTTATAATGGAACGATAATATGGAGCAATACGTCACTACGGGAAAGTATATAGAATATAGGAAGATTATATTTAGAGAAAATAGGAAGTAAAAGAAAAGGTGAGAGAGAGGACTCGAGTCTCGGGTTTTACCCCGAGATGCCTACGTAGCCTATAAAGGCATCAAAGTCCACGTAGTTCGCATACAAAATGAGGGATGGGGTTTATCACATAAATCCAAATGGAGGATCTCTTATTTGTAAGTGTGTGTGTGTGTGTGTGTAGAAAAAGTGTTTTAGTTGTGAGAAAAGTGTGAGAAAAAGTATGAGAATCCCTATTTGGAATTTATGAGCAAACCCTCTTTTTCTTGTTTTTTTGGATTTTATTTATATGAAAATAAGAGATGTGCAATAATACTAAATAAAAAAGTATATTAGGATGTGTGAGATGAAATAATAAAAGTGCTAAGTAAGAAAGCAAGTTTTTGAGAATTTAAGAGAATTTAAGAGAGAGTTTGAGAAAGTTGGACCTTCTTGAAAATCTTGAACTTGATCTTGAATGTTGGAGAGAAGCCCTTGCACTTGGATGATGATGGAGAGTGGCTAATTCACCAAGTTTGATGAAAAGGATGATGAAAAGTGGAAGTAAAAAAGGGATTTGGAGGTTGAAATCACGCTGCCTTCGAGAGAGGTTTTTGGGATTCACTGAGAGCGATTCTTATTAGATCTGGGCTCCCCTTGAAAATGAAGTGAAGGCCTCCTTTTATAGGCTCAGGTTACTTCCGATCGGCATCGACCCGTTCCTGCCTATCGTCCCCTGCCGATAGGCAGGGTCTGGAACCTGCCATTTGGCAGTGTGTTTCAGGCCTTTTCAGAAAATCGTCTGTCGAGGGCAAACCGTTGGTCAGAATCACGTACGGGGTATACCGTTGGAAAGGTAATTCAGAGACTTTTAAAAGTCCTTTGGACCTCCCCCAGGTTCGGGAGTTAACTTTGGGTCAAATATTGCTCGGAAGCATTTATCGGTCCATTAGACGGGGAATCGCTCGGACGCAAATGGATCGTTCGTCCGCATTGACCCAGTTTGGGGAGTTGACTTTGGTCAATCAGGCCCTGGAAGCGTTCGGTGACCTCTCGGAGTCGAACGAATTGTTCTTTCGCATGGTAAGTCAGAATTGTGCACGGGATGGACCGTTGGAAAGGGTATTCAGTGCCCTTAAAATAATCATTCATCCTTGTTCGGGCTGAAGAGTTGACATAGGTCAAATAGATCCCGGGAGCGCCCGGTGACCTTTGGGTTAAGTTTCGAACGTAAACGGATCATTCGTCTGTATGGTAAGTCAGAATTGTGCACGGGGTGGTCCATTGGAAAGGGTATTCAGTGACTTTGAAGATTCATTCATTCTCGGTCGAGATGAAGAGTTTGAATTTTGGGTCAAACTGAGCCGGGGAGTGCCCGATGGCTTCTAGGTCAGTACTCGGGACATGACCTAGGTTTGTAGTGATGGAGGGAGGTACTAGGTACCTAAGAAGAGTTGGGGGGTAACAGAATGGGGTGTCTACATTATCATATCATATTTACAAGACATATATAAAGTGTAGCTAGGATCAAACCCTCTCCTTCTCTGTAATTACAGCAACTACACATTATTTCACTATAACCAAGATCTGACAAACCACTACGATCAATGGTATGACTGAAATCATCCACACTATTATAATCAACTTTACAACCTTTAATTTATCCTCTTAGTTTAAAGCTATATTAAAATACCAAATAATCAGTTGAGGTTTTGAATCAAATTGAACGTCCTTCTTCTAAAATTTCACTATTTCGTCCCTGGTGCACTTAGCATACATTGCCATAATCACCCTTCCTCCTTCATAGCTTGATGGATTAACCTGAAAAATAAAGATTGTTCTTCATATCTCATAAATTCTAAACACCAAATCTCCAAAAAAAATCAAATATTTCCTATATTATTATTACAAAATCCTTCAAAACCCCACTTTATTCTATAACGATCAATTTGACACTGATCAACTTTTATCTCCAATAAATCCAAGACTGTAAGCTTGTTAATTTTCATGATCTTCTTAATTCTTATAAAAGAGGAGATATTTTACACCCCTATCACATTCCAAATAACAAAGTTAATCGTTGATTTAGTCTACAGATAAAATTTTTAGTTATATGTTGTTGGTTGATCCTAGTTATAGTTAAGGTGAAGTAACTAGAATCAGTGTTAGGCAATCTAAATTTCATTGAATTGGTAGTTTTCATGTGACTCGGATATACTGAATTATTGAAATATATTCTATGGGAATTATCTTCTTTGTTATGCTCCATTCGATTCTTGTTATGCTCATTAAAAATAATCTCAGTCCCAATAGCATATGCATTACGTTCCCCAAGTCACAAAACCTCTGTACATAATTCCAATTGTGTTTTTATGCCTTGTATCACTGAAAGTTATTCTATCGGTTGATATTTTCATCATATGTATGTTTTAATAGGTTCATCTTCCAAGAAATGAGTCAGAGGACCAACATAAGGAATTGGTTTTCAAAAGAAACTTGAAAGGGTGAGAACATTGAAATCATCATCTCGGAGGGCCGTATAGTAGGCCATTTTGCATCTAATTTCATATATGAAATAGGAATTATTATTAATGATTAGGCTCCGTTTAAATTTCGATTATGGTATAATATCCCAAAAAGACAGAAATAATAAATATGGACACTTATGCGAGTAAGCTTATACTTATGCTCATTTATAGAACATAACCCCTATGTAAAGTTAGTTTTAATATTTTTTTCTTTTCTTTTAAATAAGATAAGTTTCAATTGCCGAATGATGATAACATAGGGTCTGTAATGATGGATCAACTCCATATTGAATTTCGTAACTTTCGGTCAAAAATGCATTGTGAACACTTCAAACCGCACGACTTTTTAGAACGAGATTTTGAGCGCCGTCCACCTGAATTAGCGTCAGATGATAAAAGGATTGATCTTTGTGGGACATTTGTTGACGCAATGTACAAGGTTATATTAAATTTAAATACTTTTTTATGCTAATTATTTTAATGTTTTATTGAAAATAAATGCCTTATGTTATATGCAGAAAAGAAGTGAAATTAACTCGATCAATCGATCTAAGCAGGAGATTCTGCATTGCAGTGGAACTAAAGGATTTCGTCCAATGGAGTATGGGATGGTATCATATATTTCTAAAAAAACATTATGTTTGGTAGTTATTTAATTTGTCTTAGTTATTGGTTATTTATATTAAAATTTGTACAACATGATAAGGAAATTGAAGACCTGACCCCTATGAGAAAGGTGTGGTATACGAATCATTGGAGCAAAAGAAAGAACAATTAGGTTACTCCAAAGGCTGGAAGTGTATATGTAAGTTGTTTTCAAGTTTTTTTTACAACATTTATTTCTTAATAATAACCTTATGTTTAATTTTGCATTATTTACAATTGTTAATAGGATGAGGTGAAAGAAATATTTGCATCATAATCTAAAGATGGTGTGGAGATAGATGATGCACAAGAATTTCAAAATATTTTAGGGTATTGTTCTGGCTATGTACGTGGACGAGGGGTTGGTGCTAAGACCTCACAACTTGCAGTTATGCAAAGGAAGAAAGATATTGAGAGGGATAGACAAGTTGCTGAGGCTGTGAGAGAAGCTCGTGAGGCGAGAAGGGAAGCTGGTGAGGCGAGGAGAGAAGCAAATGAAGATCAAAGAGAGAATGTTGCAGTAAAAGAATGAATAGATGACCCCTTTGGAAAATCTGAGGAGTTAACTAATCTCGTAGCCCGTAAGAATACATGAGTAGAAAAAGAGATACATGAAGTGTAAAGGATCAATCATCTTATATCTATTTTCTTTGTACTTATTTTTTTGTTATTTTGTGAACGGTGAAACGATTTATGTAATTGGTGTATTTAACTTGATTTTGATATGTAATAGTTATAAAATATTATAAATATGTTTGGATTGTTTTACGAAGCAATGAGGCATAAACGTTCTTATTAGATTGTCTTGATTATCTAAATTATTAAATATGATAATTGAATGCATTAATCATTACTGGTTAATTATTTTACGCATAAAATATGAAAATAGAATGCAATAACTATTATTGGTGGTAATGATTTGCCACGAAAAAAATATTTTTAGTGGAAAATCTGAAATGCCATAAAATTATCTTTACCACAAGCAAAAACTTAGTTTTGGTAGCAAATATTATATTTGCTACAAAAAGTAACCTTTTAGGGGGCAATACCATGTCTTTTGGTGGCAATTTTGATAATTTTTGTAGCAAAATAATTTTCCACTAATAGTACATAATTTAGTAGTAAAATGTTGTCACTAAATATGTAGCATTTTTTGGCAAATGTCAAAATATTCCCACTAAAGGTATTAACAACGGGTCTTTAGTAGCAAAGTGGTGAAAAATTTATTTTTGCCACTAAATGATTTAGTGGCAATTTTTTAATTACTTGTCATAATTTTTTTTGAGACTAAATGTCTTTTGTGGCCATTATTTGCGAATCTCAAGTCTGATTCACGCACAATAAGGACCGTTGGAAAAAGGATTCATAGATCTATTATTTTGTGATAGGGGACTTTCGAGTGCAAGAGTTGACCAAGGTCAAACGGTCTCGAGGAGAGCATTTGTGACAACCCGGATATAATTATGATAAATTATATTTAAATCATGCTTATCTTATGTGATATGGATAATTTGTTATTAGTATATCTAATGCTAAGTTATTATGTTTAGTCTAATCCTACTTTCATAAATCGTGAAATGTCGAGTTATGTACGAGTACAAAATTTTGTTATTTTCGATAGAAATGTTCCTGTTTAAGACTAGTTTTAACCCTTATAACATTTCAAATGACTTGAGGTGAAAACAAGATAGTTATAAACATGTGAGTTAGGGTGGTAACACAACAAACGGTGCATCAAATGGATGTATGAGTAAGAAGTTAGGTCAAGTTTACGAATAGGGGGCAAATCTGTCCATTCCCTTAAGTGGAAAATTGTCTTTTAGTAAACCAAGTGGTTTAATTTGATTGGATGGAAAGGAGGCATGCCTTGGCCGACTTAAAACTCTTCTTATAAGCTATTTCTTCAGTAAATAAAACCCTAAGTTCAGTTTTGGAGAGTTTTCGCTTGAGGAAAGAGAAGTAGAAGTTAAGGAAGAAAAGGGTTACAAGGAAAAGCTAGGAAAACTATTCCAAGAAAATCCTTAAGGTGTTTCCAAGGTAATATTATGTGTTAATATTATTTTAGTCTTGTATTATACTTATTTCAAAGTATATAAATCGTGAATTATTGATAGAAATTCTATTATCCTTTGTGATAATATGTATTGGTTCCTATGTGAGATAAGTGGTGTTTATAAGTCATATTGCTTTGTATTAAACCCTTTTGTATTCAAACTTGCATATCTCTTTGTGTGCTTACTGGAATTCAGCAATTCCAATTGGATATTAAAATAGACTCATATATTCATATCATATCCAAAAATTAGAAATTAACTCCTTATGGTTAGACCTTAGTGATGGTGGCAAGTTGGTATATAGTTTATGTTTGTATATTTCATTTTGGTATGCCCTGAGTTTGGTCAAGCTTTTGAGATAGAAAATGAAGTCCAAATATTACAAAAATTTAATTATCTACTATTAAGTATGTGTGATGAAAGTGTGTTGAAAATCATGGAAAGTTATGCTGTATAAAAATTATGAAAATTCTTGGAAGTTGAAGGAACAATAGAGGACTTTGTAGGGCATAGTTCTTGTGTTATAAAGAAATGATCATAACTTTCTCTAGGAGGCTTGAAAAATTACACCATCACTTGTAATGGAAAGTATATTCATATATGTTTTCATATTGATAATCTTGGAAACATGTATGTACTATTTATTAATATGGGATGGTTAAGTATAGAGGACAATAATTTGAGGCCGTACTGGATACCCCATGAAAGAATGTTTTTATCTTCTCTTTCCAAAGAGTATTTTGAGTACATGTTTCATGTGTATATACATTCAGAAGTATACTTTTATTTTTACTTAATTTTAGTTATAAATTCCTTACGAGTTATTCCTTTGGTTGAATGTTCATAACCTTATCAACATATATACCATTGTTTCGTCTTTACACATGTTTCATGGAATGTGACTTGAGTAAAATTATATTGTTGTTGTCTAGTCATTGAAAGTTACACATATATATTAAGATAATACTTATGATTGAGATTCCGTACTGATTTAGTTGGATTAACAGGTGTAAGGTCAAATCAACCAAGTTCATCCCGACCCGAGGGAAACGGGAATAAATAGTTGACAACCCAAGGTGAGAGTACTTACTGAGTTGATTATGGATATGATGTGTATGTATTATATATTGAGATGATATGGCTTATTAAAAGTCATGAGATGTTGAGATGTTATGACTTATTAAAAGTCAAGAGATGTTGAGATGTTATTATAAAAGTCGAGATATGTTGAATTGCTATGCAATTCAGGAGATGTTAGGTTATTAAAACCTATAGAGATGATTATTGCCTACGGGCAGGAGATGTGGGGTTTATTAACTCCGGATATGTATATGGTCTAATTTGGCCCAGAGATGGATATATTAATATGTTGAGATGTTAATATAGTACTTTTACTATATAGAGATGTAGTACATTCACTGAGTTTTTAAACTTATGGTTTTATATGTTTACATTTTCAAGTTTTGAAGCTGCCACTGCCAAGTCTAGGATGTTGAGTGAATAGTAGTATTGTCTCGTCAGTTTATTTTGTACATTGTACTAGTTGTAATTAAGTTAAATGATATGGGAGTTTTGTTTAAATTATTTCTCCTTAAAACGATTGTATTTTTAGTATTCCGCATTTTAACCTTGAAGTTGTTTTAATGTGTATTACCAAATAAATAAATAAATAGTAAGTGTGGTTTATGAACTATTGAGTTAATTATATCCTAATGGGGTTGGGGGTGACAACTTGGTATCAGAGCTTTAGGTTTTTATATTCTGGGGTTAAGAGTCTAGATGTGGGAGTGGCAGAAATAGTGTGGTGTGGGTCATTTATATTAACTTGAGAGAAAAACTAACCATTATATTAGAAATAAATGTTGTATTCTTGTTTCTATAATTGTGGTTTATGAAAGATAGTAAGATATGGAAGGAGAAAATGTTAATGAGAGGGTGGATGAGGAGTCTTCAAATACAGTAAACCAACAAAATCCAAATAATGTAGAGGGGGCTCCTGAACAACTTACAGATATGCAGAAAATGGCTCGTGCCATGACTTTAATGGCAGAACAACAAAACATGTTTATGACGCAAATAGCAGAACAACAATCCAAGTACTTGGAGGAGCAGACTTTGGCAAGAAGAGAAAGGGAAATACAATGAGAGGAGAAGAATACTCTGTATGAGAAGTTTATAAAATTGAACCCCCCACCATTCTCAGGTTATGTAGATCCTTTAGAAGTTGAGGCTTGGGTCAGAGACACATAAACTATCTTGGGGGTGATGAATGTACCTGGCGCGCAGAAGGTAATTTTGGCTACTTTCATGTTAAAGGGCGAAGCTAAATATTGGTGGGAGTCTCCCAAACATTTATTGCTTACTCCGGAGGGAGGTGAGGTAATTACTTGGGATTCCTTTATTAAAGTCTTATATGAAAAGTATTTTCCTCGCATGTATCAGAAGCAAAAAGAGAGAGAATTTTTATCATTGAATCAGGGGAATATGTCGATCAAGGAGTATGAAACTAAATTCATATCTTTGTCTCGATTTTCATTATGTTTCTTACACAATGAGGAGGATAAATGCACCATATTTCAGGATGGGTTGAATTTGGTTATCAAGTCTAGACTCACTGTAATTCAGATGGTAGATTATACTTCTTTAGTTAACAAAGCTATGATGGTTGAAGGAGATGTTAATGATGAAATAAAGAATAGGGAACAAAGGGGAAAGAGGAGTAGATTTGATCCATATTAGCAAAAGGAAGGCAATGTAGAATACTCAAAACAAGGGAGTCAAAGATTTCAGCGCGGCGAGGGACTGGAAATTATGTTCAGAATAGGACACCAAGCAGTTTTAGGGGTGCGGGATCGATGGTCCAACAGAATAGACAACAGGAGAATGACAATGGGCAGTCTAAGTCTGTTACATGCTATTTTTCCAAAGTTGAGGGCCATATCAGTCCAGATTGTCCCAAGTTAAAGGGGGTAGAGTGTTATCACTGTCATCAAATTGGTCATACCAAAAAGAACTGTCCTATGCTACTGGGAGGGATTCAATCAGCTACTACTAGTCGAGTTTCATCACTTGGAGGCATAGGGATAGGAGGAGGTAGAGGACAGTCTAGTGGTTCCAGGGCTCCGAGAAGAATATTTGCTATGACTTTACAGGATGCTCAGGCTACTCCAGAGGTGGTGACAGGTACATTTTCTATCATGAACAAACCTGGTTACGTGCTTATTGATCTAGGTTCTACTCATTCATTTGTAGCACTGCCATTTACCATGCATTTGGGTAGACCATGTTCTTATCTAGATTGTGGTTTATATATTTCTACACCTATGGGGGATGTGATGTTAGTGGAGCGTGTATATAAAAATTGTGTATTGTATGTGGGGGAGAGGGAGTTGACCATTGATTTAATTCCACTAGATATTCGAGATTTTGATATTATCTTGGGTATGGACTGGTTATCTTCTTACCATGCATCGATTGACTGTTTTTGCAAGGAGGTTACATTTAATATGCCAGGGGAGGAAAAATTCAAATTTACTGGGGAAAGAAATGTGGTTCCAAACTGTCTAATTTCTGCCCTTCGGGCAAGGAAATAGTTAAATAAGGGTTGTCAAGGATTTTTAGCATATATTGTGGATACAAATAGGGAATTGCAAAAATTAGAAGATATCCCAGTATTTAAGGATTTTGCAGATGTGTTCCCAGACGAATTACCAGGATTTCCACCTAACAGAGAGGTAGAGTTTACTATCGATTTAGTGCCTGGTACAACTCCAGTTTCTATTTCTCATATAGAATGGCACCTGTGGAATTAAATGAGTTAAAGGTTCAACTGTAAGATTTGCTAGATAGAGGTTTTATTTGACCCAATTTATCACCATGGGGTGCTCCGGTATTATTTGTGAAAAAGAAACACGGCACCATGCGACTTTGCATTGATTATCGGCAGCTGAACAAGGTAACTATTCAAAATAAATATCCATTGCCTCGTATTGATGATTTGTTTGATCAATTACAGTGTGCTAAAGTATTTTCAAAAATTGATTTGAGATCGGGTTATCATCAATTAAGGGTGAGAGATTGTGAAATTTCTAAGACAACTTTTCGTTGTTGCTATGGTCAATATGAATTTTTGTTAATGCCATTTGGTTTAACAAATGCTCCTGCAGTGTTTATGGATTTAATGAATAGGGTATTTCATCCTTTCATAGATTCGTTTGTGATTGTCTTTATCGATGATGTTTTGATATACTCACCTAGCCAAGAGGAACATGAGAAGCATCTAAGATTTGTATTGCAAGTTTTGCGAGATAGTCAATTGTTTGCTAAGTTTAGCAAATGTGAGTTTTGGTTAAATCAGGTAGTGTTTCTGGGGCATGTTTTTTCGGGAGATGGAATTTATGTTGACCTTAAGAAGGTAGAGGAAATTGTGCAATGGGAGAGACCAAGAAATGTAACGGAGATAAGGATTTTTCTAGGATTGGCTAGATATTATAGAAGATTCATAAAGGGGTTTTCATCTATAGCCTTACCATTGACTAAATTAACCCGAAAGGAAGTGAAATTTGTGTGGAGTGATGAATGTCAGCACAGCTTTGAAAAGTTGAAAAATAGGCTAGTATCAGCTCCAGTTCTCACTGTTCCATCCAGTGGAGAAGGTTTTGTGATTTATACTGACATTTCACATCAGGGTCTGGGTTGTGTTTTCATGCAACATGGAAAGGTAATTTCTTATGCATCTAGACAGTTGAATACGTATGAACGTAATTATCCTACACACGATTTAGAACTTGCGGCTATTTTTTTTGCCTTGAAATTATAGAGACATCATTTATATGGAGAGATGTGTGAAATTTTCACTGACCATAGAAGTTTGAAGTATTTATTTAAACAGAGAGACATGAATTTGTGGCAGAGGCGTTGGATAGAGCTGATTAAAGACTACGACTGTACCATTCATCATCATCCTGGTAAGGCCAATGTAGTAGCAGATGCCTTGAGTCAAAAATCATCGGGGATTCTAGGTTGCATACGGTGTGCACGTGTGGGAAATATCCTTGACTTGGCGTCGATGGGTATTGAATTAAGTTTTTAAAAAAGGGGAGGCTTATTAGCACATGTCATAGTGAGACCTTTATTGGCAGAACACATAAGAAATTTGCAAGTCAGTGATCCATTCATTAAGAAGAAGAAACAAGATGTCCTGGATGGTAAAGAGAGTGACTTTGAGATTAAGAATGATGAATCGTTGTGTTATAAAAATAGAATTTGTGTACCGAATGATCCACCCTTAAAGAAGGGTATATTAGAAGAGGCACATAGTTCTATTTACTCTATACATCCGGGAGGTACCAAAATGTACAGAGATTTGAAAGAGTATTACTGCTGGAATAATATGAAACGTGAGATTGCCGAATTTGTAGCTAAATGTTTAGTATGTTAACAAGTGAATGCAAAGCATCAGAAGCCGTCAGGATTATTGTAGTCATTGCCTATTCCGAAATGAAAATGGGAACATATAATGATGGATTTTGTTGTAGGATTGCCACGATCACCAAAGGGGCATGATTCTATTTGGGTGATTATAGATCGATTAATGAAGTCGGCCCATTTTCTTCCAGTTAAGACCACCTACACTGTTGACAAGTATACACGTATGTACGTTGATGAGATTATCCGTTTACATAGGGCACCAGTGTCAATTGTATCAGATAGAGATCCAACGTTCACTTCTAAGTTTTAGCCTCATTTATAGAATGCCATGGGCACAAGTTTGAAGTTCAGCACTGCATTTCATCCACAAACCGATGGGCAATCAGAAAGGACGATTAAAATATTAGAAGACATGTTACGAGCTTGTGTATTTGACTTCAAGGGTAGTTGGAATGATCATTTTCCATTGATGGAATTATCGTATAATAATAGTTTGCAGTCCACCATTGGTATGGCTCCGTATTAAGATTTATATGGGAGGATATGTAGAACGCCTTTGTGTTGGGATAAAGTAAGTGAAAGGAAACTTTTGGGTCCTGAATTGATAGATATAACAACAGAAAAGATTAAAATGATCCGGGAACGGATAAAGATAGCGCAAAGCAGGCAAAAATTTTATGCAGATAAAAGGAAGTATCCACTGAAATTTTAGAAGGGAGATTTTGTATTCCTACGTATTTCACCATCGAAAGGCATTATGAGATTTGGAAAGGAGGGAAAACTAAGTCCAAGATATATTGGACCATACGAGGTGTTGGAAATAATCGGGAACCTGGCATATAGACTAGAATTACCTTCAGATTTATCTCGTTTACATGATATATTTCACGTATCTATGCTTTGTAAGTATTTGGCAGATCCATCTCATCAGTTGAAAACTCAACCAATTGAACTGAAGGAAGACTTGTCGTACAAAGAGGAACCAATTGAAATTATTGATCATAAGGAGAAAGTATTGATAAATAAAGTTATTCCCTTAGTTAAAGTTACATGGATGAGACATGGTATTAAAGAAGCAACTTGGGAAATGGAGGATAGAATGAAGAAACAGTATCCCCATTTGTTTGGTAAGTGAACTTCATATTAAATTTCGGGGACAAAATTATCTAGGGGGTTGGTTGTGACAACCCGGATATAATTATGATATATTATATTTAAATCATGCTTATCTTATGTGATATGGATAATTTGTTATTATTATATCTAATGCTAAGTGATTATGTTTAGTCTAATCCTACTTTCATAAATCGTGAAATGTCGAGTTATGTACGAGCACAAAATTTTGTTATTTTCGATAGAAATGTTCCTGTTTAAGACTAGTTTCGACCCTTATAACATTAAAAATGACTTGAGGTGAAAACAAGATAGTTGTATACATGTGAGTTAGGGTGGTAACACAATAAACGGTGCATCAAATGGATGTATGAGTAAGAAGTTAGGTCAAATTTACGAATAGGGGCAAATCTGTCAATTCCCTTTAAGTGAAAAATTGTCTTTTAGTAAACCAAGTGGTTTAATTTGGTTGGATGGAAAGGAGGCATGCCTTGGACGACTTAAAACTCTTCTTCTAAGCTATTTCTTCAGCAAATAAAACCCTAAGTTCAGTTTTGGAGAGTTTTTGCCTGAGGAAAGAGAAGTAGAAGTTAAGGAAGAAAAGGGTTACAAGGAAAAGCTAGGAAAACTATTCCAAGAAAATCCTTAAGGTGTTTCCAAGGTAATATTATGTTTTAATATTGTTTTAATCTTGTATTATACTTATTTCAAAGTATATAAATCGTGAATTATTGATAAAAATTCTATTATCCTTTGTGATAATATGTATTGGTTCCTATGTGAGATAAGAGGGGTTTATAAGTCATATTGCTTTGTATTTAAACCCTTTGTATTCAAACTTGCATATCTCTTTGTGTGCTTACTGGAATTCAGAAATTCCAATTGGATATGAAAATAGACTCATATATTCATATCATATCCGAAAATTAGAAATTAACTCGTTATGGTTAGGCCTTAGTGATGGTTGAAAGTTGGTATATAGTTTCTGTTTGTATATTTCATTTCGGTATGCCCTGAGTTTGGTCAAGCTTTTGAGATAGAAAATGAAGTCCAAATATTATGAAAATTTAATTATGTACTATATGTGTGATGAAAGTGTGTTGAAAATCATGGAAAGTTATGCTGTAGAAAAATTATGAAAATTCTTGGAAGTTGAAGGAACAATAGAGGACCTTGTAGGGCATATTTCTTGTGTTATAAAGAAATGGTCATAACTTGATATGGGATGGTTAAGTATAGAGGACAATAATTTGAGGCCATACTGGATACCCCATGAAAGAATGTTTTTATCTTTTCTTTCCAAAGAGTATTTTGAGTACATGTTTCATGTGTATATACATTACGAAGTATACTTTTATGTTTACTTTATTTTAGTTATAAAATCCTTACGAGGTATTCCTATGGTTGAATGTTCATAACCTTATCAACATATATACCATTGTTTCGTCTTTACAAATGTTTCATGGAATGTGACTTGAGTAAAATTATATTGTTGTTGTATAGTCATTGAAAGTTACATAGATATATTAAGATAATACTTATGATTTAGATTCAGTGCTGATTTAGTTGGATTAACAGGTGTAAGGTCAAATCAACCAAGTTCAGCCCCACCCGAGGGAAACGGGAATACATAGTTGACAACCCAAGGTGAGTGTACTTACTGAGTTGATTATGGATATGATGTGTATGTATTATATATTGAGATGATATGGCTTATTAAAAGTCATGAGATGTTGAGATGTTATGACTTATTAAAAGTCAAGAGATGTTGAGATGTTATGACTTCATAAAAGTCAAGATATGTTGAATTGTTATGCAATTCAGGAGATGCTAGGTTATTAAAATCTATAGAGATGATTATTGTCTACGGGAAGGAGATGTGGGGTTTATTAACTCCGGATATGTATATGGCCTAATTTGGCCCAGAGATGGATATATTTATATGTTGAGATGTTAATATAGTACTTTTACTATATAGAGATGTAGTACATTCACTGAGTTTTTAAACTCATGATTTTATATGTTTACATTTTCAGGTTTTGAAGCTGCCACTGCCAAGTCTAGGATGTTGAGTGAATAGTAGTATTGTCTCGTCAGTTTGTTTTGTACATTGTACTAGTTGTAATTAAGTTAAATGGTATGGGAGTTTTGTTTAAATTATCTCTCCTTAAAACGATTGTATTTTTATTATTCCGCATTTTAACCTTGAAGTTGTTTTAATGTGTATTACCAAATAAATACATAAATAGTAAGTGTGGTTTGTGAACTATTGAGTTAATTATATCCTAATGGGGTTGGGGGTGACAGCATTGTTGTTCTCTAATTATGGTTTGAAGGGGGGCCACGAGTCTAGGATTTGAAAGGACTTTGTTTAGATCCTATGGAGGAGTGTAGGGTTGATAGAATAGGGTGTTTAAAGATCACCTCAATGGGTGAACTTAGGCTAAATGAAGACCATTGAAATATAGACACCCGATGATGTTTGTGATTATTGAATCCCCATGTGTTGAAACTTTGGTGGCGATTGGTAATTGGGAGTTTTGTAGAGAGACTAAGGTGAGTTATGATAATGCTGAGGGAAAACGTCTGATTCTGAGTACCTAGGGAGTTTATGCGAGAGTTGTAGACTAATTCTGAGGGCTTATGATGTATATGAGGATTATGATCTGATTTTGAGGCCTTAGAGAGTATATTGATGAGAAATGTGACCTGATTCTGAGGCCTTTGAGAGTATATTGATGAGAAATGTGACTTGATTCTGAGGTCTACGAGAAGTCTTATATAAGTATTGAGACCTTACTATAAGGGCATAGGATAGTGTGAGACGAGGGTAGTGTTATGGAATTGTGGCACGATTCAGAGTGTCAAGGCCTATTCTAAGGACCTAAGGAGTGTATATGATTGATACATGAGTCGTGACCTAATTTCAAGGACCAAGGCCTATTTTGAGGACCAAAGGAGTGTGTTAAACCAATATGGGAATCTCGACCTAATTTTGAGGGACAAGGTCTATTTTCAGGACCTAAGGAGTGTGTGCGACCAATACCGGGGTTATGGCCTAATTATGCGAGGTCATATATAATTATGAGAATGTAATGGGTGCATGAGACCAATACTGGGGTTGTGACCTAATTCCAAGAGCCAAGGTCTATTATAAGGACCTAAGGTGTGTGCACGACCAATACGAGAGTTGCGACCTAATTTTGTTGCCCAAGGTCAAGTCTGAAGACCTAAGGAGTGTGTGCAACCAATATAGGAATCTCATCTTAATTCTAAGGGTGAAGGTCTATTATGAGGACCTAAGGAGTGATGCGACTAATACAAGGGTCTCATCCTAATTTGGATCCAAGGTCTAGTTTAAGGACCTAAGGAGTGTATGATGCCTTTGAAAATTATGTGTGATGATATGAGAATTTTTCTGAAAGGTTTTGGATTTTTTTCTTAGAAGTTTTTCTATTTTTAAATGTTTATGTAATCTTGAATTTTGATGAATTTTATGGTGTAATCCTTTTGTGTGAATTTTGAGTTTTATGATTTTTTTTTGGATATGTTGTGATTTTTATGGATTTCTTGGAGAATGTTTTAGAATTTTTGAGGATTTTTATAACAAAATCTAAGGAAGGGAGCTGCCGATAGGGTTTGGCCTCTTATTGCCAGCATGGGCACATAATTCAAAGGTTTACATAGATTGCTAAGGGGTACCTGCTGGTTGGCCGGCCCAGGGGGTGCTGACCGATAGACCCCTTAGCTTTCTATAAAATATAAGGCGAGGGAAACCCTCTTTCTCATAACTCTTTCTTGCAATCTAAATATATCTCTTTAGAAAAATTCCTTATAAGTGCTTGTGTGAGATTTTTTAATAAATGGACTTTGCAAATGCGACACATGACAACGACTGGGCCAACACTAAGTTGTTGACCCGTGGAGCAAGGTTGCAGATGTAGAGAATGAGTACCATAACATTAGGCTGGTAGAGGACAAGCTTGTTCTAATGAGGGAGTTTTTGACTAATCATTCGTCTGTCGTGTTGAACCCTAACAACTATGTAAGAAATACTTAACATCTATCATTTGATTTTGATTTTGATTTTTCATTTTTGAATATGTTTATTATTTTTTGGACTTATTTTAGGGGGTGTTTTGTAGGTGGGAACATCTTCTTCGTCCACCAGGGCTCAAGGGTCGACGGGGGTGAAGAGTGTTTGGAGATTTGGGGGATGTGTTGGATGACATGCTACGATCTTCAGTGGTTTTGTGCACGCTTGGAGAGAGTTGGTGGGATTCCACCCATACCTTCCACTTCGAAATGAGAAAGACGATGGTGACGCCGATAGACGTTTACCAAATTCTGATCTTGCCATGATAGGGGATACAAATAATGGTGGATTGTTCTCTCTCCGTCATGAGTGACATGATACGGGTGGTGCTAGAACTGATAGAGCTAGTTGGCTTAAGAGAGTCGGGGAGTGTGGAGGATCTGAAGGATGCCTTTATGGGGTGAGTGGTGGATATGATGAACACGTAACATGTGTGATATATTGTGTGTATGTCTATTTTGTTCTTGCTGGGGAAGCTGGAGAAAAGTAGTGATGACATCCACTTGTGTTTTCTGCCATTTCTTCAAGACTTCACATAGATTCGGTTCTACGAATAGGGGAGTTTAATGTTGGCATTTTTGTACACTGATTTGGATGCTTTTAGTCGCTTCTCTTGACCTACGTTCATGGGGGCACCATATTTGTTGGACGAATTTTTTCATTTTTGTGTTCTTTTATTTTTCAAGCATTATTTATGTGATTTTTTGGTAGTTTGTGAATTTTTTGAATTTTTTTTTTGTTTTCAAGTATGGTTATATGAGGCATTTGAAAGAGTTGTTGGCTGATTCGTGGGCTAAGATGAAGAGGTGGATAAAGGAGAACGGGGTTTCTAAAACCCTACCAGCTCTTCAGTATGTACGGAGGGTCCTAAACACCCACATAAGCGCTCAGGTTGGTTACTATTATTTTTTTATTTTTATGTCTTCTTGATTGTTATTTTGGATTTCATTTTTATGAGTGAGTTTTTTTTAACACGTTACATTATTTCCCTGAGACCGATCGATGGAGGGTATTTAGATTACCAGCTTGTATACGCATATGTGTTGGTTGTTATCGCACGAGTTTGGGTACGAATTCTACCTAGGAGAATGGGTGGTTAGTCAAGTGATGGTAGGAAATATGGTGAAACCATCAGTGAATCCTCTAGCGTATATGTGGGAATCGGAGATGATGTCTGATTCGTATCAAATATTGCATATTTCCGCCCGTTATCTTTATGCATTCTAGAGCTTTTATGGTCCTAATGCCTATATTTATGCTCATTAATCAGATAACCTTAGATTTGGATATATACATGTTTTGCAGGGGTTAATTGTGCTTTTGTAGGTATTGGAACGCTAAAAGTGAGGATCCGTTGCATTTCGGAAAAGTTCCGTCGCTGAATGCAACTTCAAGGGAATTTTAGTCAATTTATATTTCTTATCCATCTCATGGAAATTCCACGGATGCGTAGTTCATTGAGTTAGCATCGCGTGGCCGCAAACGGTGCGTCATTTGGAGTTCGGACGAAGAAGATATGCCCGTTTCCGTTATTGACCTTTTCCCCCTCTTCATGGAACAAAGATTATAGAAAACAGAGTACCGATCGACCGCGTCCCTGGGACCAAACGACCGCAGTTTTAACTTTTGTCGTGGGAAGGAGACAGTAGGCTTTTACCTTAAGGACCGGTCGATCGCGCCCCTGCGACCGGTCGACCGGTGATGCCAGATATTTTGCTCTTCTTCCTTTTTCTTTTCTTTTTCCTTTATTTCTTTTGTAACTTACTATATAAACCATTTTTTATTTCTAATTCAGATATACTTAGATAAAATAGATTGTAGAGAGTGTTATCTTAGGGTTTGGGTTTTTGGAGAGTTCTTCTTCCTCATCTCTTGGTTTGACACCCTTTAGGGTTTGTAAGTGGCACTATTCATCTTCCCTACCAATTACTATAGTTGTATTTCATTAATTCTTGGTTTGTAGTGTAATTTATAAGATTTTTAATTTAGATTCACGTGCTTTCTTTCCGTTCTTTCTAGTATAGATTTATCGCGTTTTTAATATGCTTTCTAGCTTATTTAAATTTGGTTGTGCTTGAATCTAACTCACTCGAGTTGATGTGTTGTGTTGCTTTGCTTTGGAGATGGTGTTTACAGGTATATCTCGAGTGCGTTGTCCTAGTTATTGCGCCTAGGAGATTTGACAGGGTATATCATGTATGTCCCGTGCTTATGACCTTGCATGTGCAATTTCTGGGATATTTGTTGACGCCAAAATCATATTAGGATTTTATACGGATTTAGGGGCGTGACAACCCTTGGTTCAATTAACTGTCGAAATGAGACGCATTCTAAATAACTCGTCGATCCATGTATCCATTTTATATAAATTAACTCGGGTGAGGGATATTCGACACAACCTATAGTTTTATCGCTTTGTTAATCTAGCTTTAAATACACTCGCCTAGATTAATCTTTCCATTTTATGCATCTTTTCCTTTTTAGTTTGTAATCACCTTTTGCACTTTTATTTCGGAGTATTAAATCACTTAAATTCTAGCAACTCGTCTCTGTGAATTTTCGATACCTGACTTACCTCTGTGCTTGCCCCGCAAGTGTAGTCGTAATTTAGGTTTGTTTGTATAGTCGCGACGAGACGAAAACAATGATCGGCGTCTGACACGCGCCGCACCTCTCGCGCGCTATCAAAATGGCGCCGTTGCCACTTAGAAATGCTTGAATTCATTCCGCGCGCACCTACTTTGTGGAATTCGCCACTTTGAGCCATTTTTTGGAATTCTTTCGGTAATCCTTGTTATAATCCTCAAAATTCTCGCAAGCCTATGACTTTCGGTGAATTCTTATAATCCCAAAGTATTACAAATTCAAATATGACTTTGGGCAAGTATAACGAAAGTACAAATTTGGGCTATTGGAATTTTGATGATGATGATAATGATTTTGGGCCTTTACCTCCTTATAATAGGAATTTTGAAACGAAATCGAATGGTTTTCAAAAATCCAATAATATTGACTTTTCGTTTAAGTCCGATGGTAATTTTCAAAGTTCCCATTTTCATATATCCGCACCTCGACCTATGACATTCGGTGAGGGTTTACGTATGTATGAGAATGAGAAAATTGAAAATCGTTATCGGGAAGAAAATCGTTGTTGGGAGCAAGACTTGGATTTATTATTCGAATCCGATGACGATTTTGCTTTCGAGACTTTCGAGGTTGAGGAATGTTTTGAACCAAATGAGGACTTTGTGCCTACTTTGGAACAAACCATTCTAGACTTTGCCCATTGCATAATAGATAGTGAAAGTGAGGATGAAAATGACGTAATATCTATTTGCAATGAAATGATTTCTTCTCTGTCCCCCAAAGAAGAACATTTCATTGAAAATGATATTATTTCCTTCGAAACTCAAACTTCATGCGATGATGATTCATCTTATGAGTTCGAATTTCTTTCATCCCCATTTTCATTTTCTGTTATCACACCGTCATAAGTACCCGATGATTTGGTTTCAAACTTTAATGTTTTAAACCTTTTCGTCGATGAGGAGTACTTGCTCGAGTCACCCTCCACGATCGCATCTTTGCCTTCGTGTGTGACACCTCCCATTACACTTGCTAAATCTTTGCTAGGATATTTAGCTTTTCTCGGTTCCCACTTGTTTTTGTCACCCGTTCAATCCAAATCCCCCATCGTCCCTCCAAAACTTTTAATTGGCGATGGTTCATTTCTTCTGCCTTACACATGCCTTTCGTTGTTCAAACGGAATCCATATTTTTTCAAAGGCATGCTTGTATGTGAGGGTACACCGATTATCCTCCAAAGTCAAATCATTTTTATGGTGGACCCTCAGCTATTTAGACTTCTAGTGTACAGTTAGTGTGAAGCCTAAATAGTAGGTTGTATATAGTTCACCTTTTATTATTTCTTTCTTTAGTTTTTTTCTTTCCTTTTTAATTTAGTCTCTTGTAATTAGTTAACTTTTTGTTATTTGTTTTTTCTATGCTCAGTACTAACTTGCTTTGTAGATTCTTTGGACTTGTTCTTATGGGGATCGCTCCAATTTTGGGTAATATCGTTCTTTTCCTCTCTTTGACTTGGTTCTTAATTTACATTGAGGACAATGTCAAATTTTAAGTTAGGGGGTGCGGGATATTCTATCTATTTCTTAGTTTAGTCCATGTTTTTTCTCACATGTTAGTTACTTAGTATGCTTTTCTTAGAAAAATTGAAATTTTCAAAAAGATTTTCTTTCTTTTTTCTCCTTTTTGGGCATTTTGCCATTGTTTTCGATGATAAATTTCAATAATTGCCCGATCCAATAGACAACCCAATGATGCATGTTCTCGATTTTAGAAGTTATTAGACTTTATTCTCGATTATTGATATTATGAATAACTTCATGAATTAAACTTTAATTCCATGAGCACATGCACTTTTATCGTTCTATTTATTTAGTTTAAGATTTTTATAACTCGATAATCTTTTATTGCATTGTATATACTTACACCGAGTAAGCTTTGTACCTTTCTTCGTTTGTGAGTGTTATACACTATTCTTTCCTCTTTGAAAATGTTGAATTCGTTGGTAATCTCACTATTCTTTCATTTGAACGTTCATTAATTGAGTTCATACTTGAAATGTATTACTTGAGCATGATTTTCATATATTGTTTTGACTCGAGAATTGAGTAAACTTTTAGAAATGATCATAGGCCCTCTTTGTTATATCACCCATATTGACCATGACCTCACCTTATATGTTTACCCTCGTCAACCCCTTTGAGCCTAAATATAGCCTTTCGTTTCATAACTCAAAATCCCCATAACCAACTTTAAATTGGAGTTTTAGCACATATATACACTTTCCATACCTTTGTTTGGAATGTTACTTGGGATTGAATGTTGTTATGATGTCGGTTGCAATTTGGGCATATGAGAGTTTGAAAAGTAAAGAAAAAGAAAGTGAAGAAAAAGAGTGAAAAAGAGAAAGTAAAAAGAAAAAGAAAACAAAAGAAAAAAAATGAGAAAAAGAAGAAAAGAAAGAAAAAAGAAAAATGTAAATGTTGTGTATATAGTTCAATAATCTTTGATTACTCTCCCCGATGATATATCTAATGCCTTTTGGAACTTGTTTTCCAAGTTTTGTTATTGCCCGCATCGTCCCATTATCCCGAGTTTTCATCCCGAACACTTTGAACCCGTACAAACATATCCTTCGTTTCGTACCCTAGCCAAACCTACATTATAACCAATACAAGTCCTATGTGATCTTAGGGTGGATGTAATTTAAAAGTTGAAATAGTTTTGATAATATGTGAAAATGCATTTCGCCTCCTTTAATGTGCGGTATCTTTCATTGAGATTACAGTTTTTCATTTTATATATAGCGTTCTACATTTGTGACATGTGCGCGGCCTAGTTTCCATTTGCATTTACTCTTTATGCCCGCATGTTCCGTGTGTTACCTCCCTGTTTCGAGTGAATTCGCTTGATGAGTGTAATGCCCGTGAGGATTGAATGCATTGTTTAGTATCCGGTTTATTTAAATTTTTGCCAAATCACACTTTGCATGTGCTCGCTCCCCTCCCATATTTTAAGGTTTCAATTCTATGAGGTGCATTCTATAATGTTAATGATTCGAACTTTTGTTTCAATTCGCTCAATGTGCTAATAATGCGTATGAAATCTTGTTTGCTATTATTGGACTTGTCGCATGTTGGGTTGGGCATATTTGAGAAAACCATGTGATGTTTATGGGTACCATCACTGAAAACCCTCACGAGACGACACTCGTCCACTAGGGTGACCTAGGGGTTTAACGGCTTATTGCATATGCTAAATGCAATATGAAAGTGGCATTTATATTTCGATGCATATATATGTCTTTTACCGCCTTATGTGGACTGGTTTTGTTTGTTTCATTACTAGGGACTAATAATGTTTAAGTTAAGGGGTATGATTCGTATCAAATATTGCATATTAACTCCCGTTATCTTTATGAAATCTAGCACTTTTACGATCCTAATGCCTATATTTACGCTCATTAACCAGATAACCTTGGATTTGGATATATACATGTTTTGCAGTGGTTAATTGTGCTTTTGTAGGTATTGGAACGCTAAAAGTGAGGATTCGTTGCATTTCGGAGAAGTTTCGTCGTTGGATGCTACTTCAAGGGAATTTTAGTCAATTCACATTTCTTATTTAGATTGTGGAAATTCCACGGATGCTTAGTTCGTTGAGTTAGCATCGCGTGGCTACAAACGATGCGTCGTTTGGAGTTCGAACGAAGAAGATATGTCCGTTTCAGTTATTGACCTTTTCCCCTCTTCATGGAACAATGATTGCAGAAAACAGAGTACCGATCGACCGCGTCCCTGGGACCGGTCGACTGCGGTTTCAACTTTTGCCGTGGTAAGGAGACAGTAGGATTTTGCCTTAAGGACCGGTCGATCGCGCCCCTGTGACCGGTCGACCGGTGATGCCAGATATTTTGCTCTTCTTCCTTTTTCTTTTCTTTTTCCTTTATTTCTTTTGTAATTTACTATATAAACCATTTTTTGGTTTCTAATTCAGATATACTTAGATAAAATAGATTGTAAAGAGTGTTAGCTTAGGGTTTGGGTTTTTGGAGAGTTCTTATTCTTCCTCTCTTGGTTTGACACCCTTTAGGGTTTGTAAGTGGCACTATTCATCTTCCCTACCAATTAATATAGTTGTATTTCATTAATTCTTGCTTTGTGGTGTAATTTACAAGCTTTCTAATTTTGATTCACGTGCTTTCTTTTTGTGCTTTCTAGTATAGATTTATCGCGTTTATTTACCGCATTTTTAATATGCTTTCTAGCTAATTTAAATTGGGTTGTGTTTGAATCGAACTCACTCGAGTTGACGCGTTGCTTTGCTTTGGATATGGTGTTTATGGGTCTATTTCGGGTGCGTTGTCCTAGTATTGCACCTAGGAGATTTGACGGGGCATATCATGTATGTCCCGTACTTACGACCTTGCGTGCGCAATCTCCGGGATATTTGTTGACGCCAAAATCATATTAGGATTTTATGCGGATTTAGGGGCGTGATAACCCTTGGTTTAATTAACTTTCGAAATGAGACGCATTCTAAATAACTCGTCGACCCATGTATCCATTTTATACGAATTAACTCGGGTGAGGGATATTCGACGCAACCTATAGTTTTATTGCTTTGTTAATCTAGCTTTAAATACACTCGCCTAGATTAATCTTTCCCTTTTATGCATCTTTTCCTTTTTAGTTTGTAATCAGATTTTGCACTTTTATTTCGGAGTATTAAATCACTTAAATTCTAGCAACTCGTCTCTGTGGATTTTCGATACCCGACTTACCGCTGTGCTTGCCCCGCAAGTGTAGTCGTAATTTAGGTTTGTTTGTATAGTCACTGCGAGACGAAAACAAAGACCGGCGTCTGACACGCGTCGCACCTCTCGCGCGCTAACAATGTCCAAGGAGGAGAGGGAGACAATTATGATATGGGTGTTAGGGTTTTATTATGAAAACACGTATGACGTTTACTCTTCAGTAAAGGCGTGCCAGTTCATTGTGAAATAAGAATCATAGTTATGATAAGGCCTTATATTTATTCTTCAAATATATTATAGACATGTCGATCAATTGTACTTACTAAGAATTTTGGTTAGTTGGGTTCGACTTTATCATGGGAGATCAAAATTCCAATTATAGTATTATTGACAATTTATAACCTACATAGGGAATTGACATCCTATCGGAATAGTTGAGGCACAATTCTAGTGGTTTATCTCAAACTACGGGAACCTTTTTGAGGGTTCGAAAACTTGTATGATAGTTTGAAGAAGGATTGTGACTCGTACATTCAGGAATGTATTGAATATGACAACCTGTGATATTTTAAGTCTAAGGAATGTCTTCATTAGACTTAGGTAATCTCACACCATTTTCAAAGGGTGCATATATTCTTAATCTCGAGAATTATGAGGATTGATATGCTTGCATAATTGTTTCTTTGACTGTTATGGGTGCGATTTAATTTTATATTAGGCCAAGGTATTTCTGCAAATTGGGCAATCGTTGCATTACTAGGTCTGTGATTATAATTTGGAAGAATCCTTATCCATGAGATATCTTGGATTGTGATACCTCTTGATAGGCTTATATGTTTTCTTTCCACCAGTAAAAACTTGACCGATGGATTATTTTATAATCTGATGGAGTATAAAATAATTTAAGTCTAATAATCAAGGAATTGGTTAGATGGTGATTAGAATCGATTAGTAGCAAATTTATTTATCTAACGGGTATTAGAAGCTTAACGTGGGGAGTCATATTATGCCCCATAATCTTGTTTGCAAATAAGACCTCTTTATATCCGAGTGATCTTATAGATAATTAAATTGGAGCGCAGTTGTGATTATATAGTGGAGTTAATCATAATTAAATAAATAAAGAAAATAATTACGGTAATTGTAATTAGGATTTTCGAGTATTTATTTAGAACCCAATTTAATAATTTATCTTGGGTCCCTAGTATAGTCCAATACCCAAGTCATAGGGTCGAAACGCTTTGGAAGCACAGTTTGGCTAAACCCCGTGACTTATACCTATTTATATCTGTGTGAGCCAGGGTTTTAGGTTAAGGATCTATTATGGAGGTTTAGAGAGGGAGAGGAAAATATTATTCATGTTTTTGTAAAGGGACGAGGATAGAGAAAGTGATTTCTCTCATATTTCACCATGATATCATCTCCGAGAGTTTCCACACACAAGGTTTACTTTGGGTGGATTATATAGTAGAAGATTCTAGGAGTTCAGAGCATTCTAGAAAGGTTTTGGAGACATTGGAGGGAAGCAAGATCTACATCATCTCCAACCTTTTTCTTCTCATACGAATCATAACAAGATTCACAATGTTATTATTTCTTAAAATCCTAGGTTTATTCTGTAAACCTAGTTCTTTATTTATTTCCAATGCATGATTATTAAAGATCTAAAGGCTAAAAAAAATTCACATTTCAAATATCAATCTTGGTTTCCCAACATAGGGAGAAGTAATTGATCTATACAAACATGGTATCTCCGTATAACTAATTGGATTTTGTAATTAGTTGGTGAATGTCGTCCTCTATTTATGATGTGGCTGGGGTGCCACCCCCGAAGCTAAGGCAAAAGGAAATGGAGTACCTAGGTCACTGAGTCAGACATCAGGTAGCAGTGTCAGGGTAGTGGATCCCCTTCTGCTACATGAGTAAAAGTTCCCTATAATTCCGGTACTACGTGACTATAAGCCATTTAACTTATACTCACATAGCATATAGGGATCCACTACCCTGTCACTACTACCCGAGGTCTGACTCATGATGATTTGGAGGGTTTTCCTCCTTTGTGTCCTAATCGTTGGGTCAAATGGGAACTTTTGGAGGCAACTCTATAATTCCAGTACCATAAGGACCATATGTTTCTCTATGGTCTGGACGAGGTGTTTCCAACTTACGAGGAGTTTCTTCCATGCTAGGTATATATCCCCATGTTCCAGCTATTATACTTGATTTTTCTCATTCTTCAAGAGACGTAATGGTTCAGTTGTTACATATTTCTCCTTCCTATACTCAACTATTGGTCCATGGGGAGAAATCGACCTCTTTACGGTGCTTGAGTCGGTATGCCATTAGGATGTCCAATCTATATGGTATCGTGGAGCTGTGTCTTTATGCTTGACTGCGAAGTTGCTTTTGGTAATGGATGACATGAGTGAAGACACACAAGTGGCTACCATAGCCTTGTGGATGGGTTTCCATTTTAAATATACCGCTACTCTTCTAGAGAAGACATTAAATGGTCTTCACGATTATAAGGATAACCCTTTTACCTTTCGATGAGGAAGCGTTATTATGTTATATATGTGGTTGGTAGAGAGGTTTCGGTTGGTTGTGACCCCTCCATTTCCTTTACTTAGTACACGTCACTTTTTCCTTCAACCTTATATATATTTTAATGCATATGTGAACGATTGGTCTGACTTGTTGATGGTGAATGGATTCAGTTCTCTATGTTGGTCTACGCTATGGTGGAGAGAGTTGACATCCATATACTAGTTGGATGACTACCAATATGCCCATGTCTTGGGCCTCCTTAGGATTTCATTCTACCTCTCTTAGAGACTCTTACATTAAGTATGATGGGGGGAAATTGTCCCCCCTCACATAAGTAATTTGTTCCTTATAGAGGTCGTGAGTGAGTTATTGAGGATGTCGCTAGGGTTTCCTTGCTCGACATTCGACCTTTTATCGGGAGGAGGATTCAATGGTTTCAGTGAATTAACTAAAATGAATGTGAGGGATTTGGTCTTAAAGGTGTGCGTGGAGGAATCCAGTCAAAGGTGGCTTGTTGAAGATGAGGTGGTGGAAGGGGGTGCAATGGCCCCTGTCAAGCTTTTGAGGATGTAACATCCCGTTGATCTTAGTCAGGTACAAGTCCAAAATAGAGATTACTAAGGATCTCCAAAGGTTAATGGTGATGACAATGATGATGAAGCAGGTCCTTCTGGTAGTGATTGAGATTTTCATAAGGCTCTGGTTTAGTAGGTTTGGTAGAATTTTGGTGTTAGTGTTGGTATTGGTATGTTGGTGTAGGTTATGGAATGTAGATGATAATTTGGGTTTGGTGCAAGTCTATTGTAGCTTTGGGTTTGGTTGTAGGTCTTGGATATTTGTGTAAGAATTGTTGTATCTAAGTGTTTGGGTTTAGCTGTTCTAAAGGAAAGAAACAGTATTGGTGATGTTGTGATGTATGTGTTCTGAATAAAGTGAGTTTCTATGAAACAAATGTTAATTTTGTGTATGTCTTGTTGTGCCTTAGCAAAAGAGTCATTTATTTTTTAATATTCTATACCAATCACTAAGGCACACATACTTTTTACACCATATTAATGCGAACCAATAAAGTGTTGCCACGTAATATTCAAATTGACAAAAATACCCGAATAATATTATGAAAATATAAAACATCGGGTAGCATGCATGTGTGACATATTTATTAAATTTGGACGTGTTATTCAAATGGAAACTACCTACAATTAAAATTGGGGCGTTAGTTCACCAAAGAAGGAAGAGTCAAATGGGTAAGTAAACCACCCATCGGTGACTATAGTAGTTACATTCTATGGGTAAGAAACACTATAAATAAGAAACTAACCCAATAAGGAAGATATGGATATCTTACCAAAACGCATTTACATTAATTTTATTCTCTTTTATTTTTCTTTCTTTTATTTACATCATTTCTTTCATTCTGCAAGTATATTGTAAGGTAGTTATATCTTTTTCTTCAATTTTATTTAAAGTTTATTGCCTTTACATTTGTTGTTGTTTATTTTCTTTCTTGGTGTAATTCTTTACTTTCCTCGCAATTTACTTTCTTGGAAACATTTATTTCAATCGCATTTTCTTTTCTTTATTTACAAATATTCACTTTTACTTTAATTCATGAAATTTACTATTTTTTTACGTCAAAGTCTTCCCTAAGGGAAGCATGAGTCTTCTTAACTGAGGCATCGAACGCAACACAATCGGGTGATAATTGTCATTAGGCCAAAATCTTTGGATATGAGGATATGCTAATACCACTGGTTTGAATAGCAGTAATCCAATGGAAGCAGTAGGACCATCCAACACCTACTAATAATTGGGTTAATATAAACTATTGGGGAGAACACCTTTACTAAAGGTAGGAAGGACTAGGCCTTGCTCAAATGAGATCAATGGAGGCTTCCAAGATGCTTCAAATTGTGGAGTTATCAATAACTAAGTGTTCAAACCATAACTCAGGGTTTGGGAAACCTTAGGATAATGGATAACCAAACTCCTCAAGTATCACAACCTATGCCCTACCAAACATAAACAACTTCCACCACATTTGGTATAACTAACTCCTTTGGTAAACTAAGTAAGTGTCCCACAAAATAGGCAAATGCTTGAGGGATTAGGGAGGAATAAAATTATGTATTTGATACATGAAGTCTTTGAACCATTAGCTTGGGGAGTACAGACCCCAGTTTATATAAATACATGCCCAAAATGGGTAGATAGGATTGAACTTCCTAAAGGCTTTAAGTTTCCAGCTTTTACCCTCTTTTCAGGGGATAAAAGTCAGTCCACAATGGATCACATTGCTAGGTTCACTATCCAATGTGAATATGCTGGAACAAATGATTATTTAAGACTATGTTTATTCTCAAATTCCCTCATAGATGTAACCTTAACATGGTTCATAAGTTTTCACACAAAATCTATCCATAATAGGCTACAAATGGAAGAATTATTCCATTCACATTTTTTCTAAACTGAACCATAGGTGTCCATGGCTGACTTGGCTATAGTAACTTAAAAGCCTATCACATTTATTAACATATTAAAAAGGTTTAGGAATAAGTGCAAAATTGTCTTGCCTGAGTCATAATTTATAAAATTCACACAAAATGATTTAAAGTTTAGAGTTTGAATTTTGGTGCTAATAGATCAACCTCTTAAGAAAAACATGCATAAACTAGAAAAGTTTGGTTGTCTCGTGGTATGGTTCACCGAGTTTCAAGCCTCCCTATGTAATAAAAGGTTAGGCACTGGTAGATATTGTTAGAGAATTCAATTTAGAAGATCCAAATGCAATAAAGAAAGACTCGTCTTTTAAATTAGGATCGTTAGTTGTAGCCTCACTACCAACAAATGAGGCTACCTATTAAGCATCAACTTCTATAAGTGACACTCCTTCTCAAGCCTCAACTCCTATATTTGAGTCTCTTTCTCAAGCCTTGGCTTCAGCCATAAAATGGTTGGATCTAGAAAATTAAAAGCATTTTTTTAATATTGAGATGTTGAAATGGCATCAAATAACAAACAAGTGGAGTACCGTGGACATCTTTCTCATAGTTTCCTATTTGGAAGTTGTATTTTGATGGTTCCTCTTGTATAATAGGAAATGGTATGGGTCTTATCCTCTATATTCCTAATGATACAAATATGTAATGTGATATTCGGTTTACCTTATTGACTTCCAACAATGAGGTAGAGTATGAAGTTCTAATAGTAAGATTGAATCTTGACTTGTCAATTAGAGTGAGGAAAATCCAATCTCATAGTGATTCGTAGTTAGTAATGAGGCAAATATCATGAGAGTATGATGCCAACAATGAGAAAATAACTAAGTACTTAGAGAAGCTGAAGGCACTCGTATCCCAATTTATAAAATTAAATGTGCAAAAAATTCCAGGAATTGAGAATTCCAGAGCAGATGGATAGTATAAATTAGCTTTAGTTACTAGAAATGGGCTCAAAAGGGTCATGTTAATAAAGATTTTGGTTGAGATGAGCATTGAAAAATAAGACTATGAGATAGAATTCTTCAAACTAAATTTGTCCCTTCTTGAATGGACTTAATTATAGACTATGAGATGGGAAGCTTCCAGAGGCAAAAAGAGAACCCAAAAAAATCAGGTTTATAGAATCCAAATTCACTATTTTTTATGAAATTCTATACAAAAGAGGTTTCCTCCTACCGCTAGCAAGGTGTGTTCATCCCACATACGTGGAATATATCCTGAAGTAGGTACATGAAGGATCCTGTGGAAGCCACGTAGCCAGAAGATCTCTAGTCAATGGATAGTGGCTCAAGGATATTATTGGCTAACCATGGCCCAAGATTCTCACTCCTACACAAAGAAGTGTGACTCCTGCCATAGACATTGAAACATAAGTCATATGTGACGCGACTCATAAATTGTCTCTAATGTGCATTCTCTTCTAGGCTCAAGTGCAAGCCTGTCGCATTAGTAATAAACCCGGTAAGTCGGGATCGTATCCTCAGGGAAATAGGACAATGAAATTGTAACGACGTTGGATAGACAAGGAAATCCTATCTCCGACTCTAAAGGGAAAGAAAAAATTATTTTAATTGTGGAATAACTATACTAGATGCAATTATGAAATTATGAAAAGGTGCAATTATACTGAATTACCTAAAATACTGATGAAAACTGATTTAAAACTTTAAACTATATAATGAGAAAAACAGGACGGGAATACAATCCCCGAACCCTATTGTATTGCAGGTATAATACTAATCGTAAATTTAACTGATGAATTAGACCCAGAATTTAGTACTCCCAAGCATTACGTATATGAGGTTCAAGCCCGCACCATACTTAATCAGAGGATGAGTAAATCGGCATTACGATAGTTACACTCGAATTTCATTCTAAAGCATCCCCGTTACCCGGAAGAAAACAAGATCCAAAGATCTACAATTGTCGTGTTCCTATGCAATACGGTCATAATAAATCACTAAATCCAGAGGATTAATGTTATACACATGCAACTATCACATCAGGCTGGGTTCATGTATCCCGACCTTAGAAAATATATCCTAACATGCTAAAACTAAGGAAAACAATTTTTGAATTGCAGAAAACCATAATTAAACTAAGGAAAATTTTGTAGAATGATGTAGAAAGGAATTGGACTGAAGAAATTAACTCCTAATCTAACCAAAGCAGTAAAAGTAGCAATTAAGAACACTTGTAATCACAGAAATCTGAATAATCTTAACTCTTGGAATTAAAATTGTAATCTACCTTCAAAACTAGGATTTTACAGAAAGAATTGGAAAATTATATTAATTCTCCCGTTAAGAATGATAATAAAACGGGTTTATATACCCTACAAGACTCAAAGAGTTTTAGCATCACTAGGACTCTCCATTAGAGGAAGATAAGAAAATAAAATCTCGACAGCCGGACCGGTCCTGTCCTCCTCCGGATCGATTTGGCTTGGATCCGGACCGATTCTTTTATTTCTTGGGCGAATCGGTCCTATGCGGACCGATTCTTTTAATTTCTTTCAGCTTCAATCCATCTTCGGTCCAGGGTTCTCTTGAATGTGGCACTGCGGACCTGTTCTTTTCATTTCTGGCCAAACCGGTCCTGTCCGGATCGGTTCTTTTAATTTCTGACCGGACCGGTCCTGTCTTTCTTTGACTTTTTCTTCTATCTTTGACTACTCATAACTTTCACACCGGGACTCCGATTGAGGTGCCATTTTTTCCAGTGTTCTTGTAATTGAAAGCTCTTCCAGTTGATTCCTCATTCGAATTCAGGGTAAAAATTACAACTTTGCCCTTTTCTCTTTTCCTTCTTTTCTTTCTCGATTCTTCCGGTTTCTTTCTTTCTTTATTGACATTAAATACCTGCAAAATTAGTATGAAATACCAGAAACTCGGTGTACTCGTTAGAATAAGTCAGTAGCAAGATTATGAGATAAAATCAAATCAATTACGTTGTTCGAGGTGCTAAAAGTAACTAAATTAAAGGGATAAATTTGGAAGAATTTATGCCTAATTAAATCCCCCTAACTTAGAACTTTGCGCGTCCCGAGCAATGTAAAAGAATCCTAGTAAGGCTCAACTCTTGAAAAATATTTTATTGGGCTAGAATACCTTTTTCGCGGGCAAGCGATTGCATTTAGCGTATGAAACAAGCCTTTAAACCACTAGGTCACCCTAGTAGGACGAGTGGTGTCTCGTGAGGGTTTGCAGAGAATATACCCACAAAATTCGACTCAAAGAAACTTTAAAATACGCAAAAATTGTATAATTCAAACTTTCCCAAAAAATAGTCATTCATCATCAAATCATATTACAAGTCTCAAATCATAGTGCATGTGTCCGAAGCCAAAAATTTAACCTCGAATTTCCACCGATTGACCATTACGTTACTTATCCAAAAATTCGTTTTGATTTCAAATTCTCACGAAATGCTCTCTCAAATGAATCACTCGGAATGTGGCTATTCTCTCGATATGTGTGATATAAAGAGTAAATATAATGGACGCAAACTCATGCACACACGTAGAAAGACAAAAATTTCATAGTGATAGGATCTCATCAACGGAATACGGCTTTAAAAACGGGAACATTGCCTCTTATTCACGCATGATCTCTTTTATTATCTTTTGGTGTATTAGCTCTCCACGCGGTAACCAATTTTTCAATTCCGACTCGGTTTGGACCTTTTCTGGTTTTACGGTATATTCGGTAAAATGAAAATGGTAGGAAAGGTTGGAATTGGAAAATTCATTTATGATGTCCATTTGTGCTTTTTTCCGGGTATTGCTCATTTTTTTTCTTCTTGTTCTATATTTTTCTATTTTTCACTTATTTTCTTTTCTTGCTATTTTTGTTGAGCATATCTATTTTTTCTTGCCTCTTTTTATGCACTTTTCGGACTTTATTGAATATTCCATTTTCGCAATTCCAGGCTACTTGGGTTTTTCGAGGTACCAAACGAAAAGGATAACTGTTATTTGGCTCAATTTGGGTTATCAAAGGGATAATTTTTCACATCTTTTTATGTCCAGTATTTTTGAGTAACAAACGATGGCCTACTTCATTGTCCGAATTACATATTAATTTACCATATGCGTCTAGAGATTAATTAAGTTTAGAGATTTATAGCGCGCTTTTTAAGGCAATACCACACACGTTTTCCATAACCGATCAAAATGAAAGGATTGAGATCCACGACGACTTTTTAGGCGATGAAAAGAACTTTGAGTTAACAATTAACTCGGATTGATTTATAAATTTCACAAAGATGAAAGGCTCGAATCTCACCGGGTCTGTTAATCTCCACACTTATTCATTAAGTCGTCAATTTTCGCTCAATTTTCATCTTTGGTCAATTTTGGCTTTGGGTATTTGAATTTTACAACTTGAGACTTCAATCCGACTTTTAATGATATTTTTGAAAATTTTGAATTCCAATTTTTATTTATTTTGAAAAAAAATATTTTTGGGTTTTTCAGAATTTTATGATTTTTTTTAAAATTTCTGGGCATTTTTGAAAATTTGTGAAGTTTTAGAAATACGCACTTGTGACCCCCCCCCCCCCCCCCAACTTATACTTTTGCATTGTCCTCAAGAAAAAAGGACTAAAATCTAACTCAAAGCGAATGAAAAGTGCGAAAAAATAAAACAAACAAATATTTAAAATGCATAAAGACACTAAATGACCAAACACATGACTCAATAATACACTAAAAATCACCCCATACGCGTCGGGGGTGTGATGACCTCTCATCTCTCCTCAAACTCACCCGACCCCACTCACAGGATTCGATGCTCTCCTTATTTCTCCCGTCCTAGGATTATAATCCAACAATCGGAACAAGTTGGGACCTCGCCCATAGATAAAGGATAGACCGGGAGACACATCGTGACTAATTGGAAAGGTATCCTCGTGATGCTTACTCAAAGTGTGGCCTGCGTGCATCAACTCGGAGGGAACACCTAAGTTTCTTTCCATTTTTGGAACGCATGGGTCATGCTCTAGGTCAATTGAAACATAACTTTTCTCCTTACTCGCCTTCGGGACCTCTAGTGGTATGGGTGGATGGTCACAAAGAAGGAATTCATCGATTTTATCTTTCCATTCTCTTTCTTCTAGGTGACTACATGAATCCAATAGAGTTTGGACTTCTTCGTTAAGGCTCTCATCCACCGGACCAAATTCTTTTCAAATTCTTCCATGCTCATGTCCCCTAGCTCTCTCTCTCGAGTTGTGCCTACGTCCTCCCTTACTTGCTCGATCTCTAACTCCACCATTTTTATCTCTTCTAACCCCTCTCTCTCTCTCTCTCTCTCTCTCAATCACGATATAAGTTCCCTCGCTCTCATGACTAGACACTAAGCAAGATTTTAAGGCGTCTCCACAGAAATTTTCCTCAATGTGCTCTTCTACGATCTCATCAATTAGGCTCACCGCGTGAAGATCATCTTCTTCCCTCGTATATTGGGCTATATGGAAGATGTTAGTCTCTAAGGTCATGTTCCCAAAGGTGAGTTGCATCTGCCCATTCCGAGTGTTGATAATAGCGTTAGCCGTAGCTAAGAATGGGTGCCCAAGAATGATGGGAACATGATTGCTCGAGGCGAAAGAGGGATCCGTGTCCCAAATGACAAAGTCTATCGGGAAGTAGAAAGTGTCAACTTGGATGATCACATCCTCCACTATAACTCTTGGGATCTTCACGGTTCGATCCGCTAACTGGAGGGTGATCTTTGTGGGCTTGAGGTCGCCCAGATCAAGTTGCCTATAGATGGCATAAGGGAGGATATTGACACTTGCTCCCAAGTCAAGTAAGGCTTTTTCAATTTTATTTTCTCCAATGGTGCAGGAAATGGTGGGTGCACATGGATCTTTGAATTTTGGCTCGAGATCATTAAGTAGAATGGAGCTCACGTTTTGTGCTAGGCATACATTTTTCTTTACCTTCATCTTCCTCTTCACTGTTTACAAGTCTTTGATGACTTTTGCATAAGCTGGAATCTGCTTAATGGCATCGAGGAAAGGTAAATTTAACTTTACCTGCTTTAGCACGTCAAGCACATCATCATAGGTGTTTCCTTTATGGGAAGGAATTAGCCTTTGAGGAAACGGTGCCGCGGTGGGTGGTTTCACTACTACCAAGGGCTCACTAGTGCCTTATTTATCACTCTCATTCAAGGGGACATCTTCGGCCTCTTTTGTGCCGGGCAAAATCTTCTTATCTTTAGGTACGTCTTGTGGGGGAGGTGACAAGTCAACTACTCTCCCACTACGTAGAGTGGTAATTGCGCTACATTGCTCAGGATGGTCATGGGGTGTCGAGCTAACACTAGTTTGACCTTGGAGAGGTCTTTGGCCCTGGGCAGGAAACTTGCCCTTCTCTTGGATACTCCACGATGATTGCAATTGTGAAATGTTCACATTCATATCATTCATCATGCGCTCATGCCTAGAATTAGTTTTAGTTTGGGTATTTATAAAGTGGTTGATCGTATCCTCGAGACTTCTCCGCGGTGGAGGGATGTATGCTCCTTGAGGTGGTGGTGCTTGCACATGTCCTTGCATGTGTGGAGTTTGTTGAAAATGCGGTGGTGGAGGAGGGGCAACATGTGTGGATTTAGGATTCATCGCAGCATGTTGTTGCCCATAGCTAAAACCAGGGTGGTTTTTCCATGAAGGGTTGTAAGAATTCTCGTGCGGGGAATCGAAATTACCCTTGAATCCTCCTATACCACTTACTTGTTCTTGAAGCATCACTTTGTAGGCGGGTATAATCGAGCATTCCTCAGTTGAATGACCCACCTCAAAAATCGCACACACCTTGTCGACGGGGTTTGGGATGGATCCAGTTGGTCCCCTTCCATATACCCCACGTAGGTCTCGCAGTCCTTTCTCAAGCATATTGAGTCGACTGTCCGCTATAGAATTCTTTTCTAAGTGAAATAGGTCGGACGCCGATGGAGTGATGTTCACTTGAAGATTTACATTTTGAGCATTAGGATCAGATGTATCCCAGGATTGGGTAGTCTCGATGACATACCTCAGGTGAAGCTCAGCATCGTGGGCGTCTAGTTCGACAAACGAACCACTAACCATGGTTTCAACTAGTTATTTGGAATTAAGGTTCAGCCCATTATAGAGAAAGGAAATGATCTGTACTATATCAAATCCATGAAGGGGGCATGAAGTAATTAACTCATTGAAACTCTCGTAACATCGATGAAATGGTTCATTTTCCACTTGTCTAAAATCTTGAAATTGAGCCTTTATGGAGATTGTTCGATGTGGTGGAAAGAATTTCTTGAGAAACTTAGATTGTAACTCATTCCAAGATGCAATCGGTCTTGGAGGTAAAGACCATATACGGGTCTTAGCTTTATCTTTTAGCGAGAATGGGAAGAGTTTGAGGCAGATCACCTCTTGTGCGCAAGTTTGATCATTGAGAGTATAACATACTCAAATTCCCTAATATGGAGATATGACTTTTCAGAATCCATACCATGGTAATGGGGTAACATCTGGATCATCCCATTTTTAAAACGAAATTGCCCAGCATTATACGAGAGTATAATGCATCCCGGAGTGACAGTGCGCTCGGGATATAAGATTTCTATCAACGGGCGGTATGGGGCCTTTTCCTCACCGGCAGCTGCACTACCGTGTTACGATATTTCTCTCTCTCTTAAAGACTCGGTATCCTCACTTGGTGTGCTCGAAGTGTGATCGGAGGTGTGTCCTAAGAAAGAAATCGGAGTGTTATTTGAGATTGAGTGTGATGGTGTGGGAGGTGGAATCCAGAACTGTGGGGCGTTAGGAGTGTGAGGGCTATCGAGATCGTGCTCAACTATTGGATTTTTGTGAATGCGGGTTGGAGTATTATGGGGTGTGGGAGTGAGTTCAAAATTTTTCATTAACTGCTTATGAGAGATAATGAAGGATCTTTTTGTGCTTTTTGATTTTTTTTTTTTATGTTTTTGGAATTTTTTTTTTTTAAATTTTTGGTCAAAGTTTTAGATTGACTCAATCTAATCCTAAGTCTACCTAAATTCCCGGCAACGGCGCCAAAAACTTGATGCGACTCAGAAAGTGTCTTTAGTGTGTGTTCTCTTCTAGGCTCAAATGCAAGCCTATCGCGTTAGTAATAAACCCGATAAGTCGGGATCGTATCCTCAGGGAAATAGGATAATGAAATTGTAACGACGTTGGATAGATAAGGAAATCCTAACTCTGACTCTAAAGGGAAAGAAAAAATTATTTGAATTGTGGAATAACTATACTAGATGCAATTATGAAATAATGAAAAGGTGCAATTATACTGAATTACCTAAAATACTGATGAAAACTGATTTAAAACTTTAAACTATATAATGAGAAAAACAGGACGGGAATACAATCCCCCAACCCTAGTGTATTGCAGGTATAATACTAATTGTAAATTTAACTGATGAATTCGACCCAGAATTTAGTACTCCCAATCATTACGTATATGAGGTTTAAGCCCACACCATACTTAATCAGAGGACAAGTAAATCGGTATTACGATAGTTACATTCAAATTGCATTCTAAAGCATCCCGGTTACCCGGAAGCAAACGAGATCTAAAAATCTACAATTGTTGTGTTCCTACGCAATACGGTCATAATAAATCACTAAATTCAGAGGATTAATGTTATACACATTCAACTATCACATCAGGCTAGGTTCATGTATCCCGACCTTAGAAAATCTAGCCTAACATGCTAAAACTAAGGAAAATAATTTTTAAATTGCAGAAAACCATAATTAAACTAAGGAAAATTTTATAGAATGATGTAGAAAGGAATTGGACTGAAGAAATTAACTCCTAATCTTACCAAAGCAGTAAAAGCAGCAATTAAGAACACTAGTAATCACAGAAATCTGAATAATCTTAACTCTTGGAATTAAAATTGTAATCTACCTTCAAAACTAGAGTTTTACAGATAGAATTGAAAAGTTATATTAATTCTCCCGTTAAGAATGATAAGAAAATGGGTTTATATACCCTACAAGACTCCAAGCGTTTTAGCAGCACTAGGACTCTCCATTAGAGGAAGATAAGAAAATAAAATCTCGACAGCCGGACCGGTCCTGTCCTCCTCCGGATTGGTTTGGCTTGGATTCGGACCTGTTCTTTTACTTCTTGGGCGGATCGGTCCTGTGCGGACCGATTCTTTTAATTTCTTTCAGCTTCGATCCATCTTCGGTCCGGGGGTCTCTGGAATGTGGCACTACGGACCGATTCTTTTAATTTTTGGCTGGACCGGTCCTGTCCGGATCGGTTCTTTTAATTTCTGGTCGGACCAGTCCTGTCTTTCTTTGACTTTTTCTTCTATTTTTGACTGCTCATAACTTTCACACCAGGACTCCGATTGAGGTACTATTTTTTCCAGTGTTCTTATAATTGAAAGGTCTTCAACTTTCCAGTTGATGCCTCATCCAAATTCTGGGTAAAAATTACAACTTTGCCCTTTTGACTTTTCCTTCTTTTCTTTCTCGATTCTTACGGTTCCTTTCTTTCTTTATTGACATTAAATACCTGCAAAATTAGTATGAAATACCATAAACTTGGTGTACTCGTTAGAATAAGTCAATAGCAAGATTATGGGATAAAATCAAATCGATTACGTTGTTTGAGGTGCTAAAAGTAACCAAATTAAAGGGATAAATTTGGAAGAATTTATGCCTCATTAAATCGTCACACTCATCACCACCTTATGACCATTTTCCCAGTTGGGAATGGACATCATTGGCCCTTTTTCTCAAGCACGGGGATGATTCAGATACCTCATAGTGATAGTTGATTATTTCATGATATGAGTTAAAGCCAAGCTTATGGTCGAGATCACAAATAGGAGGTATTTTCAATTCATGTGGGGAAATATTATGTGTAGGTATAGGATAACTCAAGTTTTCATCATCGACCACGAAGTACAGTTTGATAATGAATCACTTGAAACCTAATGTGAAAAGCAAGGAATTAAGCCTTTTTACTCGGTTCCTTCTCACTCGCTTTAATGGACAAACATAGATGATGAATCAAACTCTACTCTAGGGCATCAAGGCTAAGATGGGAGAGGCTAAGGGTCGTTGGATGGAAGAATTGTACAATGTCTTAAGAACATCAAAAATTATGTATAGGACCCTAATGGGAGAAATCCCATTTACATTAGAATTTGGGTTTAAAGAGGTTGTGTAGACTGAAATTGGCTTGCCAAAACACAGGGTCCAATAATTTAAGAGCAGTGAAATGAGGAGGAGCAGAGGTGTGATACCCCGTATTTTCGTAGTAATTTAATAAATTATTAAATTGATTTTATTTACTTGTGACATGTGGTATGTCACTCATTATATGTGTTGAATGTTAGTACGTGGTTCTTATATATGACTACAAATGTGTTTCATGAATTAACATTATAATGCATGGTAATTCATCAATTAAATATTATAAGTGACTTGGTATTATGGGTGACTATGGAATGGTCAGGGATTAGGTGTCGGGGGTTTTCCTGTTTAGATTATTCCCTCGGTAACGAGTGCTGTCGATCGTGAAGTAGTTTTATATAATGTCGAGTCGTGCGTATCAGTTTAATAAATAAGTTTTAATTGTATTGTATTGTACTAGCTTAATAAACTAAGTTATGGGCAAATTAATTTATTAAAATATGTTCAGCTTTAGGTTGACTCTTAGGAAGTTTAGAGTGTTAGATTTTGACTTAAAATAGTGGGAATCAATTCCATTAGAATAATACATGGATTGGGAAGAGTTTAGGCCATTTAGAGTGTTATTCGGGCGCATTAGGTTGAGGGCCATATTAGATCTATGGATAATTTCGTGGGAAGCTTCCTTTTTAGGTTAATTAGTCTAACCTAAAATGTAATGATGCATTGGAGAAACCATAGGAGGCTAAGGAGATAAAATACACTCAAGGGTGAAGAGGATTTGGGGGAATTGAGGATTGAATTCAAACATTTGACCTAAGATAAGTTTACATCGTTTAAGTATTTAATTGGAATTGTGTTATAGTAGTGCAGTTAATTGGATTCTTAAATAGTATGATTATAATCTGAGTTTAATCTTATAAATCTACTTTTGGAATTAGTGTAATTGAGAAATTAACCTTAATCACGTATTTAACGAACTAGAATAGTTAGATGATTAATTTGATGAATTAACCTTGGAATTGGATATAATTCCTTGTATTTTGAATCATGTTATTGGATCTTACACGTAAAACCCAAATTTTTGGGGTCTTTAGGTGATAGCCTCTCATTTTATAATCACATTTGGTTAAGAGAAAGTTAATCCAAAGGTTAAGAGGTTAGTTTAGCTTGATTTAAGGGAGGATAAAGAGGGTAAAGAACTCATTTTCTCTCATTTCTCTCTGCAAAATTCATCCCCTATCCCTCTCACTAAACCTCCATTATAACAATTTATTCCTCCTTATTTTTCCACTATCTTCAAGTATGTTATACACTAAACAACTCTCTTATATTATCAAAGGTTAGAAGAATTTGTATTAAGCTTTAATAGTGTTAAAGATGAGGTTGAAGGAGAGAGTTTTGAAGTGGGTTTGTTAGCTTTGGAACATTCATGGAGTTTCAAGATGAAGAAGAATGTTAGGTTTAGAAACAAAAAAGAACACAAGCATGAGGAAGTTTGATAAACCCCTTTGATTCCACCTTAGGAGGAAAACAATTTCCAATGTATCTGTGGAGCTTTTATGAGGTGGGGGAAATTCATCTTATACTAGTATTACATTCAAAGATTTATAGGATGAATATTACATGTTTTAGTGCATTTACACGTAGGATTTAAGAATGTTCCCATGATTAGTTGAGTGTAATAAGTTTTATGTGTTAGGATGAGTTAAGATGATTTAAAGAAAGTTTTTTAAAAATAGTTAAATTTGAGAACATATAAATAACATTTTTATGAAATAAAAATATTAAAAAGTGTGTTGTTATGACTTCAAACAAAAATTTTCAAGAATGAAGGTTATGGGATTCAGAGCAAAGCATTTGAAATCAAAATATATATGTTTATGTTAAATAAGGAAGGTTTTTAAAGATGTTTAATTATCATAAATATTAAGTGACTTTTTTATGAAGTAAAAATGTTGAAAATATCATTTTAGAAGACTAAATGGTGATTTTCAAACATATGATGTAATGGACTTCGATTGAGGATGTTTGAACATGATATACACTTTTTATTGAAGTAAAAATATATTTCCAGAAAGTAATAAACTTTGGTCAAACTAGTGTGGACATTGTATAAAAAGTGTATTGACATGGGTTTTTAACATGGAATCATAAAGTTATAAATTTCAGAATATATATAACATAAAAACAGTGTTATTATAAGTGAATAATGATTAAGAAAAAATGAACAAATGTTTTAAAGTAATAATTGGTATGAATATGTAAAAGTGAACAAAACTAGCGTTGGTAATTTGGGCATATAATTAAGTAACCAATCTTGATAATGATTGAAACTAGTAAAATCGATAAGTTGGGTTTAATGTTGAAAAACATGAAGTTCCACACTAAGTAATGTGTTAATTGGTATTTTAGTAAGTAAAATCAATGGGTTCAAAATGGTGAAATTCAAGTGGGTTTAGCAAATGTATACTTTAAATTTCAAAGTGTGGGTCCAACAAGTTGACTTACAAGTCTTAAAATGACAAAAGAAATGTTTTGGTACAAAAGTGTCATTTTATGATAAAGTTGGACTCAAGAACAAATTCACAAAACTATGTGGACTCTAGTTGAAGAGTTAAACTTCAAAATATGTAATGAAAACTCATATTTTTGTAAGTAAAAGTGAGAATTTACAAAATGAATAAAATGCAAGTTTACTAGCGTGCATGAGTAGTAAAAACGTACATAAACATGTAAGAAATGGGTAGTTTAACTCAAAGGATTTGTAACACCCCATGTGTTCGAGGACTTAGGAATTTAATTATTTTTGGAGAAATAAAATTATTTAATTAAGAGAATTTAGATTTTTAGATTTTTATTTTCGGAGTCTCGAATGATGAATTGGAGTGTACGGTTGATCCAGGAAGGGCCGGGATAGTCAAAATGACTGACCGAAAGTTTAATTTGGGTTTCAGAGTATTTTGGACCTAGTTTGATTTAAACTGGAGTAAACGAGTCATTTTAAGTGTGTATTATCATTTAAAGTTGGGATTTATGGGTTTAAAGACTTAAGAGGCTCGTGAGATAGCCAATCTCATTTGTGAGAAAAGAGAAAACCCTAGAAAGACAAAGAGGAAGAAGAGAAAGAAAAGAAAAGAGAAGAGAAAAGCTTGGAGCTTGGGAATTTCGGCTCAAATACATGGATTCAAGGAAGATTAAACTTCTACAACTTTGAGTCAAGTGATTAAACTTGATAAATAATTGCGTGTGTGAGTTATCTCATAATTCTTGTTGGTTATTTAGTTTATTTTGAGCTTTTATGGTTAAACCCTAAAATTTGATGAGTAAATCTTGTATTTAGGGTTAGATTTGTGGTTTAGGTGATGAAAATGAGGGGGATAATTTATGGGTTAGGTTTTGGATGTTTTGATATTATTGGAGTAAAATAAAAATTTGGGTTTTAGAGATGTAGAGTAGTTTTTGCAAAGAGTAGAAATAAGGTTTTGGGTATAAATCTCGTACGAACAAATTGTACAGGACCGGACTGGTTCATTTTTAGGCGACACCAGATCGGCCCCCCTATTAAAGGTTTCTATTAAATTTTAGGAACCGAGCGGGTTCGTTTTTATGAGGTACCGGATTGGTCCAGTCATTAAAAAATGTTTGTAAAATTTTAGGAACCGGACCGGTTCATTTTTTAGGACCCCCGTTCTGGTCACAGTATTTTGCCAATTATGATTTTAGACCTTTTCAATTGGTTTTATTACTTAGGGACCCTCCATTAGAGAGTAGTAAACATTCTTGTGAGCTACTATGAGGTCTCATATTAGGATGCAAAAGAGAGGCCACTTTGGGGGCTATAATAGAGGTAAATGAGAGTAAATTATGTTGTTTTCTTTTAGTAATTCTCCAAGGAATGAGGATTCTCTTGAGGATGGTTTTGGGTATATTATGGAGGTATATTTGGAAGTTAATCATATTGAATCCTTTCGTAAATTCTCCGAGTAGTAGGAATTTACTTAACGTCGACTACGGGCTGAATGAGAGAAAAATATCATGTGTCTTTAGGGTTGTTAAATTGGACGATTACTCATATCTTAGGCGTAATTGGATAAGTAAATTTCAAGTGAGGGATTGAATAATGAAAGGAATTGGGAAGGTATATAAGTGTGTATCGGTTAGTAATATGAGAGTTATATACATATAGCTGGAATTTTTACTTGTTACATACGGGCGTGAGATAGTATGTATATATATATATATATATATATATATATATATATATATATATATGTATATATATGTATGTATATATATGTATGTATATGGTGTGAATGTATATACCTTGTGTGATGGTTTGTATATATGATGTGATCGAATGAGTATATATCTTGTACATACATTATATACATTATGTGCTTCACACCCCTCTAGTCTTATCATAGGAATTTACGCGATGGGGATGAATCCCCCTGGCTGGAGGAGCAGAGAGAGTATAATCCCCAGGTCACAGCGTCTAGTATTTTTACCATATGTTAGGTAGGGGGAAGACGTCTTGGGTATGATTCGTCTTGCTATCAAATTAGACTATGGCCGTTTCCCATTCATTGTGATTAGGTTTCTACCAAGTCGGTGTGACAGTCTGACCACTGGTAACCCCGGGACATGTGAGAGATACCTTGGAAGATGATAGCATTGTAGAGACTATTAGAGTACATATATTATGTGTGTTATGTATGTGTACTTGTTAGAGATTGATGAATCCATAATCATGCGTGCGTCTAGTATTATACAAGCTCTATAGATAGTGTGTGATATCTTAATGTTATAACTAGAGAAAGTTATAAAGATGTATATTATGTTTTATCTTTTGTTGAAAGAAAGTGGATGAGTATACTCTTATGCCTATAGACAGGAAGTAATTGGGTACGTACTTTGGACCGAGGGCCTAACGGATTCCCACGACCGACAATCTTAGGTGGTAGTGCATCGGGGGGTTCCTTTTTTGGATTTCCCCTTACGATACATCCCACGCACGAAACTTAGCGTGACGTTGGGAGTGGGGAGATGTTTGGTCCTTAGTTCTTTGGTATAGATGAAATAGGGGGTGGTAAATTACTAGAATTATAGATGACGTGGGATATCTTATGATAATAATTTGTAAAGGTTAAAGATTTGAACAGATAAATATAATTGAGTTATGTTATGGTGTAAGTTGTGCGTAAACTTAGGAGACGAGAGAAGAAGTAGATATATGGTTATGTTTTAGATATAGTGAATACGCAATTGAGGTTTATGCGTAGATTTAGATGAACTATTATTAGAATGTATTAGGTAGCTTAGTTGAGGTTCATATGCATACGTTAGGTGCACGCTATAAATGAGGGGTGAGGTTAAATCCCAAGAGAGTGCGATACCATTTTAATTATGAAATTTGTGCATTCAGAATTATTATGCATTTTAATTCACTTGCTAAAATTATTTTCAAACCTAGGGCTCTGACCCATTTATATCTTTTCTCTTGCTATACATATTTTATTATTTTAGGTATCCCTTGGCAAGAACGCCAATTATGCCTATTCTATCCAGTGTCCTTGGAGCTGTAGTAGTTGCGAAATGTTATAGGATTTTGTTCTAGCCGCTTCCTATTCTTGTAAATCTAGATTATGATCCATTTTGTATATCGGTTATGTGTACTCAGGGGTTGTTCATTTATAGCTCTTTTACCCTGTCATCTGGATGTTGTATTGTCTGTGATTCGAAAGCATATTCGGGTATATCTTTGGTTATACTCGTGTTTATATTATCATGTTTTGTAGTTATTATGTGTTAGTTTGTAGTTCTTTGCATGTTGATTTAAAAAAAATTGGCATTCGCTTCTTTTATTATTGGGTGGTTATTTAGATTTTTGTCTGTATGACAGTGATGCTGAGAATGATCCACTTGAGATTACTATTTTATCTTGGTATAGGGATGGCTACTCGTTATTAATTTAAACAATGTGTCACAAGTGGTATTAGAGCATCAGGTTCTAATGTCTTAGGATCTGTGCGGGTTTTCTACATTCTTCCGTGAGCTTTCTTGATATAGATCCCTAGTATTAAGACTGTTGTGTTCATATTTCGTTTACAATCTTTTGTGACGTGTAATTTCTTTAATTATTTGTTGATACAGTTTGTTCTCATTTCAGATGCCGCCTAGAAAAGACCCTCCTGCTAAGGAAAACGTTGAGGCTGGGAATGTGGAATCCCAATTACATCAGGGGATGATGACTACAGCCGATGTCGCTAATATTGTAGCTCATGAAGTCAACGCAGCCATAACCTCTGTTTTATCTCATCGTTAGGATCATCGTCCTCAGTTCTTGGGGAGTATTAGGTTTGAAGATTCTGGTCAGTCTAGTAGGTTAGGAGGCAAGGGTGCAGGTGGAGCACAGTCGTCTCAACAGTGTAGTAGACGTCAGAGAAAGCGAAATTATCGTCTGGAGAAGGCAGTTAAAAGACAGCGTTCAGGAAATTTTTAGCAGAACTTCCAAGGACAGCAGCAATGCCAGAATGTTTCATAGGACCAAGTAGGCCTGGGAAATAATGAAGGAGGCCAATGGGGTCGAGTTCGTCAGGGCCACAGATCAGGAACATATGTAGGATGATGTTTTCGGTGTGGGGAGGTTGGTCATGGGAATAAATATTGCCCATATTTGAACACGACACAGGCACTGGGGGTTCAACATGCTAAACATGCACCTATACCACCTCCTCCAACTGTTCTAGTTATCCCGTCTTCACAAGAACTGATGTTATATGGGATAGATTACCATGTTCAAAATGCGATGTTATCGTGAGTGCCACAACCTCCATTAGATTATCGTGGTACGTTTCTCATCTCTATATTTAAGGTTGGGTATTATGAGTTTCGTGAGTGTTTCATTTACTTATAGGTATTTGTTTCGCTCGTAGGGTAGGATTTTTGAGTTAATTGAATTAAATGGGTGTCATAGGTAGTGTCATTAAATAGCAGGTCTCGTTGGAGTCGAGTGCATGAGAGACGGTATGTATTTAATATATTTATGTTATTTGTGAGTGATATGCCCCAAGTGTGACCTCGGCTCGGAGACACCAACCTCGGCCGAGATCATGGCCGACACTGGACAAGCCTTGGGCATGCGGCATCAGCCCTCGGCCATAGCAAGGTCGGCCCAGGCCGACACTACCACTAGCCTCTCGAAGGGACATCGCACGCATCACAAGGATCAGCAGCACTCTCATATACCTGGGAATGGTAACCTCGGCCAGATGTAGGCTAAGCTCGCAAGAAGCCTTTTTACCAATGTCATCATCATCAGGATATCAGTTAATGCTCCAAACACACCAGCTCAACCTCGGCTCAGGCCGACCTTGTCCATTGCCTCGGCTAGGATTAAGCCGAGGCCCCTATGGCTCATCTCGGATTGAACGAGCAACTAGACTTGTTAACCTCGGCCTCTCCCTATCCGAGGTCATGCACCAAGCACGGTAGCCGAGCATCTGTTGGCATTTGGATAAGGGCGCGTGGACACATATCAGTTATAACAAGATTATTCCCCACACGTGGGGAGAATATTTCATCATCATTCTCTACATGTGACAGTGACATATGGCTTTCCCATATTGGTGAGGCAAACACACACATGCACATTACATGCATGGGGGGTACATTACACCCCCTAGGTACTATATATAGAGGTCATCCTCTACCTTGCAAAGGATCCAAAAATACAACCCTAGCTGAAACTCTGTCTAGAGACACAGTAGAGAGAGAAAGCTTGAGAGATTGTATCCATGGCCATCAGTGCCGTATTACAACGAGGTTATTCACACACACAGTGGACGTAGGCCAATTTAGGTGAACCACTTATATTCTGGTGCTCTCTCCTCTTCTCCTCATCTCATTCTCTTACCTTTTACATAACTATGCTGCCATTGTTGTTCTTAGATTGAGCTTGAAAACACCTTATCTGGTGGTGCTAATTCTAGCATCATCATTTTGGCGCCGTCTGTGGGAACGAGAGAAGCTATCTCTTCCTCTTCTTCAGGTTAACCTCACCGGAGACTCTGGTGGTGAACCAGGCACCACCCCTTGCGTGGAGCTGCTTCACTATTTAAAGAGGTCCTTTGAGGTACTAAGCTCATCTTCTACTCAAGATCTATAGTGTCAACATATGGCACCAGAATTACCACCGCCTCTTCCACCACCTGGAGGTGGAGGGCCTATTTCCAGTCAGGCGCTGCCCCAGTCCGAAATGGCGGAGGTAGCTGCAGCCTTGAGGTCTTTAGCTTCAACACAACAAGCTATGCAGGAACAATTTGCACAGCTCAGCCAAAATATGATGAGGCCACCGGGAGTCTCACCGGATATGATCACTCCAGCGGTTGTTCAGCCTCTTCTTGACGCCAGGGGACCACCCCAGGCACCAATGAAGGACCAGCCTGCACCCCAGCGGAGAAGGGACGTTGCTGACCCTAGGTGCTTACGCCTGGGGAGGCAAGGAAACCCTTACCCAGAGGACAGGTATGGCGATCTAGAGGCGGAAGAGGTCCCGGAAGACTGCTGGGAGCCGTATGAGGTGTCGAACAACACTGTACGACCTCTTCGGCACAGTCAAGGTTATGTCAGCCGAAGAGGTGAAGAGGCTCAACAAAGAGGGTCAGCCTTTGATAGGTTGAGCAGAGGGTCAGCCTTTGAGAGGTTGGGCCCAATGAATGACTTAAGATAGAGATTGTCGAGATCGAGGAGAGCGGAAGGCTCTCAGAGAGGAAATAGACAGGGTCGGCCAGACCAAGGCCGACACTGTGAAATAAGAGGCAGGGAATAGGAAGAGGTCAACAGCCGACGTGTCGCGGCAGGAGAACCCTCGGTCCATCCCATGGAGGTGGCTGGGGACAACCTCGGCCAGGTCGATGGCAGAAGACCGTGGAATGATGCTATCCAGCGCCTTGAGGAGAAGATAGGAGACCTCATTAAAAGCAGGGACCCATTACAAAGGGGTTACTCAAAGGGCTCTCCATTTGTGGCTAGGATAGTGCGCTTCCCAACCCCAGCTAAGTTCAAGCCTCCTACAGTGTCTCCCAAGTATGATGGAAGCACTAACCCTGTACATCACATCGAGATGTACCAGTCGGCTGTAGACATCTACTCGATACCCGATGAGATGAAGTGTAGGGCCTTCTCTGGGACCTTAACAGGGGCAGCACACAGCTGGTTCACCTCCCTTTCGAAGAACTCAATAGAGAACTTCAAAGGATTGGTTGAACGATCCATCCACAACTTCTGCTTTGGGGTGAGACCTCAAAAGAAAACTACTCACCTACTGTATGTCAAGCAGGGCAAGGATGAGAGCCTAAGAGACTACATAGCCAGGTTCAATAAAGAGAAGTTGGAGGTCGAAGATTATGAAGAGAATATAGCCATGATCGCCCTCATAGGGGGACTACAAAAAGGGAAGCTGTTGTGGAAACTTGCGGAAAACCCCCCTAGGTCTATGGCGGAGCTCCTGGCAACCGCAGGGAAAGTAATGAATGTGAAAGAGGCAATGGCCACCAAGTATGAGGATGAGAACCGCGATGGCAGTGGAAAGTCCCAAAAGAAGAAAGATGGGAAGAAGAGGTCGGGTGATGACAAGTTCGCTCACTATACTCCTCTGACTGTGAACTACGAGCACATCCTCAACGAGATTAAGAATGACAAGATTTTGAGATGGCCAGAAAAACTGAAAGCCCCACCACATAAGAGGAACAAAAACCTATGGTGCGAGTTCCACCAGGACCATGGCCACATCACGGACAGATGCTTCGCCTTGAAAGATGAGATTGAAAAGATATTAAAATCTGGAAAGTTGAGGAAGTATGTGGACGGTAAGTCTCCTAAGGGTGGAAGAGATGACCCTAAGAAAAGGAGAAATGACAGATGCCGTGATATTGTCCCAGCCAGAAGAGACGATGATTAAGAAGGTGATGATGAAGACGATCCTGATCTTCCGCCGAAAGATGACAACACCCCGGTGAAGAGGGTTGGTATGATCTCGTTTGGTGTTGACACCATATGCGGAGGATTTGCAGGAGGTGTCTCTGAGGTAGCTGATAGGAAGGCTCATATGGCCGAGGCCAGGTCAGTAGCCAAGCTTGAAGTTGTGAATCCGACGTCTTCCGATACAGTGCAGAAGAGGAAGAAGGTGGACATGGAGACCCTTGTAGTTGGGTTCTCCAGACTCGACTTCAAAGGTATCTTAGCCCCCCATGATGACCCTTTGGTCATAACGACAAGGGTGCATGGGTGCGAGGTGCAGAGGATCCTCGTAGACGGGGGGAGCTCGGCAGACGTGATGTTTTGGCCTTGCTTCAAGAGCCTAGGTCTTAGCAGAGCAAGGCTGGTACCCTATCATCACCCATTGATAGGCTTCAGTGGTGAAAAGGTCGACCCCTTGGGCATGTATGAGACGTACGGATGGGTGGTGAGTGGCCTAAGAGGCTGACCAATAAGATAAATTTTTTCGTCATGGACGAGAACGTATATTTGGCCTATAACCTCATTATAGGAAGGGTGGCCCTTAAAGAGTTTGAAGTTGTGCCGTCGATGGTCCATCAGATGCTAAAATTCCTGACTCCCTATGGGGTAGGGGAAGTGCAAGGTGACCAGACCACAGCGTGAGAATGTTACTTCAACTCGGCCGAATAGAGAGAGGCCTATAAGAGGGCAACCACCACTTATAGCATTGATACGCTTGACCCAAGAGATGAGACAAAGTTGAAGAAGGGAAAGGCCGCGAAAGAGGTAGAATCCATCGTCCTCAATGAGGACGAGCCGAAAAAAACCATCCAGTTCGGTAAAGCCCTAAAGGCAAAAATCAAGGAAGAGCTGATAAACTTCCTCAGGAGGAGACGGAGTGTCTTCGCATGGAGTCACGCAGACATGCCCGGCATTGACCCTGAAGTTATGAGTCACAAGCTCAACGTGACCAAAGATTCCAGCCCAATCAAACAGAGACGAAGAGTCTATTCTAGGGAGAAGTATGATGTCATCCGAGAAGAGGTCAAAAAATTGGAAGAGGCTGAGTTTATAAGAGAAGTCACATATCCGGAATGGTTATCAAATGCAATCATCGTGCCCAAGGCCAATGGGAAGTGGAGAATGTGTGTTGATTTCACTGACCTGAACAGATCTTGTCCAAAAGATAGCTATCCCTTACCTCGGATAGATCAGATGGTGGATGCTACGGCGGGACATGAGCTCGTGAGCTTCATGGACGCGTATTCAAGCTACAACCAGATCTTCATGGATGCTGAAGACTCAGAGAAGACAGCCTTCATTAACGACAAAGTGACGTACTGCTACAAAGTGATGCCCTTCGGCCAGAAAAATGCAGGGGCAACATACCAACGTCTTGTTAATAAGATGTTCGAAGAGCAAATAGGTAAGACTATGGAGGCGTATGTAAATGATATGCTAACAAAGAGCTTGAAAGCTTGCACTCATGTAACGGATCTCGAGAAGACCTTCGACATTATGGACTCATACAAAATGAAACTCAACCCCGCGAAGTGTGTCTTCAGAGTAGGAGCTGGGAAGTTCCTAGGATTTATCGTCAACCAGAGAGGGATTGAAGCGAACCCTAAAAAAATTAAGGCTTTGCTTGACATGAAGACACCGAGGAGTATCAAAGATGTTCAAAGACTTACGGGGAGAGTGGCTGCCCTTAACAGGTTTATTTCTAGGGCAACAGAAAAGTGCCTTCCATTCTTTAAGGTGCTAAGAAAGGCCTTCCAATGGGACGAAGAGTGCAAAAAATCCTTCAACCAGCTCAAGTCTTACTTGGGGTCTCCATTATCTGTCTCGGCCTGTAGCAGGGGAGAAATTGTACGTGTATCTGGTAGTCTCCGAATCAGCCATCAGTGCAGCCATAATACGGGAAGATGCTGGAATCCAAAGGCTTGTATATTTCAACAGTGAGGCCCTTCAAGGGGTCGAACAAAATTACCCTCGCATGGAAAAGCTAGCTTACGCCATGATACATGCTTCGAGGAAGATGAAGCCTTACTTCCAGGCCCACTCCATGGTTGTCCTCACTGACTCCCCACTAAGACAGGTCCTACATAAACCTGAGAAGTCCGGGCGCTTGATGACATGGGCCATTGAGTTGGGAGAGTACGATCTTACCTACCAACATAGGACGGCCATCAAAGGGCAAGCCCTCACAGACTTTGTCGCTGAGTTCACATGGGAAGAGGCCGAGGCAGAGAATGGCCTAGAGGGCGTTGAAAACCGTGGTGTCTTCCAAAATTCGAAAGAGACGACACCAAGCATCTTCCAAGATCAGGAAGAGATCGCATCTAACGGGGCCAGGAACCGAGTTGCGGAGAACGAGGAAGATCAGTACCTCTTCAAAAAAGGAGTCATGACAGAAGGGGTCTTCTCATCGGGTACAGATATTTGGAGCCTCTTCATTGATGGCTCTTTCTGCGACAATGGAAGCGGTACAGGGTTGATACTCTCGGCTCCAGATGGTGCCAACATTGAATATGCTTTGAGATTTAACTTCCGGGCTTCTAACAACTAGTCCGAGTATGAGTCCATGATAGTAGGTCTCTTATTGGCCAAGACTCTTCGCATAAAGTGACTCCTACTCCATAGCGACTCAAGGTCAGTTGTCAATAAAGTGCTGGGAGTCTATGAGGCCAAAGATGAAAGGATGGCCAAGTATCTGAAAAGGGTGAGAATGATATTAGAATATTTTGAAGAGGCAAGACTGAAGAGAATGCCTCGACAAAGTAACAGTCACACAGATGCATTGGCGAGGTTGGCCTCGGTAACGAAGACAGATGTTAGAAGGACCATTCCGATTGAGGTCATGGGGAAGGCAACCATTGAGCAAGAAGAGGTTTGTAACCCTTGTCACAATTTGAACCTAGGAGACTCGTGCATGGACCCCCTCGTCAGATATATCAGAGAGGGAGAGCTGCCTGAATCCAAGTTAGAGAGGCAGAAATTGAGATGTAAAGCTGCCAAGTTCTCAGTAGTAGGAGACGTCCTGTACAAGAAAGGATTCCTACCACCCCTCCTCAGATGTGTGCATCCCACGGAAGTTCCCCAGGTCTTACAGGAAGTTCATGAAGGTTCTTGCTCTAGCCACATAGGGGGAAGACCCTTGGCCAAAAGAATCATTACCCAGGGGTACTGGTGGCCAACCCTGTTCAAGGACGCTGCAGCCTATGTGAGGAAATGTGATAAATGTCAGAGATTCACCGCTATCCCTCATCAACCTCATCAGCCTATGACGTCAATCACTTCTTCATGGCCATTTGCAGTATGGGGAATTGACTTAGTAGGACCCCTGCCAAGAGCTACCAATAATTATAGATTCTTGATAGTTGTCATCGACTACTTTTCAAAGTGGGTGGAGGCAGAGCCGATGATAACGATCATAGAGCAGAAGACCTTCCAATTTATTTGGAGGAATATCATATGCAGATATGGCCTCCTAAACACTCTCATCTCGGACAATGGGACCCAGTTCAAGAACTCCTCTTTAGAAAAGTATTGCCTAAGAGTGGGAATAAAGCAGTTCTTCTCATCTCCTGGCCGACCTCAGGCAAACGGTCAGACCGAGGTCACAAACAGAACAATTCTCGATGGAATCAAGAAGAGGTTAGAAGATGCTAAGGGAAGATGGACTGAAGAGGTCTACGTTGTGTTATGGGCCTACAGAACCACGGTAAAGACACCGACAGGAGAAACCCCGTTCATGTTGGCACATGGCTTAGAGGCCGTCATACCAATGGAAGTAGGGCTCCCAACTCATAGGATTCAGACCGATGACCCTGATAATAATGAGGAAGAGAGGAGGCTAGACCTAGATCTTATCGAAGAAAGAAGAGAGGACACAGAGGTCAGACAAACAGCCTACCAACAGAGGGCAGCAAAATTCTATAACCAGAGGGTGAAGTCAAGACCCATTGCAGTGGGAGACCTAGTGCTAAAGAAGACATTACAGAAAGCAAACAAACTCCCCCCAAACTGGCACAGTCCCTATAAAGTGACAGAAGAGGTTGTGCCTGGCACTTACAAGCTAGAAAATCTAGAATGAGAACCTTTCGCCAACCCATGGAATGCTGATCACCTAAAGAAGTATTACATATGATGTTGCAAAGAATTTTATATAAATGTACCATCTTATTATGAAGAGGTTATTAATAAAAGATCAGTCCCCATGACGATTCTTGCTACATTGTGCACTTATGGCAGAAATTATGAGGGTAACATCTTAGGTGATGACCTCAGAACTTCATAACACCATTCAGTGGTGACGAGGTCTGAGCTCAGACAACGTAATGGGATGACCTCAGGCCCTTAACATCATTAATTTGGTGAGATTAATTATGGGGATAACACCTTGGGTGATGATCTCAGACCTTCATAACACCATTCAGTGGTGACGAGGTCTGAGATCAGACACCATAATGGGATGACTTCAGACCCTTAACATCATTAATTTGGTGAGATTAATTCTGAGGATAACATCTTAGGTGATGACCTCAGACCTTCATAACACCATTCAATGGTGACGAGTTCTGAGCTCAGACATCGTAATGGGATGACCTCAGGCCATTAACATCATTAATTTGGTGAGATTAATTATGGGGATAACACCTTGGGTGATGACCTCAGACCTTCATAACACCATTCAGTGGTGACGAGGTCTGAGCTCAGACTACTAATTTGGTTTAAGCGAACACCATTGTAACAAGACCAAGAGTTAAAATATCACATGACATTCAATAAAGCAAAAGAAGATGATCCTCCTCAGAGAATAACACATTCAGAGATTATAAATATTCAGAGGTTACAAAGAATGGAAAAGTAAGAACCATGCTCATTCAGATGATGTTAAATGTTCAGGGATTACAAACAAATATTCAGAGATTCTCTTTAAGGGTTTGAGGGAGGAATGCGGGTGTCTTCGATTTCGTTAAGCTGGACGACGTTGGTCACCTCGGTAACATTATCATGGTGGTCTGCCCCTCCAACCTCTGTGTCGTCCAACGTGGCAGTCTCGACAGGCGCGACAGCCTCCTCCTCAACCTCCTGAAGGGCCTGGGAAAGCTGAGGATTAGTAAAGCCAAGGCCTATAAAGTCATAGGCTTTCAAAGTGCCAGCCTCCTTCTCCTTGATAGCCGCCCACTTGGTAGTAGCCTTGATACCTCTCTCGAGGTATTCAAAGCCAAAGCCCATAAACTCATCAGAACTTTTGTACTCAGCTATTATCCCCTCAGAGGCATCATCGAGGGCTGCCTTCACGGCCGAGTTGACCTTCTGCTGCAGAACATCGTCCTTGGCCTTCAAAGCCACAGCATGGTCCTTATTAAGCTGAGAGATGTCCCTCTCCAACTCCTTCACCTTCTTATCAGACTCACCCAACTCAGACTTCAGGTGGTCAATTTCTGCGTTCAAAGTACTTTGGACCTTCTCGGCCTCTTGACCCTTCTGAATGAAGGGAAACTTCCTCAGAGTCCAATTAGAGAGGTGGTGCATAGCTTCCAGGCCCTGTAGATTTTGTGATTATGAATGAGTCAAAGATAAATCAGAGGTTACACTTCGAAATTACAAAGAAATATGGGGTCATACCTGAATGGATCTGTGGATGCCGAACTCAACCAGCAAGGGAGTATCAAGTGACCGGAAGAAGCGCTTGTCGGCCACGGTCATTGTAGAGCCAAAGGCATCTAAGGCCTGCAGACTATGGCCGACTATGCTGTCAGTAATCTTCAACTGCTCTAGACGAGCCGACAAGGCGTCTGCTGAAAAGATGGGGATGGCAGTATCAGCACTCTTTTTCTTCTTCCTCTGATCCTCAAGGGAATGATCAGTTGGAGCCCTCTTCTTCGTGGCTTGGGGCTTTGAGGCAGAGGGAGCTGGGGGAGGAGCATTAAGGCTTGCTTTCTTTGCAAGTCTTGCCAAACTAGGTGCAGCCATTTCCCAGAGTTCGTCTCAGATATCCTTTGGGCGCTCTGCAAAAATTAATAGATCTGAGTTAGAAGATCAGACATAAATAAACTCATAGGTTCAACTTCAAATAGAAAGCGCTTACCAAGCTCGGAAAGAGGACTTCCACCTAGACCTGTCTCAGAGAGGTAGTGGGGGGTCATCAAGTGTTCAAACTTAACGAACAGACCATGCATCCCCTGATCTTGAAGGGCCTTCACCTTCTGAAGGTTTTGCGGGCTCAGGCCAGGGTCAGCCCTCGCAGACATTGTGACCTTACCCCACCTCAGGGACATCCTCGGCTCTAGAATGGACGAGGGAGCACATGGGCCAAATTCCCATGGTCCAAAAGCAAAAAAGTATCAAGGCTTCCAGTTATGGTTGGAAGTCTGAGTTATTTGAAGCATCTTTTTTTCAAGCTTTCGAGCTATAAATTGATGGTAGCTCGGATGATTTTTGGCTGAGGAAGGGACATAGCAACCTATAAAAACCTGAACTGGGAGGTCTGAGAGGTGGACAGCCTTCCATAAGACTATGGTCCCTATTATGACTCTCCAGGCATTAGGGGATAGTTGAGAGGGGGCCAAATTGATATGGGAAAGGATAGATTTGATAATGGGATGGATGGGCAGACGAAACCCCAACTTGAACATCTGCTCGTACAAGCATATCTCGCCGTCTCGGCCATGAAAATCCATCTCTTCCCTCAGAGGTCTTCTTAGCTTTATAGAGGGACTATTGGAGTACAGATATCTAAAACAAAGGAGGTCTACCTCAGTTACAGTACTCTCGATCTCGGTCGCCTCAGTTACAGTACAAAGGAGGTCTACGTCGACATCGCTTTCAAAGGTATAGATGTTGGTAATGCATCAAGGAAAAGTTATAAGGACTAAATGATAAAATGTTTTCAAGGTGATATTTACCTTTGGTAAAAATTCTAAGGTAAAGTTAAAGGGAAAAAAGGTACACTTTAGTTGTAAATAAAAGTACGACGACAATATAGAGATTTTTATAAAGGTTTTTGATAAAAAGGTGATTTGGCCACAAGGAAAAAGTAATTAATGTAAAGTGAAATAATTTTCCCAAAGGAGAACCGAAAAATTTTAGAATGGCCTGGATCCCTAGGGTGACGCTTAATGCTTCAGTAGCATATTCCAACATAGTGGAAGTCGATGAAAGGATGTATAACACTCATGTACGGTCATGTCCAGATTAAAAGTATATTAAAACATTTGTGGCAGTCGGTGAAAGGTCGTTAATACAAATGGGATATAGTCAACTTTTTTATAAAAAGTAAAGTAACTATAATTCGTAATAATTCCAAAAATGGTTAATGAAAGAAAATTAATACAGGTAAAACTCGAAAAAGGTTTAAAATGAACTTAAAGAGAATTATAAATTAAATAAAGTTCATGGAAAGATAAGTTGAAACTAATAACAAGGATAAATGATTAGTGAACAAATAACATAAACCAAGTCAACAAGGTAATGTGTTCTTAAAGATGTACCTTAAAGGTAATAAGTTCAAGATATTCAACTGGTCACCTTCACATCGATTGTGTGTGTTAAAAGTAATGAAGTAAAGTAAAGTAATGTTTTGTAAAACGAGTTACTATTTTCCAAATAAGTGACAAGGAAAGTGTTTTTCTTAAATTAACCAAGTTGGGTTAAAGGAATAAGTAAATGTTTATGAATGTAATAAGAAAAGGTCAATGGATGAGCATTTGTAATTTAACCGAAATAAAGTGAGAGTTTCTATACATAGTAAAGGTTTATGCATATATGGGTATATATATGTATTGCATGTATGTAGTAGAATCACTATGTAATAGAATCAGTCTCTCATTCTGATGTTTGTTTTTACAATGCATTTTGCTAAGAATTCCATTGGGCATAGGCTCACATCCCTTCTTTGTTACGAATGGATAAAATGCATTTTCGTATTTGAGAGAGCTACAATGGTAATCTTTCTTACTCTCTTTATGCTCAAACCTCTGATCAATTGAACCCGCAATGCACATTAATGGGTTCTTCACTTGGCTAGTTACCTTATATTACATGAAAATGGAATTACATGTTAAATATTGGGACTTTAAATTAAATAAAAGTAATAAGAAACATTATTTATGGTTGTTCACATCACTTCACATTTAACGCATCCGGTCCAATTCGGGTTGACCTACGAGTGACCCATAAGCTAGAACCGGGGCATCACATTATAAAAACCCCTTTAGAATTTGAGTAAATGAGGTTAGATTTGTGAACTTAGGGATCCTACACCCTTGAATTGATTTTGGTTTTTAAAACTTTGATTCAATCCTTTGAAACTTATAGTACATGTTGGATTTTGGTTTAAAGTTGTTTAGAGATCAAAATATGTTGTTCTTTGGGTGTTACGACCTTAAGTTAGGTCATCCATGGTGGATTAGGGTTTTTATGTTCGTATTTTGGGGTTTGGGCCTGAAAAAAACCATAACATTTGGGAATATTATTTGAGGTATCTGTGTGCACGACTCTGTAATCGGTGCAAATAGAATTTGTGCACACAGCTAGGATTTAGCCATGTGCACATGGTTGTGGCAGAAAACTTTGTTTTGGATGGTTTTTTGGTGATGATTGTTGAGGTTTATGGGAAATCCTATGGAGGAACATTATAAGGCTGTTTCAAACTAATATGTAGAGTTTTAGGTCCAATCGATGTATGTAAAGTTTGGATAATATTTTTTTATTAATTGGAGTTAGTTAGTTTAGAACTTACGACACTTTAAGTAATCCATCAGTAGATTGGATTCATGTGTCTTGAGGACCTTGAGTATAGGACTGGGCATCAAGATGATTTATGAGAATGATAGAGTCTTAGTGAGTGTAGATCGCAAGTTAGTTTAGATTTCTTTATAACCCATTGAGTGGGGTAGTGATATTATTAATATAATTCTTGTAAAGGTTAGGTGTGATGAGATGCCTAGATTTGGAGAGCCTTAGGGATTTTGGCTAATAATATATATAAACAATTATAGTTAACATGCGCACTAACTAATAATAATAATAATAATAATAATAATAATAATAATAATAATAATAATAATAATAATAATAATAATAATAATAATAATAATAATAATAATAATAATAATAATAATAATAATAATAATAGACTCTATGTAAAACCCAGTTATTCAGGATTCCTACTTGTTTGTTTACCTGCTTTCGTAGGGTCATAATTATTTGCTTGATTTATATGCAATCATATCGATTTGGCGTGTGTGCTCATAGGGGACGTACTAAGAGGTCTTGATTTATGTGCAATCATACCAATCATATCGAGTTGATTAATGTTGATTGAATGTGGTATTACCCAGTTATGTGAAGGGCTATGCCTATGTCTTTTTACCCTCATCCTACGTGCTGAAAGTGCCCGTGTCCCGAGTGGAACTAAGAGGAGTATACTCTCATACATCCTTGGATATAGGGAACGTACGTTTGTTGTGATGGCATGGTGATTTACCCTGTGTTGAAGTTATAAGGTTATAGGGTTGGGACGCCCTATAATTATGCCTAGTATGCATGAGTGATCCCTGAAAGCAATAGGTTAGGCCGTCATACTTTTATTTACGTGCACGAGCATCGCACATGAGATTTCATATGGGATACGTATACTCACCCATATTATGGGATATGTCATTAATGTTGGGTTACTTTGAGATGGAAGTACTGGAGTATGATTTATGCGATGATTATGTATCGCGGTACTTGTGATAGTTGTACCTGTTTAGAATTTATACTAGTGATGTAGAACTATAAAATAATAACTCGAGAATAAGGTAAGTATTGTACTAGAGACGCATATCCTAAATCAGTGGCATGTGGCTATTGAGACTTTTAAACTTGAGACGTTTTTAGAATCATGACTAGAGACAATTATTGATAGTACGATTAATAATTGAGTTGCTTTTAATGAAAGAGATTTTAACAGAGTAAATCATTCTAAAATCAATAGATGAACTTAAGAACGTGAAAGTAAATAATATATAATTAAGGGATTAAGTTATATCATATGGAACTCATGGAGTTTGGGAGTAGAAACACGTACTTATTTTAAGTTGTTTGGGTTGGGTAACTTAAAATGGGAGGAAGATGCATTATTATTACGGCCCAACTTTATTTAATTCATTATTCTTTATAGAACTTTTCTAACATTCGTTGTTGAACTATTTTTATAGGTCTTAGGTCGATGTTGCTTCCGTAGACTTGCGATGTTCATTGGAGGAGTATCCCTAGTTACATTCTATTAACCATTCATGGGATGTAGAAGTTAAGCAGTGTATCTCATTTACTTTCTTATGTTTTATTACATTTTAGTACAATCAGTTGTTTTATTTCAGTTTATCCTAAGTCAAAAATTGTACATGCGGTACTTATATTCTGAGATGGAAATTATATAGTTGAGATATCTATTCCAAAATTGGATGTATTTGTATTGGCAGTTAGATGGTATTAGAGATGGTTTTTATTTACTCAGTATTTTATTATCTCGTATTTTATTCGTTTGTTCAATTTTATTTATTTTGTTATGCTGAGAATGTTACCAAATGTTTTATATTCCCATAATTTTTGTATTCGACCAGATCAATCTATTTATGAATTTTATGGGGTGTCACAGAAGAGTAGACTTAGACCTACTGGAAGAGATAACAGAGGATGTTCATCAATAAACGGTTGCTTGGTATTACACTAAAAGGGTAAATATAGGCCATTAAAGGTTGGAGAATACGTCTTGGAGAAAGTCGTTAAGAAGAAGAACAAGCTTCATCCCAATTCGTACGACCCTTACGAGATTATAAAAGATGTAGTTCAGAGAACATTTAGAGCTGAAAATATTGAAGGAGAGTCACTCACCAACCCATGGAATGCGGAACATGTGAAGGAATGTTACCATTAAGGGATAGAAAGATGGGATTTTTTTTATGTGAATAAGATATTTCAATACGATGCAAAATGTTGCCCAAATGAATGAAAAGTTTCCCTTTTACCCCAACTGTTGGTTTGTTATCTCTTTGTTATTCGGTTAAGCCTCATCTATGGTGTAAAAATGAGAATTCTTAGGGATTTTAATTCATGGGAATTTCTCAGAATATAGTAAAGTTGATGACTTGGCTCCTAAAATATGGTGAGACAAATGAAAATTTTCCTCATCCTTATGTTAAAACAACCGATTATTAACGTTACAATGGGGGTAACAATACTCATTTGAAAAGACTAAGGTCGAAACCCTACAAACCATAAAAGACTAGATAAGTCTTGACTAGTTACATTAATTATAATAAACTTTTACAAAATGGTCGGCATAAGTTCCACTTGTGAAAGTTAAAATTCATAACTAAAGTGACGATCAAAAGCTCAATGCAAACACTTTATAATTAATGTCACCCAATCATAATGTTAACCCTGGTTATAACCCGGGATAAGCATAAGACAAACTAAAAGGTAAGATTTCCAGTTATGCTTGGAAAAACTCTTCATAGAATAATTAATTTGTCTAGTTGATTAGAGAAAAATTATTTTGAGGAAAAGTTAACATATAGTTTTCTAATTTGTTTGGTTAATGTTAGAACAGGTCAGTTCAAAGGCAAATAAACTAGTGTATTAAAGCTAATGTTAACTTCGGTCAGCCAAGAATCTATCTCAGGCATAGAGAAAACTAAAGTAAGAAAATTAAGCATACGGGGATACCAATTGAGAAACCTACGAAAAAATATGCTTAACTAAAATACTCAAGTGAGGCAACATGCATCAAAACATATAGGGTAAAGTAAAAAACCGTAACATTGTAAAAACTTAAATAACTTGATGCAATACCCCTTAATAAGAGGAATATTTAGCTTCGGCCCTACATTTTATGGACGCCAACAAGCTTTGGCCTATGGATCCTCGGTGCCTATAGTTTGGGGTCCCTTTGCTCCTTAGGCTCCTATATTTTGAGGACCCTCATAAGTTTTGACCTATGTATCCTCGACTCCTATATTTTTGGGTCTATCAACTTCTACGGAGCCTACATTTTTAGGACCCCTCATAAGATTCGACCTATGGGTCCTCGATTCCAATATTTTTAGCTCCCTCGTCTCTTTCGGATTATATATTTTGAGAACCCTCACAAGCTTCTATTTATGGATCCTCGGATCCTATATTTTAGGGTACTTCAACTCTTTTGCCTCCTATATTATAAGGATCCTCACAAGCTTTGTTCTATAAATCCTCAACTCCTACATTTTGGGGTCCCTTAGCTCCTTCGGCTATTAAATTTGGAAGAACATTTTAAGATTCAGTCTATGGACCCTCGACTTAAATAATTTTAGGGAGCTTAGATCCTTCAGTCATATTAATAATAACCTTTAACATTTTGAGGCCTTAGCTCTTTCGAATTATGCACCATTAGCCTTAATATTTAGAGCTTTAACACAAGGCTTGTCCTTAATATCCCTCAGCCACAACCTTTGGATCCATAGTTTAAGGATCTTCCTATATACCTTGGCCTCAGGAAATAAAAGCCTCGGCATATATTCCTCATCCGGAGTAAATAAAGGCCTTATCTAATGCCTCGACCTCATCAAATCAAGGCCACAACCAATATGATTCGACCTTAATAAATGAAATCCTCATCTCTTGTGTCGGCCTTACCAAATTAAGGTCTTAACCTATATGCCTCGACCTCGAAAAATCGAAGCCTTGGCATCATAAAATTTAGGCCCCGACCTCAATAAACCAAGGCATCATCTAATGACTCAGCCTAAGAAAATAAAGTCCTCAACAAATCAAGGCTTGTACTCATGCCTCGGACTATATGCCTCAGCCTCAATAAATCAAAGCCTCATGTCATTCCTCAATATTAATAAATTGAGGCCTCATCCTTAGAAAATCAAGGCCTCAACCAATATTCCTCAGCCTTAACAAATCAAGGCCTTATCTTAGCCTTAAAACATTAAGGCCTCAACCAATATTCCTTAGCCTTAAAAAATTAAGGCATCATCCAATGACTTGGCCTATATCCCTGAGGCTCAGTAAATAAAAGGCTCAACCAATATGCCTCGGCCTCACTAAATCAAGGCAGAATCTCATTCCTTGGTTAATATACCTCGGTCTCACCAAATTAAAGCCATGGCCTCACCAAATTAAGGCCCCATAAAATTAAGGCATCGACAAATCAAAGCTTCAACCTCAAGAAATCGAGGCCACCTCATTCCTTGGCCTCAACAAATCAAGGCCTTATCTCATGCCTCAGTAACATTATCAAATTAATGCCTCATTTCATGCATTATCATGTGGACCCTTGGCTCCAAAGTAGTACGGCTCATAGCCTCCAATATCCTATCACAATTGGGACAATTTAAAAGATTTTAGCACAGGAGGTAATTGATGATGGCCTTAGGGGTAGGCATCATACCTCAGCCTTATACCCTCGACATTATAAGGTCGACCAGATTGCACTAGAAGGATAAAAAATGCATAAAATTTGGCAAAAGCGGTATTTTTGTCATATCAAGCATGTACAAATGAGAGTAGATGTTTGTACTGCACATAAAGAGAATGTTCATGCATTTAGAACAACTTCTAGAATGACATGTATCGATAATCCAGCGGATAACAACATTCATCATTATATATGTGACTTGGGGTGCATATTACACCCCAAGCCCCTTATAAATACAGTATACCGTATTACTCGCTCAATATGTCATTATATTTGTAAACATACCAAAACTCTATCAAAATAGATTTAGAAAGATAAAATAGATCATTGTAACCTATAAAATACTATTCATCTAGTGATAAACAAGTTACTTCTACAATAGATGTAGGCCAACTGATTGAACCATTTATATGTGTGTATTGATCTATTCTTTATCTTTACTTATTGCACTTTTATTATTCATCGTAATACTCATAAACTACTTTATTCTAAACTCGCTGACTACATTTCATTATCTGAGTTGTTACCTAAAATTAACTTTTTATCGGCCATAAGTTTACATATATCTACAGTCAATTAAAGAAACTTATCAATAAAATCTCGTTTCAAGTTCTAGGGAAGTTAAGTTCCTAAACTGCTTTTACAAAGTAAAATAAGCAAACTAGTAGGCTTTGGCTTAAAAGACAAGCTTTTATGCGATTTTAATACCCTTCTTTTAAGGTATATCTTGCTTAGACCAAGTAGTTATTGCATTTGTTTTATTATCTCCCTTTTATTATCTTTCTTCAAGAATCTGATTGGAATAATTTTAAATCGTCTAGTGAGGTTATATGACAATCTGAAGAAGTCTAGACAATTAGAAAGGCCTAGATAGATTTATTTTTGGACATTCCTCGTATTTTTGAAGTGGGTGGAAAGTCTTTCCTATCAGAAATTTTCCTTAAAAGATCTTTAGATTCCCTATGTGGACCTTCAATTTTCAATCCTTACTATATTATATAGAAGAATTTAAGAATATATATCTTAACCCCTTATGTGTCCCTCTTAATGAAAATAATTTATATCCTACTTGACAATTGAGGCGAGTCCTTTGAAGAATGTGGAGCTAAAAGCAAAGTCTAAACAATATCTTTAAAGACTTTGGGGGAATGAAACGTTAGCTTTGCAAATTCTTAAAATACAAGAACAACTTGATCAAGATCAAATTCATTATCAGTATATATGGGGAACTTATCATAAATTTAGAACTTATATGCTTCCATATTACTATGTATTGACCACTTCCTAGCTTGAAGGCCTTTGTGATCTAATTTTATAATTATCTTTTTACGTACCCATATAAATCATTATGGGTTATCTCAACTTCTTTGTGAAATATTTTGAGCGTAATTTTGTGGATTTTGAATGTTACTACAATTAGTCCAATTCTCACATTGATTACCATTTTGATTTCTAAATCTTAACCTTTCAATTACACTGATGTGGTTACTTAAAAGGTTATCACCAATATGTTGGATTTAATACAAGTTAAACATGGTCCAATTGTCTTTCAAACCATTAAACGAAATAAGGTTCTCAAAACTTTGAATAGAGATATTTTAACCAGACATGAGTAAAATTGGGATCTTATTGGCTAAATATTTGAATTTTTTGTTCCTTTGGTGTCAAAAGTAACTTATTGTGGTTTAGCCATAATTTTCCCCTTAAATAGTGTTTTGAAATTATCTCATTAATCCATTCCCCAAAATTCGCCAGAACCTAATAAGCCATGAGACCATTTTAATGTGCATTTCACGATAAAAGTGACACTTTGTTTCAAAAATCATTTCCACCTATGGCTATCATAATGCTTTTGAGCTCATTATTTCCTCTCAATATACCTAAATCTTCTTCTTTTCAAGTCTCTTATTTCCTCCCAATCTACCTAAATCTTCTTCTTTTCAAATCTTTTATTTCCTCCCAATCTACCTAAATCTTCTTCTTTTCAAATCTCCATATTTCTCATGGCCTTAAGCTCTTCTTCTTCCTTTTCTTATTCTTCTTCATCACTGTCTTCTTCTTTAAGATCACTCTTTGAAGAGTTTGAGAAAATAGCTGCTAAAGATACATACTCTTACTTCTCTGAAAAATCACCTCCACTTATTAGTGACTAAAGAGCTGCATGTGGTAGTGGGCGCCTTTTTGGTGGCGGTATCCCCCTAAGGTACTCTATTTATTATTCTAGGTTGGTAAGAAAACTCTTCTCTCTCAAGGCTATATTAAATCTCCTTCTTCTTTTAGGTTTAGGGTTTGGTCTAAAACTCTTTCTGCTAATTGGCCAAATTGGGTCAATACAGTGTGTGTTGAGAGACTTTCATAAATGGAGTACACGTTGTTTGTTTTCTTTATAAGGATGTTATTTATGATCCTTATGTCGTTTTGAGTCCCATTTCCTTTAGGATCTTGCCTACAACTATTTCGAATTCAAATTTTTCACGGTAGGACCTATAAATCTATACATTTGTCAAATGTTGGGATTTTTTGCTATTAAGGAAGATGTCCATCCATCCATGCCTGAGACTAGCCTTATTCCTTCATTTATAGCCTACAACTCTCAACTATCCTTCTCTAATTTTATGAAAAAATATAACAAAAATTGTTCGAGTTACTAACCAAGAGTTTTAGTATTTTAGTATTTTTGGGGTTGTTAAGGCATGTGTTTTTTGTTAAATCCTAACGTATCATACATAAATTTTATTTGATTGCCAAAGCTTTAGTTTCATGCCTTAAATTAGATATTTTGGGGATGCATATGTTATGACCTATATGATAATCCCTTCAACAACTATAAATGTAGCCCTATTTGGGACTTGCATATGTGGCTTCATGCCTATTTACTTGATATTGGCGTTTAAGTGAGATTGGTCCCCATGATCAAGGACAAAAATATTATATATGTTATCTGAAAAACTTTAATTTCCTTTTTAATGTAAAACACAATAGGGAAGATGCGGAAGCGTTGTAAAACAGGTGATGGTTCAACTTTCAAAAATAGCAACAAGTTTTAATTTCTCAAAACAAATTAAAACATAATTCAAGTCCTAGAATTTGCCTAAGTCATGATTATTCATTTAAGCAAAGTTAGGCGAAACCAATTTTAGCAAATGACTTGAATAAACCAATTTTACCCAATATTTAATTTAAGTCCCAAATTAAATGAGTGTGATAATTAAACCAAATTTTATCTTAAAATTATCCTAAGCATGGATTCTAAATTATTGTGCAAGATAAAATAAACAATGTCACACTACGCCGAGATGTACGAGGAAAAACCCAAGATGGGAAACAACCTCGGACGGTCCTAGCCACAAGTCCACTAGATATGGAATTACAATTACAAGACAGGTAGACTTACAACGACTGACTCGATCCCTCTCAAGCCTCGACGCTCCTTCTCGTAGAAACCTCTTCCTAGCGAACAACCTCGGAACACCACCGCGGTCTCGGAATCCACCGATGGGACTTTATATGGTCACCGTCACCCAAGCATGGAGCCTTTCTCCGTGTGGGTAGAATCTCAACAAAAGTCTTCTTTGTGATGGGGTGTAGAAGCAAACCCGAAACGTCTCTTGAATTCGGTAGAGAAAACCGGTGCCAAAAACTCCAAGCAATTGATATAAATATAGAAACTTGGATAAACAATTATTGGGTGTAAACTAGAGTGTGTATGAATTTTTCATTAAAAATGAACACTCAAAACTTGAACATTTTCCTAAACTAATTTTGCTCTCAAACTCTCTCTAGGAGATAAACAATGTTGGAAAAATTGTCTTGGAAAATGTGTTTCCCGCACATAATAATGTATGAAAAAAGTTGGTTGAAAACCAAGTGGAGAAGTGGGGAAAAACTGCCAAAAAACTGCTCAAAACCGTTCCCGCCTGGCGTCTCGTTCGAACGAACTTGACTCTCGTTCGAACGAGACTTCTAACGAGCGACCAGCCTGGGCTTGTTAGAATCTCGTTAGATACCTCGTTAGAACGAAAAACTCGTTCGAACGACTGGCCAGTTTAGGGTCGTTGGCAAACTCGTTCGAACGAAACTGGTTCGAACGACAAAACTCGTTCGAACGAAATCTGGTTCGAACGAAAAAACTCGTTCGAACGACATTTCTAACGAACGACCAGAAAGTTTGTAAAATTCGATTTTGGCCCAGAAACTTTTATATACTTATTTTAAAGTTCTAAATGATTCTTTCTGAAAATAGAATGCAGTTTTTATTACACCTAACACCCAATACAAATTGTTCCAAGCTCCTATATAAATATAATTACATTCATACCTTGGGAGCATGGAACCTTAGTTGATGACGTAGAAACGAGGCACACAAACCGGCATTTTGATGAAGCTTTAAATTCTTTGTCGCTACGTCTTCAACACACACTTCATAGGCTTGAGAATATTACAATAAATCACTAACCTATGAATAAATGTTTTTGTCCGGAATTGAGCCAAAACTATATATGGACTCAATTGGAAATTTGTGTCCTTACAAATCTCCCCCTTTGGCTATTCCGGGACAAAAACCAAAACAAAAATCCTAAAGGGCCGTCAAGCTCACTAGACTCAAAACATAACCCGCCCAAACTTGACTCAACCCAAGGATCAAACGCTTTGCCATAGAAAGATGCCGCTTTAGAATAATTCCTGCACACTTAAGCAAACTCATCAAATGCATAGGGAATATCACAATATAAATGCAATTAAATAATTACTCCCCCTAAAATAATTCTCCCCTTTATCAAACAAATGACATTTACTTAGAAAGACGTCTCCCCCTAAGATAAATCTCCCCCAAACTAAGATACAATAATAATAGGATTAGATACCATTTCTCCCCCTATCATCATTATCCCCCTTTTTGTTCAGGAATAGACAAAGGATAAAGAACTAATAAACATGTTGATGCTTAAAGTGTTAAGACATGAACGCATATGGGCAATAAACGCAAGGCAAAGACAAACAAATATCATATATATATATATATACTATAAATATACCAATAAGTACGTCGCATCTATAGATAGATATAAACACACACATGACACAAAATACAATAAGTTTGCACACTCGTATGGCAAAAATGTGTCATATGGAAACGGAAGTGTAGGGGTGTGAACTATCAGCAATTAAATTTAGACCCAAACACTTAAGAAACGTTCACGAAGTTCTCATTTGATTGCAAACTTCATCACAGTTAAATATAACCTCAAGTGACAATATAAAGATTGAACTCAATGAACAAACATACACAATGCATACAAGCCTAGCATGATGATGATTTTACAAACCAAATAGAGTCATGACATTAAAGACAACTAGGATAAACGGACATTGTGCAAACCGTTGATATACCATCCAATTCTCCCTCAATGAGCATATATATTCTTTTGCATTTTAATGAATATATCAAACAAACATAGGCCTTGGCAATTGTTTTCTTTTTAATGCCAAATATTCTGTTTTTAGGACTTTGGATCACGTATTTCTTTTAGATCCAATCAACGGTGGCTTACTATTCGCAAAGGATCACTTAGTCCTTTCGGAGCCCTTCCCCGTGCACATTTAAATTTATCATGTTTTTCATTTTCACACAAATCTCACATGCAACGGAATCTGACATGCACTAGTCCTCCTAGGTCATAGATATGTAGATGAGTAGATTGGTAGGAGAACACCTCAAAAAGCTCAAATATAACATGTGACATTAAGATTTCAAAAGATCTCGTGCATGTGTGAAAAGAGGCATATGAAAATAGAATCCATTTAATCAATACAAAATCCAACTACTCCACAAGAATTATGATAAAGAACATTTTAAGGATTGACAATCTAAACCAAAAGTTCTAGCCACGTGGGAGCGTTAAAGGAGGGATTCAAACACAAGTGTATGCCACATAAAGTGTGTCAAACAAAAATACACACAAAATAAAATCTTTTTGAGTTTTTAACATTTTTTAACCAAAAATAAATATATATATACTCAAAAGGATAAACAAAAATCATTTGAATCTTTCATTAAGCTCAAATTATCAAGAGATAAAATCCAAATGATAAACAAAAATCTTTTTATATTTTCATTTAAAGCAAACAAAATGAAGGAAATATAATACAAAAGATAAACTTGTCATAACTTCTAGCATATGATATGAAATGAGGCAATGACTAGAAAATGACTAAACCAGCATACATTTAGCATGTGAATATAGCATGAAGTACAAAAGCTAAAGTATGCAAACACTAACACATTCAACCTTTAAATTTAGCAAGGGAGGAAGGATGTGAAAGTAACTGAGAATCAAAATCCCTATTTTGTAAGGCAACCAAGTCGGATTTCCTAACCCAAATTAATGAAGAATTACTATCTTGGGGTGTAGGAACGTTAGCTATCGTGGTTACTTTACTATTGGATTTTCTAGGAATTCGTTTCAGATCTAAACAAAATTTCTTAAGATGACCTTTTCGACCACAATGTGTACAAGTAAGAACATGTCGAAAAGATTTACTTAAGGAGTGATCTTTAAAAGTATTCCTAGTTGATTCTCCTAAAACATTGGTTTGGGCATTATGAGTAAATTCATTACAAGGATTGAAGCCTAAACCACAAGTGTCATTTTTAATTTGGACCGTTCCTAACATTTTATCAAGTTTTTCCGAACGACACTCCAAATCAAATTTGACATTACTAGAATCTTTTAATTTATTTTCCAAATCTAAAATTTTAGATTCTAGTAAAACATTTCGCTCTTCAAAAGCAAGAAGATCCTTTTTCAAGGATTCCATTAAACCCCTAAGGCTATCTCTCTCGCCTTCTATGTATTCTAGCTTCTCTCGAAGAGTCCTCTCTCGTGTCCTAAGGTCTTCTATTAAGGCACTATCATCAACGACCTTGACACTCTTTCTTAAACAAGCTTCTAACTTCAAATTAGTTCTTTTCAAATTGATAGATTCTTTATATAATTCATGAAAAGCATTTTGAAGTTCACTCACATCAACCTCTTCTTCATTTTCACTCTCGCTTTCTTCTCCACTCTCGCTATCATTAAAAACAAGGGAATCATGAACAATGACCTTGGAAGTGGCATGTGCTATCGTGTCATCAATCGATGAGTTCTCATTATCACTCACATGACTAGCCATAAAAGCCACAAATTTTTTCTTAGTGGGGGAATCGGGCTTTTCTTCCTTATCACTATCACTAAGGGTTGCATTATATGCAGTGGGTCGTTTACCCTCTTTTCTTAGTTTAGTGGGGCACTCATAAGCCCTATGGCCATAACCTTCACAACCAAAACACTTATTAGACTCGTCCCTATCTAAATTTTCATTACTAGATTTAGGGATCTTCTCGGCTTTAGAAAACTTCTCGCTTTTATCATGTTTAGAAGAATCAAATTTCTTAAAATCATTTTTAACTTTATCTTTGTTAAATTTAAGAAATTTTCTAAATTTATGAGCAAACAAAGCCATATCTTCCGAGTCACTATCACTATCGCTCTCTACTACTTGTTTGACCCCTTTTCGGGCTTTTAAAGCAACGCCCTTTTCAATTTTCTTTTCAGTTTTAGAGGGAAACATATCTAGTTCATAGGTTTGTAAATCACCTACAAGCTCTTCTAATTTTGTAGAGGCTAAAGTGGGTATAGAATTTAAAACGGTCACCTTTGGAATAAATCTATCGGGTAGGGACCTTAAAATTTTCTTTACTACACGGTCGTCAGGTATTTTCTCTCCCAAGTTAAAGGATGAATTAACAATATCAGAAAGTCTAGCATAAAATTTATCAAAAGTTTCTTTTTCATCCATTTTGATAGTTTCAAATTGAGTGGTGAGGTTTTGGAGTTTTGAAGCTTTAACGACACTAGTTCCTTCATGAGTTAATTGTAAAATATCCCAAGCTTATTTAGCGGTTTCACACGTCATAATACGTCGGAATTCATCCGGTGCGACAGCGCTAAATAAGGCATTTAAACCACGGAAATTAAAATTTGCAAGATTAAACTCATTTTCGGTCCATTTATCGATGGGTTTGGGAACACGTTCATTTTCAATAAGATGAGTTGGTGGGGAGTACCCGGTAACAACAGACATCCAAACACGTTCATCGATAGATTTAAGTGCCGATTTCATTCACGCTTTCCAATACGCGTAGTTTCAACCATCAAAAATAGGAAATTTTGAAAATGGGGAAAAATCCATTTTAGCCAAAGATTATTTAAAGGATCGTTTAACGAAATAATTTATCGCTTTGGCTCTGATACCAATTTGAAAAACTTTAATTTCCTTTTTAATGTAAAACACAATAGGGATGATGCGGAAGCGTTGTAAAACAGGTGATGGTTCAACTTTCAAAAATAGCAACAAGTTTTAATTTCTCAAAACAAATTAAAACATAATTCAAGTCCTAGAATTTGCCTAAGTCATGATTATTCATTTAAGCAAAGTTAGGCGAAACCAATTTTAGCAAATGACTTGAATAAACCAATTTTACCCAATATTTAATTTAAGTCCCAAATTAAATGAGTGTGATAATTAAACCAAATTTTATCTTGAAATTATCCTAAGCATGGATTCTAAATTATTGTGCAAGATAAAATAAACAATGTCACACTACGCCGAGATGTACGAGGAAAAACCCAAGATGGGAAACAACCTCGGACGGTCCTAGCCACAAGTCCACTAGATATGGAATTACAATTACAAGACAGGTAGACTTACAACGACTGACTCGATCCCTCTCAAGCCTCGACGCTCCTTCTCGTAGAAACCTCTTCCTAGCGAACAACCTCGGAAAACCACCGCGGTCTCGGAATCCACCGATGGGACTTTATATGGTCACCGTCACCCAAGCATGGAGCCTTTCTCCGTGTGGGTAGAATCTCAACAAAAGTCTTCTTTGTGGTGGGGTGTAGAAGCAAACCCGAAACGTCTCTTGAATTCGGTAGAGAAAACCGGTGCCAAAAACTCCAAGCAATTGATATAAATATAGAAACTTGGATAAACAATTATTGGGTGTAAACTAGAGTGTGTATGAATTTTTCATTAAAAATGAACACTCAAAACTTGAACATTTTCCTAAACTAATTTTGCTCTCAAACTCTCTCTAGGAGATAAACAATGTTGGAAAAATTGTCTTGGAAAATGTGTTTCCCGCACATAATAATGTATGAAAAAAGTTGGTTGAAAACCAAGTGGAGAAGTGGGGAAAAACTGCCAAAAAACTGCTCAAAACCGTTCCCGCCTGGCGTCTCGTTCGAACGAACTTGACTCTCGTTCGAACGAGACTTCTAACGAGCGACCAGCCTGGGCTCGTTAGAATCTCGTTAGATACCTCGTTAGAACGAAAAACTCGTTCGAACGACATATCGAACGACTGGCCAGTTTAGGGTCGTTGGCAAACTCGTTCGAACGAAACTGGTTCGAACGACAAAACTCGTTCGAACGAAATCTGGTTCGAACGAAAAAACTCGTTCGAACGACATTTCTAACGAACGACCAGAAAGTTTGTAAAATTCGATTTTGTCCCAGAAACTTTTATATACTTATTTTAAAGTTCTAAATGATTCTTTCTGAAAATAGAATGCAGTTTTTATTACACCTAACACCCAATACAAATTGTTCCAAGCTCCTATATAAATATAATTACATTCATACCTTGGGAGCATGAACCTTAGTTGATGACGTAGAAACGAGGCACACAAACCGACATTTTGATGAAGCTTTAAATTCTTTGCCGCTACGTCTTCAACACACACTTCATAGGCTTGAGAATATTACAATAAATCACTAACCTATGAATAAATGTTTTTGTCCGGAATTGAGCCAAAACTATATATGGACTCAATTGGAAATTTGTGTCCTTACAAATCTCCCCCTTTGGCTATTCCGGGACAAAAACCAAAACAAAAATCCTAAAGGGCCGTCAAGCTCACTAGACTCAAAACATAACCCGCCCAAACTTGACTCAACCCAAGGATCAAACGCTTTGCCATAGAAAGATGTCGCTTTAGAATAATTCCTGCACACTTAAGCAAACTCATCAAATGCATAGGGAATATCACAATATAAATGCAATTAAATAATTACTCCCCCTAAAATAATTCTCCCCTTTATCAAACAAATGACATTTACTTAGAAAGACGTCTCCCCCTAAGATAAATCTCCCCCAAACTAAGATACAATAATAATAGGATTAGATACCATTTCTCCCCCTATCATCATTCTCCCCCTTTTTGTTCAGGAATAGACAAAGGATAAAGAACTAATAAACATGTTGATGCTTAAAGTGTTAAGACATGAACGCATATGGGCAATAAACGCAAGGCAAAGACAAACAAATATCATATATATATATATATACTATAAATATACCAATAAGTACGTCGCATCTATAGATAGATATAAACACACACATGACACAAAATACAATAAGTTTGCACACTCGTATGGCAAAAATGTGTCATATGGAAACGGAAGTGTAGGGGTGTGAACTATCAGCAATTAAATTTAGACCCAAACACTTAAGAAACGTTCACGAAGTTCTCATTTGATTGCAAACTTCATCACAGTTAAATATAACCTCAAGTGACAATATAAAGATTGAACTCAATGAACAAACATACACAATGCATACAAGCCTAGCATGATGATGATTTTACAAACCAAATAGAGTCATGACATTAAAGACAACTAGGATAAACGGACATTGTGCAAACCGTTGATATACCATCCAATTCTCCCTCAATGAGCATATATATTCTTTTGCATTTTAATGAATATATCAAACAAACATAGGCCTTGGCAATTGTTTTCTTTTTAATGCCAAATATTCTGTTTTTAGGACTTTGGATCACGTATTTCTTTTAGATCCAATCAACGGTGGCTTACTATTCGCAAAGGATCACTTAGTCCTTTCGGAGCCCTTCCCCGTGCACATTTAAATTTATCATGTTTTTCATTTTCACACAAATCTCACATGCAACGGAATCTGACATGCACTAGTCCTCCTAGGTCATAGATATGTAGATGAGTAGATTGGTAGGAGAACACCTCAAAAAGCTCAAATATAACATGTGACATTAAGATTTCAAAAGAGCTCGTGCATGTGTGAAAAGAGGCATATGAAAATAGAATCCATTTAATCAATACAAAATCCAACTACTCCACAAGAATTATGATAAAGAACATTTTAAGGATTGACAATCTAAACCAAAAGTTCTAGCCACGTGGGAGCGTCAAAGGAGGGATTCAAACACAAGTGTATGCCACATAAAGTGTGTCAAACAAAAATACACACAAAATAAAATCTTTTTGAGTTTTTAACATTTTTTAACCAAAAATAAATATATATATACTCAAAAGGATAAACAAAAATCATTTGAATATTTCATTAAGCTCAAATTATCAAGAGATAAAATCCAAATGATAAACAAAAATCTTTTTATATTTTCATTTAAAGCAAACAAAATGAAGGAAATATAATACAAAAGATAAACTTGTCATAACTTCTAGCATATGATATGAAATGAGGCAATGACTAGAAAATGACTAAACCAGCATACATTTAGCATGTGAATATAGCATGAAGTACAAAAGCTAAAGTATGCAAACACTAACACATTCAACCTTTAAATTTAGCAAGGGAGGAAGGATGTGAAAGTAACTGAGAATCAAAATCCCTATTTTGTAAGGCAACCAAGTCGGATTTCCTAACCCAAATTAATGAAGAATTACTATCTTGGGGTGTAGGAACGTTAGCTATCGTGGTTACTTTACTATTGGATTTTCTAGGAATTCGTTTAAGATCTAAACAAAATTTCTTAAGATGACCTTTTCGACCACAATGTGTACAAGTAAGAACATGTCGAAAAGATTTACTTAAGGAGTGATCTTTAAAAGTATTCCTAGTTGATTCTCCTAAAACATTGGTTTGGGCATTATGAGTAAATTCATTACAAGGATTGAAGCCTAAACCACAAGTGTCATTTTTAATTTGGACCGTTCCTAACATTTTATCAAGTTTTTCCGAACGACACTCCAAATCAAATTTGACATTACTAGAATCTTTTAATTTATTTTCCAAATCTAAAATTTTAGATTCTAGTAAAACATTTCGCTCTTCAAAAGCAAGAAGATCCTTTTTCAAGGATTCCATTAAACCCCTAAGACTATCTCTCTCGCCTTCTATGTATTCTAGCTTCTCTCGAAGAGTCCTCTCTCGTGTCCTAAGGTCTTCTATTAAGGCACTATCATCAACGACCTTGACACTCTTTCTTAAACAAGCTTCTAACTTCAAATTAGTTCTTTTCAAATTGATAGATTCTTTATATAATTCATGAAAAGCATTTTGAAGTTCACTCACATCAACCTCTTCTTCATTTTCACTCTCGCTTTCTTCTCCACTCTCGCTATCATTAAAAACAAGGGAATCATGAACAATGACCTTGGAAGTGGCATGTGCTATCGTGTCATCAATCGATGAGTTCTCATTATCACTCACATGACTAGCCATAAAAGCCACAAATTTTTTCTTAGTGGGGGAATCGGGCTTTTCTTCCTTATCACTATCACTAAGGGTTGCATTATATGCAGTGGGTCGTTTACCCTCTTTTCTTAGTTTAGTGGGGCACTCATAAGCCCTATGGCCATAACCTTCACAACCAAAACACTTATTAGACTCGTCCCTATCTAAATTTTCATTACTAGATTTAGGGATCTTCTCGGCTTTAGAAAACTTCTCGCTTTTATCATGTTTAGAAGAATCAAATTTCTTAAAATCATTTTTAACTTTATCTTTGTTAAATTTAAGAAATTTTCTAAATTTATGAGCAAACAAAGCCATATCTTCCGAGTCACTATCACTATCGCTCTCTACTACTTGTTTGACCCCTTTTCGGGCTTTTAAAGCAACGCCCTTTTCAATTTTCTTTTCAGTTTTAGAGGGAAACATATCTAGTTCATAGGTTTGTAAATCACCTACAAGCTCTTCTAATTTTGTAGAGGCTAAAGTGGGTATAGAATTTAAAACGGTCACCTTTGGAATAAATCTATCGGGTAGGGACCTTAAAATTTTCTTTACTACACGGTCGTCAGGTATTTTCTTTCCCAAGTTAAAGGATGAATTAACAATATCAGAAAGTCTAGCATAAAATTTATCAAAAGTTTCTTTTTCATCCATTTTGATAGTTTCAAATTGAGTGGTGAGGTTTTGGAGTTTTGAAGCTTTAACGACACTAGTTCCTTCATGAGTTAATTGTAAAATATCCCAAGCTTCTTTAGCGGTTTCACACGTCATAATACGTCGGAATTCATCCGGTGCGACAACGCTAAATAAGGCATTTAAACCACGGAAATTAAAATTTGCAAGATTAAACTCATTTTCGGTCCATTTATCGATGGGTTTGGGAACACGTTCATTTTCAATAAGATGAGTTGGTGGGGAGTACCCGGTAACAACAGACATCCAAACACGTTCATCGATAGATTTAAGTGCCGATTTCATTCGCGCTTTCCAATACGCGTAGTTTGAACCATCAAAAATAGGAAATTTTGAAAATGGGGAAAAATCCATTTTAGCCAAAGATTATTTAAAGGATCGTTTAACGAAATAATTTATCGCTTTGGCTCTGATACCAATTTGAAAAACTTTAATTTCCTTTTTAATGTAAAACACAATAGGGATGATGCGGAAGCGTTGTAAAACAGGTGATGGTTCAACTTTCAAAAATAGCAACAAGTTTTAATTTCTCAAAACAAATTAAAACATAATTCAAGTCCTAGAATTTGCCTAAGTCATGATTATTCATTTAAGCAAAGTTAGGCGAAACCAATTTTAGCAAATGACTTGAATAAACCAATTTTACCCAATATTTAATTTAAGTCCCAAATTAAATGAGTGTGATAATTAAACCAAATTTTATCTTGAAATTATCCTAAGCATGGATTCTAAATTATTGTGCAAGATAAAATAAACAATGTCACACTACGCCGAGATGTACGAGGAAAAACCCAAGATGGGAAACAACCTCGGACGGTCCTAGCCACAAGTCCACTAGATATGGAATTACAATTACAAGACAGGTAGACTTACAACGACTGACTCGATCCCTCTCAAGCCTCGACGCTCCTTCTCGTAGAAACCTCTTCCTAGCGAACAACCTCGGAAAACCACCGCGGTCTCGGAATCCACCGATGGGACTTTATATGGTCACCGTCACCCAAGCATGGAGCCTTTCTCCGTGTGGGTAGAATCTCAACAAAAGTCTTCTTTGTGATAGGGTGTAGAAGCAAACCCGAAACGTCTCTTGAATTCGGTAGAGAAAACCGGTGCCAAAAACTCCAAGCAATTTATATAAATATAGAAACTTGGATAAACAATTATTGGGTGTAAACTAGAGTGTGTATGAATTTTTCATTAAAAATGAACACTCTAAACTTGAACATTTTCCTAAACTAATTTTTCTCTCAAACTCTCTCTAGGAGATAAACAATGTTGGAAAAATTGTCTTGGAAAATGTGTTTCCCGCACATAATAATGTATGAAAAAAGTTGGTTGAAAACTAAGTGGAGAAGTGGGGAAAAACTGCCAAAAAACTGCTCAAAACCGTTCCCGCCTGGCGTCTCGTTCGAACGAACTTGACTCTCGTTCGAACGAGACTTCTAACGAGCGACCAGCCTGGGCTCGTTAGAATCTCGTTAGATACCTCGTTAGAACGAAAAACTCGTTCGAACGACATATCGAACGACTGGCCAGTTTAGGGTCGTTGGCAAACTCGTTCGAACGAAACTGGTTCGAACGAAACTGGTTCGAACGACAAAACTCGTTCGAACGAAATCTGGTTCGAACGAAAAAACTCGTTCGAACGACATTTCTAACGAACGACCAGAAAGTTTGTAAAATTCGATTTTGGCCCAGAAACTTTTATATACTTATTTTAAAGTTCTAAATGATTCTTTCTGAAAATAGAATGCAGTTTTTATTACACCTAACACCCAATACAAATTGTTCCAAGCTCCTATATAAATATAATTACATTCATACCTTGGGAGCATGGAACCTTAGTTGATGACGTAGAAACGAGGCACACAAACCGGTATTTTGATGAAGCTTTAAATTCTTTGCCGCTACGTCTTCAACACACACTTCATAGGCTTGAGAATATTACAATAAATCACTAACCTATGAATAAATGTTTTTGTCCGGAATTGAGCCAAAACTATATATGGACTCAATTGGAAATTTGTGTCCTTACATTATCATTCCAATTAGTCTTTTAACGAATGTTTGGCCATGTTCAAGAGACTATATAACATTCGAGTTACCGTGAATCTCAAGCCTAAGATGGAGATTTTCTATGATTATGTCCAACTTTGACGGTCCCTATTTTGAACTAGACTAGTGGTGTGAAGGTCATCAATGAGAATTGGGGGAGTTTTACTATTACCAGGGATCTATTTTATTGGACCAAACCCCTAAAAATTATAGCTGGAAAATTTATAGGTTAGCTTTACCTCCCTACTCAATTTTCTCTACAATTTGTCCTAGTTGAAGCCATTATTATTCCTAAAAGGATCCAATCCTCTTATCTTTAATAAATATTCTTTCCTAGATAAATAAACCATTCTAAGCGGCCACAGGACCTATCAAAAAGAGGTTTGAACCTTCAGTTTGAAGGTCTCCAGATTTCTTATTGGCACTACAAATGCCTTTGATAATGGTTGTGCAACCATATTGATATTCAAATCAAGCCTTTTCTTGTGTCTACTACAACGATTATCCCTACTTCTGTTGGCGTTGATAACTTTAAGTATTGCAATACCTTTTGTTGTGTTGATGCTATTAGGCATATAACAATTAATAACTTATTTGAAAACATGTTTAAATGATATGTGGAAGCTAATAATGATAGCCACATAATAAATTTAGGGTACATTGCATAAAAAGGTAACTGCTTCAACTAATTCTCCACCTTTTAACGGGACTAAACTTGTCCTACCAAAGGACAATGAAAAGGAGGGGCAAAAAACTTTTTGTATGAACAATGGATCTGCGAAACTTTCTACTTCTTCTCATGCTCCTTCGAGGTCTACTCAATTTCTTAATATTGATTTTGAAGCCCCCTAATCAAAATGTTTCAAACGTTTTAAAGGAGGAAAACCTGGGCAAGATACTTTCCCTTAAGATATAATAGATTAATCACATTTTTACCTTTAAATTCAACTGAAGGTACTTCAATCATTGTGTAATCTTTTTGCATTTTCATTGCATCTTTTTTATCTTTTACTGAACATAATTTCTCTTGCCCAGTCCTAAACTATCTTGTTAATAAAGAAACCATAGACATAGGGAGTCCTTAAACCTTAAGGCCTTCTATGTAAAATATGTAGCGCACTTAGGTTTTATTACTTTGTGGTAGGGATAGAGATATTACTCTCAACTCTATAAAATAGATTATTAAAGGTGTTGTGCCTCACTCTCGTACATTTAATTAAGTATGTCTAAAAGGTAAATTTAAAACCCCAATACCATTTACTTAGACTTAAATAACCAATTGCACAAACTTGGAGATCATTTCTCCATAATCTTTGGTCACTTTTCAAGAGGAGATGCAATAAATTATTACATAATTCCCATCCTCTTAAACTAAAATAGCTTATCTCACTGATGTAGAACAAAAAATAACAACATTGCTTAGTAGTAAGACTTCCTAGTCAATAGAAAACTTAGATCCCACCTAAGCTTTGGAGCTCCTTAGAAACTTTTCCAAGGTTCCTTTTGATGTCCAACTTTACCTTTTTCCTTTGGAAATTTTTTGGTCTGTTAGAATTTGTATAGTGATATAAATGTTAATAAAAATTTAGACAATGGATGAAGAAGATTACCTCCTCGTTTTCATTTTACTTGTCTTTAATGGCTCAATGTGAGGAGGTAGAGTATAGTTTGGTAAAAGATAAAGATTTGGTCACTTTTCAGCAATTTAAAGCTTTTATTCTTATTAGATCATTTAAGAACAAGAAAGATCAAAAGTCTATCTTACTTGAAGAAAAAATAATGCTGTAAGAATAGCTATCCAAGGTCTATACAAAGTTGTCTAACACTGAAGAGGAAGTTATTGATTTGTCTTCCAAATCGGACTTTGTGGTGGCAAAGCTTCAAGTCTCCACACTTAAGTCATAATATTTTGTCGATAGGCAACTTCAAATTGTAGAGAAAAAATCTATGTATCAAAAGTTCTAGGTCAATTCTAGGTATTTTGCAATCCAACATGTTATTGATGAATAGGTTTAGTACATTATTATGTTATGCCTTTCAATTGCATTGTTTTCCATATTGTTATATAATATGGTTTTAATAATCTTCCATTAGTTTTTCTCATATGAATATTATCATTCAAGTGTTTGAGATGATAAACATTCACCTTTAAACATTTTATGTATTTGATATGCTCCTTCTAATTTGCGATACCATTTTTTAATGGTTGGGTCTCTCAACCCAAGTGGGAGCAATTGTTTCCATGCCAAATCTTCTTCTTGAAGGTTATCTACTTCACCATTTTGTTGTATCTTTCAACATTTATTTTCTTTTAAACTAACATGTTGTTCAAGTCACTAACCATGTCTTCATCTATGCTTTCCAATTCTAAGTGCATTTATTAGTCCTAACCTTTAATTTTTTACTTATATTGAACCACAAACCTTAAATAAATCAATGTGACCTCAAATGTAAGTACAATATCATTACCATATGTTAAAATATAAAGGGCCACTCTTGTGCTTGATCAATTTTAGGTTCTATATGCCCACAACACTTTTCGTAATAAATTGTGACAATCCGTAGGGTACTTCTCAATGACCTTGCATAAAGTTTCCTTGTATCACTTTATTTGTAGCTTTTTTGTCCATTTTACTAGGAATAATATGGTGTAAATTTAGTCAAAGTGATACCTGATATTGAAGTAAAATATAATACTACATACCCTTAAAAATAATCGCATTATTTGTAATGACAGTTTGGGAAATCCCAATATGTAAACAATATCTTGTAAAAAGTCAACCACCTAATTTTGGGTTTCATAGGTTTAACTTTTACACATTTAGGGAAACTACAATTATGAAATCATGTAACTTTTAGTATTGAGGATATATTTTTCCAATCACATTTATTTCATGTCTTCAAAATGGCTAAGGTTTCAATACATACTGAAGATCACTTATTAAAAAATGTTTCAAAGGGCTATGTTGTTGACATCTTTGGCATGTTTTAGTAAACTCAATAATATCTCTCAACATAGTTGGACAAAAACATTAATGCCTACTTAATAACCATCTCATTGTAATAATTGTTGGTGTGCTCCACCCAATCCTTCATGAACTCGACCAATGGCTGTCAAACCCTCTTCTCTCCTAAAACATTTTGGGATCATGCCATCAGCACCCCTTTTGAATAGTTTACCAACATGCATTACATAATTTGTGGATATTAATTTAATAGGTTCATTAGCTTTAATGTTAGTTTACTGCCAGATATTTAAATATTTGCTTTCTCTAGTCATTATGATCATCAATATTATAAGAAATTTATGGCCCTCTATCAGAAATATCATTCTCAAAATTTCCATAAACCTTTACTTGACTTTTGTAATACTCACCCAAAGACATTTTAGATGTATTAATATTTTGTCTTTGATAGTATTAACCAAAAGTCATAGGTTTAAGGGGATTTTGAGAATAATCGTTGCGATTATCCAAAACATTAGAATGGGAAAAGCTTACCCCCATAAGCTCAAGATTGAGATTTCCACGAGATGAATGCATGACCGATAATTCAAGAATTTCTTGCACTCAAATGTAGAAGTCTTACAAAACTAGTTAACAGAGAATGCAAATAGGAAGAAAATATTACGAAATAATAAATCAATCACGATCTAGAATAAAATAATCCCCGACAACGACTCCATTTGATAGACTAAGGAAGAACAGGGCATTCGTGTTACTATGCCCGTCGTTGTTATCGGATCCCACTACTATGCAAAAGCCTAAGCTATGACTACACTCTTTATGGGAGTATAAAAGCTAGCCCGGGTATCGAATCCTCAAGTAATGTTGCTAGACATTAATTGATTTATTACTTCTGAATAAAAGTGCAAAATATGATAGTTTTAGCAAGATATTAATATAGGCTTGTATTTAAACCAAGATTAACAAAATGAGTAAACACTATAGATTGAGAATAATAATACTCACCTCGGGTTAATTAGTATATATGGTTACATGGAAAGACAAGTTTATCAAGATTAAATCTCATTTAATCAATTAATCAAACATAGAGTTGTCACCCTCTAAATCGTCATAAAAGCCTACTATGATTTTGGCGTCAACAAATATCCTCGATATTACGCATTCAAGGTCGTAAATACGGCGCATACATTATATACACCATTAAATCTCATAGGCGAGTATCGAATCCATAAGGAATGAATGTTAGATGTTAATTGACTTATTACTTCTGAATAAAAGTGCAAAAGATGACAGTTTTAACAAGATATCTATCTAGGCATGTATTTAAACTAACATTAACAAAAGGAGTAAAAACTATAGATTAATAATAATATCTCTCACCTAAGGTTAGTTAGTATAAAAGGTTACATGGAAACACAATTTTATTAAGATTAAATCTCATTTTATCAATTAATCAAACCTAGAGTTGTCACCCCCTAAATCATTATAAAAGCCTATTATGATTTTGTCATCAATAAATATCCCCGAGATTATGCAGGCAAGGTCATAAATATGCTGCATACATGATATACACCGTTACATCTCATAGGCATAAAATCAATAACAACCTAACCCATTTAAACTAATCTAAACCATAACCAAAGCAAAGCAACCATTTAATCCAAGGTGAGTTCGATCAATCTCAACCTAAACTAATTTAGCTAGAAATCATATTAAATGCAATGGAAATATAGAAAAGCAAGAAATAAGCAAGTAAAAGTAATATCAAACTAAGAAAACTAATTACCAAAGCTTATGAGAAATACAACTTATATATATGGAAAAGATGATGAATAGTAACCTTACACACAAACCCTTTGAGAGAGAATGGAGAAAGCTCCCAATACCATACAAACCCTACCATTATAATAAAATCTATATTTTGAACTAAAACCCCAACTTACATATAGTAAAATGATTAAACAAAGTAAAATAAAAAGTCTCTCAAAAATATCTGATCTCCGATATGATCAATCGATCGATGGTCGTAATTTATGCCCAATGAGATAAGATATTTATAAAAACTATTATGATTGATCGATTGATGATTCTTATAATTGCCCACTGGTCTCAAGCCAAGGCAAACTTTGTTTCAACGATCGATCGATCGATACTCTGTTTTCTAAGCCAATTTGCGTCAAAATGAGAATTATATTATAGAACGAAAATGACTCTAACTTCATCATCCAAACTCAAAATGGCATGTCGTTTATGAACACACGAAGATAACTCAATGAACTACACTTTCATGGATATCCAGTGCCCAGAACATGAAGTATGAAATTACAAAAATACCCTTGCTTTTGCATCAAATGATGGAACTTTTCCGAAACGCAACCCGATGCTCCATTTAGTGTTCAAGTACCTACAAAAACTCAGATAAGCCTTAAACATCATATATATATCAAACATCAATGTTAAACTATATATGATCGTGAAAGTAGGAAATAACGGAGAAAAAAGTGCTAAAATACATGAGAATAAAAGGTGAAAATATACAATATTCGTATTAGAACTATATTACACGGAATTTACCATTTTCCTCCATTACTTTACACCCAAACAAATTAATACCTCCCCAAATTTGTTCCTCACTAAACCACCAAAATCACACATATTTTTCAGAATTCTAGGGGAATTTTATAGGATTTCCAAAAAGGAACATTGGAATTTATAATGAAGGAACAAGTCCACATCTTATAATATGGGAGTTTTCCATCACAAGGCAATATTTATCCCACTATTACTTTTTAGAGTTTTGTAATACCCCGTACTTTTATAGATATTTAAATTACATATGTGGGTGTAATTTGGTAATTAGACAAAATTACTATGAATAGTAATTTTGGAGTTTATGAGTATAATTTGATAAATTGAGAATTTAAAGCGAGTAGTAAATATTAGTTTGCAAGTGTCGAGTTAATATTTACATGGGTTATATTTTCTTATGGGACTGAGTAAATGAGTCGGAATATTGTTATGTCACGTCGCAATTGGGTAAAGCGACAAAGGATAATATTTTAATTGGAAAACATGCATATTGAGATATGTTGGGTTTAATTAGTGAATTTTAGTTAAATGGATCTGATGAAGATTTTGAGTGCACGGTTGGTTTCGGAATGGCCAAGATAGACAGAATAGAGTATCTAGGAGCAGTGTTTAGGTTCTGGGGACTTTTAGACTAGTAGGGATTCGCATTTGAGTAAACGAGTCATTTTGGGGTTTTATAAGGGATAAGCCCTTATTTCTCTCTTATAAAGGCACGAGAGAGAGAAAGAGAAAGAAAGAAAAGAGAGAAAGAAGAGAAAGAAGAAAGGAAGAGGAGAAAAGAAGAGAGGAAAGGGGTTTTGGGGCCAAACTCCGAGGGATTCGACTCGAGGTCATCGAATTTTATCCACGAGGCAAGTGTTTACTTGCTTTATTTAATTGAGTGTGTGTATCTCATATTATAGTTAGTAAACTATATAATTTGGGTTAGAACCCTTAAAATAAATTTGGAAAATTTGAGTATGAGTTTACAAATTGATGTATTGCAAACTCTTAATGATTTCTAGCGTTAAACTCATGTTAATGGAGTGTATAAGTGGGTAGAAATGGGAGAAAATGAAAAACTAAAGTTTTAATGGTTTTAGGGTTTAAATATAAGGGAAATAGCTTAATACCACAAATTAATTGATGTGTTAGTTATAAACCAGTGTTGGGATGATTATAGTGTTGTTGGTTAAGGTTAGAAACCAAAAAATGGAGAATGGGTTGATATTTAGGTATTTTGGAGAAGATGAAATCGCCCAAACAGTTCCCTCCGAACAGGGCGAATCGATTCGGGTCTAGACCGAATCGATTCGCACAAGGGGACCTGTAAGGCTGTCTCAAGCCGAATCAATTCGGATTGAGACCGAATCGATTCGCCGTTGAGGACCTGCTTGCAGAACACTTTCTGAATCGATTCGGATGGAAATCGAATCGATTCGCTAGCCCAAATCGATTCGCATTTGGGGCGAATCGATTCGCATTTATTGAAATTAGTAGTTTTCTTTCTTTGAGTTTAAGGGGAGTTAAATTGCAATTGGAGATTGTTATGGGGGATTATAGTTATGATAGTAGGACTGCTACATAATGGTATTGAGGGTGAGTAAGCCTTGAGATGAAAGAGGGAACCTCGGGTTTATTTAGTGTACAATCCGGGGGACGGATCTAGTGAATGTTCGGGTCGAGCAACATTCGAGAGGGAGGTCTTCAGTAAGTGTGTAGAGATATTTATGCGGTTAGAATGTATATGGGCTGAATGCATTTGAGTAAATCCTAGGATGCGATTACGATGGAATCTAGGATATGGGCTAACGAGGATTGAGCGACTATCCGGTACGTCTATTGACGACTATTATTATAGGTGATGCGATACCAATGGAACCAAAATAAGTCGATAGTATACTTATTTGATTATTACGAATTGGTATATTCGGGATTATATAAAAATCCTTAAAACTGATTATGGTGCGAGTTATATATTAAGTAAGAGTTTGGAAACATTCGGGGTTATTAGCTATCGCTATGAGAGTTTGGAAATTATAGCCATATATATTGAGAAATGATATATATTATATACGGGAGTTGTTACTGTATATATACGATTTGATACAGAAATAAATATATCTGTATCTGATTGGTATATTTAGATCTTAGAGGTTGGTTCCACAAGCTTTTTCGGGCATAGGGATGGACAGCCAGATTATATATTTTCTCTAGTGTTATCCAGGGAGGTTGCGCGATGAGGGTGAATCCCATGGCATGAGTAGCAGGGAGAGTATATCCCCAGGTCATATCGTCTCGCATATGAGTGCGATAGTTTTATTCCACTTTCAGGAGGGAATATGACTGCCTCCATGACGCGACTTAATATTTGTCTTAAAAGTGCGTATTTATCTAGACTCAAGTGCAAGCCTTGTCGCTCAAGTAATAACCCGGTAAGTCGGGATCGTCTCCACAGGGATCAAAATTGCCAAACACTAACAAGAAAAATTACCAAACCTTGAAATGATTTCTTAAAAGAAATAAAAAGATGATTGATTTTTGGGAAAATTTCTAACAATTTACTTATGAAAAACAATTGGAAATTAACAGCGAAACTTGGGTTTAACAATTTAGAGAAAATTAGGGTAGGGTACAATCCCTCAATCCTTAACAAATTATCCTTTAGAATACTAGAATTATAAATCAAAATTCTTGATTAAATCCAGTCCTTATAAACTCTAAGCATTACATATATGAGGTTCAAGCCCGCATCATATGAAATCAAAGATAAATATAAAGCGGTGAACGACAAATTATACATACAAAGCATTCTTAAACATCTCAAGTACCTAGGGCAAGAGAGATTAAAAGATTTGACAATGTATATATGATTTTCATTCACGATTCAACCAATATTTTCATTTATCTTCTAATTTTCCATACAAATAATTTGTATTAGGATTGAGTTCATGTACCCCAACCCTTGAGAAATTAGCTACTCATGATTTGGTTGAAAAACAAATTCACATATGAAATTATGAAATTGCAGAACATGGTAAGAAATTTGCAAAAATTAAAACAAAAGAGAATAGAATGATATTACTTGAATTCAGCACAAAAACGGAATTGAGATTCAGAATACAAACTAGGGTTCATGCAAATCTTGAAGGAAATGGAAATTTGACCTAAAAATCTGATCTAAAAACTCTCCCTAAAACTCTCAACCCTAGCCTCCTTCAAATGATGTAAAACTTGGCTTTTAATAGCACAAATCATCCAAAGTCGGTCTCCAAATGTGCTTGTGGAACAAGATTCACAGCTAGCACTCATCAAATCTGCACAATAAATGGCAAATTAATGCCAGGCTTTCACATGCCCGGATCGGTCCGGGTCTTAATCGGATCGGTCCGATATCCATCGGATCGGTTCTTTTATTTTCTTCCGGATCGGTCCGTTAGTAATCGGATCGGTTCGATTATTGCTCCCATCGGTTTGCCATCCATCCGGGTTGCACTGGACTTGTGCAAATCGGATCGGTCTGACTCCTACCCGGATCGGTCCGGATTTCTTCTTCTTTGACTTTTTCCTTGCAGCTTTGACTGGCCATATCTTCTTATCTAGACCCCCGATTTGGATGCCGTTTCTTCCTATGCTCTTGTGAACTCATTCTCTTCAACTTCCCTTTTGGTGTCAATTTCGAATTCTGAATGGAATTACACTTTTGCCCTTAGACATTTCTTGCTTGAATCTTTTCTTTTCTTTTGGATTCTTTCTTGCATTCCATTCCTGTAAACTTCATCCAACTTATACAAAACCTAGGGAAAGTTATTAGGAATAGACAATGGAGTGATATGGCATAAAAATGGCTCAATTACATTGTTCGAGATATTAAAATCACTAAATTAAGGAGCTAAATTCTGAAGAATTTATGCTTGGTCAAATCCCCCTAACTTAGGACTTTGCACGTCCCGGGCAATGTATTTTAATCTAACCAATATTCATCTCTCGAAAACTTATTTATTGAAATAGTATTCCACTTTCGCAGGCATGCGATTGCATTTAGCATATGCAACAAGCCTTTAAACCTCTAGGTTACCCTAGTAGGACGAGTTTTGTCTCGTGAGGGTTTGCAGTGAATTTACCCACAAAATTCTTTATTGACTCAAATAAATATCAAAATACCTAAAAATTGTACAATTTAAACTTTTCTAAAAATAATCACCATAAATTCATATTCAACTGTCTCAAACCATAGTGTGTGTGTGCAAAGCCAAAAATTAAACCTCAAACTTCCACCGATTGAGCATCACGTTACTTTCCGAAAATTCGTTTTGATTCAAATTCTTACGGATTGCACTCACAAACGAATTACTCGGATTGTGGTTGTTTTTCTCTCGGTATGCATGATATAAAGAGTAAATATAATGGACACAAATTCATGCATACAAATTTGAAAAGAAGGAAATTTATGGTGAAAAGATCTCATCATCGGAATACAGTTATTTGGAAACGGGAACATCACCTCTAATTCACACCATTTAATCTCTCATATTATCTTTTCATGTCTTAGCTCTCCATGCGGTAATTAATTTCGCAATTCGGACTCAGTTAGGACTTTTGGGTTAAAAGGTGTAAAGGGTAAAAATGGGAATAAACGGAATGTTCGGAATTGGAAAATGTCCTTATGACGTCCATTTGTGCTTTTTCGGGCATTTGCTCATTTTCTCTTTTTTTTTCTATTTTCATTTTTTTCCTTTTCTTTTTTTCTTTTTCTATTTTTGTTGAGCAAATTTTTTTTTTTTTTTGCCCCTTTTTTTGTTGCACAGTTTGGACTTACTTGATGAATTTTCTCTATTTTCTCAATTCCGGGCTATATGGGTTTTTCGGGTTATCAAACGAAAGGGAAAAATTTTATTCGGCTCAAAGTGGGTTGCAAAGGGATAATTTTTTCACAACTTTATTTTAGCTAATATTTTTGGGTAATAAACGAGGGCCTGCTTCATTGTCCAAATTGCTAATCACATTACCATATGCATTTCGAGATTAGTTAAGTTTAGAGATATATTTAGCACGAATTTCGAGACAACACTTCACACATTTCCCATAACCGATCAAAACAAAGGATTGAGATCATCAACGACTTATTAAAACGCTGAAAAGAACTTTGAGTTAATCATAAATTCGGATTGATTTAAAAACTCAAAAAGATCGATAGGCTCGAAATCTCACCGGGTTTGATCAATCTCCACACTTATTCGTAAAGTCGTCAATTTTCTTTCAATTTCCATCTTCGGTCAATTTTGGCTTAGTGCATTATGAATTTTACAATTTGAGACTTTAAATAGAATAAAGGTGATATTTTTGAAAATTTTAAATTTTAATTTTTATTTATTCTGAACAAAAATATTTTTGGCATTTTTTTTTTTCAACACATATATATGAATATAAGCGAAGTTTTATGAATACGCACCTGTCATCCCCCCTAACTCAATGATTTGCATTGTCCTCAATCAAATAGATAAGAGAGAAAAAGAAGACAACATAAAGAGTGCGATAAATAAAACAAGCCAATATCATATTAAGACTGTAGAGTACAAACAAACTGTGAAAACATCTGTGTAAGCAAAACTACAAACATAGGGATAAAAATCCTAACAAGGGAAGGGTATCCTAAGGGGCGGGTGGGGGATGGGAAGTACTGGGATCATATGGATTATAATAGTAGGGAGGAAGAGGGGCCTCGGGTCCCGCCTGGAGACGATACAAGTCGGCCTGCATACGCAAGACCAAACTCATGTCCCTCTCGTAGGAGGACACATGTGCGTCAAAACGCGTCTCAAGAGAGAGAACGCGCTCATGCAAGACCGGATCCTCCGGAACGTAATCCGGATCCGCCGTCTCATCATATTCTGCCTCTTCACCCTCCGCCATTTCCACGTCCTCTTCAGCGACATTCTCCTCTTCATCGTCGTCCTCCTCACTAGAATCGTCGCCGTGCCGAGCACGGACGAGCTGAATTTGCCGCTCACTTCGAGTGCGGGACTCTTGTCCTAAAGGTTTAGGAAGGTTGACAAGATCCTGAGGTGGTACGATACCATCATCCCGAAGCATGGAGGTGATGAGTCGACCATATGGAAGAGGAGTGCGGCCCTTTTTAGCATAGGCCAAAAAAAGGATATCGGTGTAAAATGTTCGGGCCAAATTGATCACAGTCGCCGGGTCGAATAGATGATATACCATGGTGGCTTGGCGAGGCCTCATCGCCGAATCATTAGAAGTTTGCAAAATGTTGGCACAAACGATATGGAAAGTGAATCGTGCCTTGTCGGACAAGCGGCCGACGGGAAATGTCTCGGTGGTCCAAACAGCACCGGGTTGGATTCGCGAGATACAAACTTCTTTTGTGAGGACGGGATCGGGACTTGGATAATCAAATTGGTCCGGAGTGAGCACACCATATGATTCGAGTTTTCGCACCACGAGATCAAGTGAGAATGGGATAGGGATGGAATCCACAAAGTCTTGGGATTCAAATTCAGCGGAACGGACGAGAGATCCGTAAAACTGACGAACTTCATTTTCCCAAACGGCCTCATATGGTTCATTAAAGAAACGGCACCAGCCCCGTGACAGAAAAAGGGCGGTGACAGAATTGGGCATTTGATCCCATAACACTTGTCGCTCGATATGGATTTTGCGTGTAGGGCTGAAAAATTTTCTGCACCAATTGGCTTCTTGGCGGGAACGATACTCTCAATTTCCATTGGGGAGAACTTCAATGGAGGTATATTTCAGGGGAGCAACCATTAGTATGGAGGAAGGAGATAGCTATGGAGATATAAGAGAGAAGATAGGTGGAGGTGTGAAGAAAATGGGTAGGGGGAGGTATGTATTTATAGGAATGAGTGGGTGAAATGGAGGGAATGAATGGGTGGGAAATGAATGGACGAAATTTTGAAGGAAGGGCTGGATTGGGTGAAGTGAAAGGGTGGGGATTGAGGAGGTGGATCGAAGAGGTGTGTCTCTTGGGAAATGAAATCTGCAGAAAATCGGACCGATCCGGTTTTGGGCCGGACTGATCCGCCTCACCGGATCGGTTCTTTTATTACCCCGGACCGATCCGATTTACCGGATCGGTTCTTTTATCTCCCCGGACCGATCCGGATGCTGCATTCCAGAATTCTTCTTCTCTCTTCCTAGAAATGCTCAAACTCAACTCCAAAGGGGATTTTTCAACCTTGCATACTTCCAACTAACCTCGCAACTCATTGATAACGAAACAACCCGCACCTTTCGGATTCTCAACCCTCAGAACGGATTCTAACCTATAACTTCTACATCCTACGACGCATATGTACAACACTCACCCCATACATGTCGGGGGTGCGACGACCTCACTCTCTTTTTCAATCAATCCCCATAAATGGGGTCCGACAACCAGATTGTGTCGGCTTCTTTAACCATGGCTTCCAAATAAGGCTTGAGACGATGCCCATTGACTTTAAAAGTGTTTCCCCCTTTCTCATCTATTATTTCAACGGCTCCATGGGGAAATACCTCTTTCACAATGTACGGACCAGACCATCGTGACCACAATTTACCGGGAAACAAGTGCAACCTCGAGTTGTAGAGAAGTACTTTTTGTCCCAAATGAAAGTCTTTCTTACGAATGATTCCGTCATGAGCTCGTTTCATTCGGTCCTTCGAAATTTTAGCACTTTCATACGCATCATTGCGCATTTCTTCCAACTCATTCAACTGAAGTTTACGTGTTTCACCGGCTTTATCCATTTTGAAGTTCACCCTTTTGATAGCCCAATACGCTTTGTGTTCGATTTCAACCGGAAGATGACAAGGTTTGCCATACACAAATCGAAATGGGGACATCCCAAGGGGATTCTTGTATGCGGTTCTATAAGCCCAGAGAGCATCAGTCAATCTAAGAGACCAGTCTTTCCGATTAGGATCAACTGTCTTCTCCAAGATATTCTTTATCTCCCTATTAGCAAGCTCGGCTTGGCCATTCGATTGGGGGTGATAGGGGGTGCTAACCTTATGGACAATTCCATACTTCCGCATTAGTTTATCCATCGGTCTATTGCAAAAATGAGTTCCATTATCACTAATTATGTCCTTAGGCATACCAAAGCGAGAAAGTATATTTTCTTGAATAAATTTGATCACCACCTTGCTGTCATTCGTCCTTGTAGATATAGCCTCTACCCATTTTGAGACATAATCTACAGCGACTAGGATGTATAGAAAACCAAAATAAGGGGGAAAGGGCCCCATGAAGTCAATTCCCCAACAATCAAACAACTCCAAGACTAAAATAGGGGATAATGTCATCATATCACGGCGAGTAATAGCTCCCATTCTTTGGCATCTATCGCAAGTCTTACAAAAAGCATTCACATCCCGGAAGATTGTGGGCCAATAAAGACCACTTTGAAGGATTTTCGCAGCAGTTTTATTTTTAGAAAAATGACAGCCACATGCTTCCGAATGACAGAATCGAATCACCCCTTGGATTTCCTCATCGGGTACACATCTCCGTATAATTTGGTCAGCACAATACTTAAACAAGTATGGATCATCATAAAAGAACATGCGTGACCAAGTAATGAACCTCCTTCTCTCTTGCGGATTCCAACTAGATGGAACAACTCCATTGACAAGGTAATTGACTATATCCGCAAACCAAGGGAGAGAAGAGGTAGCAAATAGATTCTCATCCGGAAAATACTCGTCTATGGGAATGGGATCAATAGGTACGTCAGACGAGAGTCGTGACAAATGGTCAGCAACGACGTTTTCTACTCCTTTCTTATCTTGAATCGAGAGATAAAACTCTTGTAGGAGTAGGATCCACCTGATTAGACGGGGTTTGGCATCTTTCTTGCTCAAGAGATATTTCAGTGCCGAATGATCAGTGAAGCAAAGTATAGGAGACCCAACAATGTAAGAGCGAAATTTTTCGAGAGCAAAAATGACTGCTAGCAACTCTTTCTCTGTAGTAGAGTAATTAAGCTGAGGGCCAGATAATGTGCGGCTAGCATAGTAAATAACATGAGCTTTCGTGTCTTTCCTCTGTCCAAGAACAGCCCCAATCGCGTAATCACTTGCATCACACATAAGCTCAAAGGGAAGCAACCAATCCGGAGCTTGCATGATAGGAGAAGAAATAAGCATGATTTTGAGTTTATCAAATGCTTCTTGACATGCTTTATTCCACTCAAATGGAGTGTCCTTCATGAGAAGATTACTCAAAGGTCTAGCGATGGCGCTAAAGTCTTTGATAAACCTCCTATAAAATCCAGCATGGCCTAGAAAGGACCTCACATCTTTAAGTGATTTTGGCGGGGGTAACTCAGCTATTACTTCAATTTTTGCTCGATCAACTTCAATCCCCCTATATGAGACTATGTGGCCCAAGACTACACCCTCGGTAACCATGAAATGGTATTTTTCCCAATTGAGGACTAAGTCTTTTTCCACACATCGGAATAGAACTCTCTCAAGATTAGCTAAACAATGGTCAAAAGATGAACCGAAAACGCTAAAATCGTCCATGAACGCCTCAAGACCTTTTTCAATCATATCGCTAAAGAGACTTAACATGCACCTTTGAAAAGTAGCTGGCGCATTACATAACCCAAATGGCATACGTTTATAGGCAAACGTACCAAAAGGACATGTAAAAGTCGTCTTCTCTTGATTAAGAACATCCACTTCAATCTGATTATAACCGGAATACCCATCTAGGAAACAATAGTAAGGATGGCCCGCTACTCGTTCAATAACTTGATCAATAAATGGTAAGGGAAAATGATCTTTTCGAGTTCCGGCATTGAGCTTTCGGTAGTCAATGCAAACACGCCACCCGGTGGTGGTGCGTTGAGGTATTAATTCTCCCTTAGCATTTTCAACCACAGTCATCCCCGATTTCTTTGGAACGACCTGAATTGGGCTCACCCATTTACTATCCGAAATGGGATATATAATTCCAGCATCTAGCAATTTCATGATTTCCGCTCTTACAACATCTTTCATGGTTGGGTTTAATCGCCTTTGCATCTCACGCGAGGGCTTCACTTCTTCCTCAAGATGGATTTTGTGGGTACAAATCAAAGGACTTATACCCTTCAAATCTGCTATGGTCCAACCAAAAGCACTTCTATGTTTTCTCAACACATCTAACAACATACCTTCTTGCCCTTTTTCTAGATGGGAAGACACAACAACAGGAAATGTATCATTCTCACCTAAAAAGGCATATTTGACATGGGAGGGTAGTTTCTTCAACTCCAGACTAGGAAATATATGCTCAGAGGGGACCATGGGTGTCTCCCTCGGAGGCAATTCTTCATACCTAGAAATCCAGTCAACCGCTCTCAAACTCTCAAAACTCTCTTCCTCTTGTAACCAAATTTTCAACTCTTCCACTCTCTCTCAAACTCAGTATAATCACTCATTGGAGTACCACTTTGCCCTAAGCACACTTTCAGAGCATCTCCTCCTATGATTTTTTCAATATTTTCATCCACCACTTCCTCAATAAGATCCACTTCAAGAATCTCATCCTCATCACCCATTTGGTTAGTGACATTGAAAATATTAGTCTCGAGAGTCATGTTTCCAAAAGTGAGTTTCATTTGGCCATTCCGTGTATTGATCAAAGCATTAGCGGTAGCTAAGAACGGTCAGCCCAATATAATTGGAACATGATTTCTCGTATGGGGAACAGGTTCGGTGTCCCAAATAACAAAATCAACGGGAAAGTAGAACGTATCCACTTGAACTATCACGTCTTCGACAATCCCACGAGGCACTTTGACTGTTCTATCCGCTAACTGTAGAGTGATTCGGGTAGGTTTTAAATCACCTAAATCAAGCTTCTTATAGATGGAGTATGGGAGGATGTTTACACTCGCACCTAAATCAAGCAATGCTCTTTCCACTCTCATTTCTCCTATGATACACGAAATGGTAGGTGAACCTGGATCTTTAAATTTTGGTGGAAGATCATTGAGAAGAACTGAGCTCACATTTTGTGCCAAGAAAACATTTTTCTTCACCTTAAGACGTCTCTTGACAGTCAAAAGATCTTTAATAACCTTAGCATATGCTGGAATTTGTTGAATAGCATCAAGGAATGGCAAGTTCAATTTTACTTGTTTCAACACATCCAACACCTCGGTATGCGAAGCACCTTTCTGGGGTGACTCTAAGCGTTGAGGAAATGGAGCAGCAGTAGGCAACTTGACTTCAATATCAGGCTCAACTTCCGCATCTTTCAATTCTTTTTCTAAGGAAGGTTTTTCAGACTCGGAAATTTTAGGTTCCTTTGCAATCTCGGGTTCCACTCCATCATCATTCTCCTTTGGCAATTTAGGTGCTAGATCAATCACGCGGCCACTACGAAGAGTAGTAACAACTTGACATTGTTCTTGCAAATCTGATGATGTGGAGCAAACCGTGGGTTGACCTTGAAGAGGTGGTCTTTGGCCTTGGGCTGGAAGTTTACCCTTCTCTTGAGTATTCACCGCAGACTGCAACCTAGAGATGTTAGTATGCATTTCAGCGAACATTCGCTCAAATTTAGCATCTCTCTCTTTTTGGGATTGGATAAATTGATTGAAATTATCTTCAAGAGATCTCCTAGGTGGAGGTACATAAGGACCAGGAGGTGGTACTTGCATAGGATTTGCCACTTGCTGAAATTGAGGGGGTTGTGGTAGAGTCATCTGTGGGTTAGGAACCATCCCTCCTTGGGGTTGTCCATAATTGAACCCGGGATTCCTCCATGATTGATTATATGCATTCCCTTGCTGAGCATTATAATTTCCTCGAAAACCTCCTATTGCATCAACCTGTTCAGTGTACATGGCCTTGTATGCAGGAATAGTAGGACATCCTTCGCTAGAATGGCCTGCATTACAAATGGCACAAACCTTCTCATTTCCGGCATGTACGGGTCCAGACACATCTCTCAATCGCACTTCAAGCATATCTCTGAAATTCTTCTCCAATTGGTCAAATTTTCGATCCAACAAAGTGTCCTTATCCAAGTGATAGATACCGGACGCAGCAAGCAAGTTGGACACTTGTCGATTTCGGTTTTGACTATTGGGGTTAGAAACATCCCATGATTGCGTAGTCTCTGATACATATCTCAAATGGGCCTCAGCATCGCTAGAATCTAAATCCCAAAAAGGTCTTTCACACATGGTTTGAACAAGCTGTTTGGATGCTAAAGTAAGGCCTTGATGGAAAAATGAAATCAGATGATGTTTTTCAAAACCATGATGTGGGCACGCATTAACTAACTCCTGATATCTCTCCCAACACTTATCAAAAGACTCATTCTCATTTTGACGAAAAGCTTGAATTTGGGCTTTAACAGAATTGGTTTTGTGTTATGGAAAAAATTTTGAGATAAACTTGTTTTGCATATCTCTCCAGGATAAAACAGAATTTGGGGGCAGGGACCATAACCAAGTTTTCGCTTTATCCTTTAAGGAAAAAGGAAAGAGCTTCAACCGGATCACTTCTTGTGGAAAAGTTTGATCTCCAAATGTCTCACACGTATCTTCGAATTCTCGTATATGGAGATATGGTTTTTCCGAATCCATCCCATGAAATGTAGGAAGAATTTGGATCATTCCATTTCGAAAGTGGAACTGACCGGCATTATACGGGAGTAAAATGCAACCAGGGGTAACAGTTCTCTCCGGAAATAAAAGATCTTTCATGGGTTGATATGGTACATCATCCTCTCCCGCACCAACACCGACACTACCATGATCCGACATATTGGTACCGAAAGGCTCAGAATTCTCACTCAAGGTTTGACTCAAAGAACGACTTGTGATGGAATTATTAGTCGAAGGAGGTGGAACCCAAAAAGGCAAAGACTCAGAATTTTCAGACCTGGCTTCGGCAATAGGATTTTCGTGAATTTGGGTGGGAGATGAATTCTGCATATAAGCACACAAGAGAAAAAAATGATTTTTTTTTTTTTTTTTTTTTTTTTGAAATCACTTGTAGATAACAATAACTTTCATGAAAATTTAACAATTTTAGATCCCCGGCAACGGCGCCAAAAACTTGACGCGACTTAATATTTGTCTTAAAAGTGCGTATTTATCTAGACTCAAGTGCAAGCCTTGTCGCTCAAGTAATAACCCGGTAAGTCGGGATCGTCTCCATAGGGATCAAAATTGCCAAACACTAACTAGAAAAATTACCAAACCTTGAAATGATTTCTTAAAAGAAATAAAAAGACGATTGATTTTTGGGAAAATTTCTAACAATTTACTTATGAAAAACAATTGGAAATTAACAGCGAAACTTGGGTTTAACAATTTAGAGAAAATTAGGGTAGGGTACAATCCCTCAATCCTTAACAAATTGTCCTTTAGAATACTAGAATTATAAATCAAAATTCTTGATTAAATCCAGTCCTTATAAACTCTAAGCATTACATATATGAGGTTCAAGCCCGCATCATATGAAATCAAAGATAAATATAAAGCGGTGAACGACAAATTATACATATAAAGCATTCTTAAACATCTCAAGTACCTAGGGCAAGAGAGATTAAAAGATTTGACAATGTATATATGATTTTCATTCACGATTCAACCAATATTTTCATTTATCTTCTAATTTTCCATACAAATAATTTGTATTAGGATTGAGTTCATGTACCCCAACCCTTGAGAAATTAGCTACTCATGATTTGGTTGAAAAACAAATTCACATATGAAATTATGAAACTGCAGAACATGGTAAGAAATTTGCAAAAATTAAAACAAAAGAGCATTGAATGATACTACTTGAATTCAGCACAAAAACGGAATTGAGATTCAGAATACAAACTAGGGTTCATGCAAATCTTGAAGGAAATGGAAATTTGACCTAAAAATCTGATCTAAAAACTCTCCCTAAAACTCTCAACCCTAGCCTCCTTCAAATGATGTAAAACTTGGCTTTTTATAGCACAAATCATCCAAAGTCGGTCTCCAAATGTGCTTGTGGAACAAGATTCACAGCTAGCACTCATCAAATCTGCACAATAAATGGCAAATTAATGCCAGGCTTTCGCATGCCCGGATCGGTCCGGGTCTTAATCGGATCGGTCCGATATCCATCGGATCGGTTCTTTTATTTTCTTCCGGATCGGTCCGTTAGTAATCGGATCGGTTCGATTATTGCTCCCATCGGTTTGCCATCCATCCGGGTTGCACTGGACGTGTGCAAATCGGATCGGTCCGACTCCTACCCGGATCGGTCCGGATTTCTTCTTCTTTGACTTTTTCCTTGCAGCTTTGACTGGCCATATCTTCTTATCTAGACCTCCGATTTGGATGTCGTTTCTTCCTATGCTCTTGTGAACTCATTCTCTTCAACTTCCCTTTTGGTGTCACTTTCGAATTCTGAATGGAATTACACTTTTGCCCTTAGACATTTCTTGCTTGAATCTTTTCTTTTCTTTTGGATTCTTTCTTGCATTCCATTCCTGTAAACTTCATCCAACTTATACAAAACCTAGGGAAAGTTGTTAGGAATAGACAATGGAGTGATATGGCATAAAAATGGCTCAATTACATTGTTCGAGATATTAAAATCACTAAATTAAGGAGCTAAATTTTGAAGAATTTATGCTTGGTCACTCCACCGTTGTGTGTTTTTACCATGACCATGAGTGAGTTTGGCTTGGTACCGTGGTTGATTGAGTAAACCCGGATGCGAATAGGCGCTTGAGTCTGCATCCTTGAGTTATAGCTCGATGGGATGGTTATTATACTTATGATTGTAATAGGTATAATTATACTTGTTGTGTATAGTATATTGCTTGTATATGAAGACAAGATATCATATAGATTTAACTTGTGTAAAGAGTAAAATGAATAAGGGTTTATTCTTCTTCCGGGAGACTTATATCCGGATTAATACAATGTAAATTGAATATTAAAATGAGAATTATATATACAAGATTTTATATACTAAAGTGAAAATGGTATTTTAAACTAGTGAAAGTTACGATTTATGAACGGTATAGTTATATATAGAAACGAGAGCTATATATATAGAACATCGATGATTATATCAACTAAAAGCTTATGTAATATCTTACGGTATAACCTACATTATATCACACAAGGTAGGTGATAGTTAGGAGGATTTAGAAGATGGGTGTAAGAGATTAGTTACGCAAGGTATCTTAACTAGGTTGTTTAAAACGTATGCGATAGGTGTGCACTATTAGAAGAGGGGTGAGGTGTATCTCATAAGAGTGTGATACCAGTTTAAATATGAGATATTTCATATTTTAAAATATGGAATTTGTGCACTTGCTAAATATTTTCAAAAACTCGGGCTCTGACATGTTTCTCTATTTGTCCCCTCGCTTGCTATATATGTAAATATATTAGGTGTCCAGGCCGGGGACGCCTGGATGATGATCCTTTCGAGTCGGACGTTTGTTGTAGTAGATGTGGATGCAAGCATGTTTATTTTAGACGCTTCTATCCTTGTGATCTAGATAGGAAGAATTGTAGTAACATTCAGGCCGATAGCCCAACTGCATTCATTTATTATTTTATCGCCTTTTTTGTGCGGCATTCGATTTGGTTGTATTATGTTAAACCGATGTAACACCCCGTATTTTTGAGGATAAATAATTTATCTAATTTGGAGAATTAGATTTTAAACTAAATGATGATTTGGAGAATTTATTTAAATTAGAAGATTCAATTTATTTGGAGAATTGAGATTTAAATTAATTTGGGTTATTTCTTTTAAGAATACATGTGTCGTAAATTGAGGTTGAAACTTGAGATTTTAGTTAAGTAACTCAGATGATAATTCTAAGTGTACGGTTGAGTCCGGAATGGTCGAGATAGTCAAAATAGAGTATCCGGGGGTATTAATTGGGTCTCGGGATATTTTTAGACATAATCGGGCCCATACGGGAGTGTTTGGGCCATTTTAATAAAGCCTAAAAACGGGATTGGCATAATAAAATCAAAATGTGATAGGGTATGGCAGCCATAATTCATTTTAGAAAAAACATAGTTATAGAGGAGAAAAGAGGGATCAAGTGGGAGAGCTTTTGAGAGTTAAGCCAAGAGGAGATTGATGTGTTCTTCGTCAAAATCTCCATCTACATCAAAGGATCAGACTCTACGAAATTTCCAAGCAAGTAGTTAAACTTTCTTTCATTTAAATTGCGTCATTGCGATTCATATCATGGTGGATGCAAACCATATTCATTTTGGGATGAGTTATTATAGCAAAATTCATTTTTTGGAGGGTATCACATGTTAAATCTAGGTTTTGGGGTTTTAAGCATTAAGGGTGAAATTGATGTTTAATTAATGTGAGAATAATATCATATGAGCCTAGAATATGATTTATAATCGAAGACCTATAGAAATTGTTGTCGAATTCGGATTATTGAATCGAATTGAGAATTGTTATTTAAGGGGTATTGAGAAAAACCCAATTTTTGAACCCTAGAATTTTAATGAAAATCACTGAGGATTAATGTCATATATTAGTTTTTGAACATGTTTATAGATGAAATAAATATGGGAGATAAAGTAATCGAGGTCTGGATTGAAGTTGGAAAGCTTCGGAGTTTAAAAATGGTGGAAAAAGCACTCGGGGAAGATGACTGGTATCTGGTCGATCGGTCGATCGAACCAATTCGTCGATCGATTGACCACTTCAGTTATTGTAAAACATGATATTGTAGATCTTTTACTCACGGTCGCGTAGGCACTGACTTCGTATTTTTCTGATTTTTTTTTATCTGATATGATTTTTCTACGATAGGGTGCGCAAGACCGACATCTTTAGGAAGAAATAAATTTGGGTCCGTAGATGAGTGACGGACTTTGGAAAAATATGAAGGAACATTATTTTATCCTTGAATTAGATAGGTATGAATCTTGGGTATGAATTTAGGAGTATTTATAATGAATGACACACGATAATATATGTCAAAAATATACGAACGTATTCGAATGGGAATTTTGGATGAATTTAGCATACGGGCTCGTATCTTAAGATGGAATTTAATTGATAGAAATTAAATGGAACCTAATACTTAGAGTCTTATGGGATGATTATTAAGTACTATTAAATTTAATAAGGGTGTTAAACTTCTCAACCGAATTTGGTGACATGAATTCTAAAAGGTTAAAATACGAACCAATAAATGGAGTCCGGATATTTTGGTTGAGTGATACCACTTGAAAAAAATTAATTGAGGTGATAGTAATTAAATTAAGGGTCGGGGTTTTGACTTTGATAGTTCTCAGGCTAGTGCTACGGGAGTTAGGCACAGATTAGACGGTTTAATTTATTATAGAGATATATAATAAATTATCGAATAGTGAATTTAACGAGAGGTGTTAACCTTAATAGTGGATTTTTGTGTAACAAATTCTAGAGGGTGAAGATACAGGTCGTACGAGTTAGTCGGAGTATTGTAGTTGGGCGACACTACTTTAATAAATTAATTTATGTGAAATTGATTAGATTAATCGGTGTAATTTGAAATGTAACGGATTTGGGGAATGATCCAACCTGTGACTTAGATCAGTAGGATATGAGTGAATTACCTACTGAAATATTTTAAAGGATAATTGGCACACTTCGAGTACTGAGGGATACGCGGGAATATACAATAAGAAGTGTAATTGGAATTAAATAATGCCTAGGATATTCGGGAGATATATATGCTATGTATGGAATATATAATATAGGTTGTGTGTATACCTATACTGATTTGTATGATTTATTATGTGTATGACATACCTACCATACTTGCTATCACGGGAGGTTGATTTTCGAAAAAGGACCATCTTATCTTTATGTGCCTTCAGGGGGATTTAGATTGGTACCTTAAGGACATAGGACTATGAATGACTTATTTGTGAGTTGATAAGTCAGTTGACCATGGGAGCGTAGGTATGTGCGTGACCCATGGGTATGTGAACTATGTTCCCCTCTAATATGTGTGATTTGTATTGATACGGTTCCATAGTGATTCGGAATCCGTAGTCCTTTATACAGTGCGTGATGTACTGGGACTTGATAGCAGAGTATGCATGCACCGCAGGTCCAAGCCTAGGGGTGCTGTATTGTATATATATAATTAGTGTGATAAATATATATACTTGTGATTTATTCTACTACGTGTGTTTGGTAGATGATGTACTAGGACATTATAGCATAATATACTCGCACCGCAACTCAGTTTATTCTACTGTGTGAGCTTAGTAGAAGAGAAAGATAGTGACATTAAAAATAACTATATTGTGGAGAGAAATAAACATATATTGAGAAATTCATAATGGGATAAAAGACATAGAAATTCAGTAACATATTGTATGGGTAATACGGGTGGGTACAATAAATTAGTATGTAGAAGGAGACTTGTTATGACTAGTTAGGTGGGGTAGCTTAACTAGGAAAGGTAGAAGGCAGCGTTAAGTGTGCACAATAGATGAGGGGTGAGCTATGTCTCAAGAGAGTGCGACACTAGCTTAATTATGAAAAGTGAGCATGCATATTTAATTATTGAAATTTAATTGCTTGCTAAATATTTTCAAAATATTTTAATTGGGCTCTGACCCATGTCAAAATCTTTTCCAAAACATTTTAGGTATCCAACCACAGGGATGCCCAGTTTGAGGATTCTATCCAGGGATGCGTAGCTGCAGCTCGTATGGAAGTTGCAGGACTTTGCTATAGACGTTTCTCTCATTTATTCCTAGTGTAGGAACTTTTCAGTACTCATTTGGGCATGTCGCCCACAGATTTTTTATTTAGTTTACTTATCGGATTTTGTGTATCCAGGTTATTATTTTAGTTAGTGTTGTATTTTATTATTGAACCGATAGTTGATTCAGTTATCTTAATTTATGTTATTTATCTGTGTGGAATTTAATTATTAATTGTTTTGGTGGTTTTATTTTTATTTAGTATCCGCATGTTGTTAATTAATGAAAGATAAAATTTGGTAACAGTTTAATTAAATTACTAGGTGGTTAGTAACTTTAAAAAGTTTTCAACAGTGATGCTAAGAATGAGCCATATGAGACCAACGTTTTATTTTAATCACAGGATGGCCACCCGGTATTTTAGTAGGCGGGGTGTCACAACCGAGTGTTCGATTATTTTTTATTTCATTTCAATTTCGTATATATAAACTGTGTGAATGTTTTACTTGGTTGGTTTGGTTAAAAAGATTAGTTAATTTAAAATTTTGACGTTAGCCTAATAAGTTATTAGTAATTAAATTGGTTTTCGACAGTGATGCTAAGAATGAACCATATGAGACTCCTATTTTAATTTGGTATAGGATTGATCATCCGGTATTTTATTAAGTTTTTAGTGTCATGTATCACCTAAATATAATTTTAATATTAAATCCATTAAAACGATAATTAGGTTGATCAGTTTAGTTGTGTTTTGAGAAAAGGTCAATGCTATATTGAAATCTCTAATTAAGATTCGAATTCCTATTTTTTTTTATATTAATGTTGAATTATAATTGAGCCCTTATGATATGAATAAAATGGTCGCACGCGTTATGTACTAAAATGTGATGATGATGATGATTTTTATTCAAAGCGTGAACTTTATAATATCATATTTTGGGTATTAATTTAAGAACTTGATTACATGATTTTAAATATGGCCATGAAATATTATTCTCTATAATATGTTAGAAAAATACAAGGATAGAGATAAATACTCCATAATATTTTCCTGAAAATATGTAATATAATCATTATTTCACACATGTAATGCATGCGTGCACCAACTAGTTATTATAAAGGCATTTTGGTAGGAAATTTTTATGTATGTGTTAAAGAAAATCTAAAACTAAATAAATAAGTGTTAAAATTATATAGTAAATGAAAGCATAACAATTCCAATAAGATGGAGTCCTAGATCTAGGTAATGCGTATGCCAATGGTTGTGGTGTTGTGGGCCCAGTATTTGTCACGAGAGAAAGGGGGAGATGATGAAGGCTATGTGTGTATCCTTAAAGAGGGGATAATGTTTGTCTCTTTGTCTCCATTTCTCTTTGAGGTCTTTTTTGCTCCCGGAAACTGTTCGACACCGTATCCAGATTTATGTGCACCCCTATCGACCTAAGTCATTCTTTTCGCGAGGGGTTGTTTGATTATTCAGAGTCGTCAGTTTATTTTATTTAAAAACAAATAAAATGGGTCGGGTTATCCCTTTGAGGTTTACCATAAGGCATGTTGTGGCCTATTAATGTTCCATAGATTCTTGGTGTGGGTTCGAGAATCGGGTTATGAGTGAGGAAGGTATTAAGCACCCCACCTTTTTATGATTACTTATTTATGTACTTATTATCGCATTTTACTTTATGTTACATTCAATTTTATTTTAGAACATGTTGAGAGAACTTAGTTTATTAGAATCCCTTAAAACATAAACACATTCTTAGGTATTAAAAAAGGCTTTGCGAGAAGAGTGGGAACATCACTAATGGCTATATGGGTACAGAAGCATGCACGTATATGAATATGTATACGGATAATGGTAGGTTGTTAGTATACATGGACTTGTATAATAGAAGGTCGTTAGTGTTTGTATGTGTAATAGAAGTTCATTACTGTGGATGGGTGTAACGGAGGGTCATTAGTGGGTTTAGTTTGGGAACATCACAAATGGATATATGGATACATAAGCGTGCACATGAACGAACATATATATGGATAACGGAAGATCATTAGTGTGTGTGGGATTGTATAATAGTGTCCATCCCACAGCCTCCCTTTTCCAAATTCCATCCGGCGAGCGCTCAAGGTTGCGTCCTTTCTCAGGGCGATTAGTAATCGTCATTGTGGAGGATAATGTGTATATATAGAGTCGTCAGCCTATTTTGCACAAAACATGCAAAAGAAATGTCTCCACCTTGAGATAACGACATCAAGGACAATGCTAATGCTTGCGAGACTAAGTAGTTCAAAGGTCTGGGGACTAAGTTACGGAATGAAAAGGTGTTAGACACCCATCTCGTCCTTTCAGTCACTCAGGGGCATATTTTAATCTTATCCCGTTAAACTCCGTGAAGTGTGTGCTCATATGCATAATATAGGTGAAGAATATAACCATTCAACTTGCATCATGGAAAAGGAAATAGTGAATTCATCCTTAGAAGTATTCCTGAAAATAATAATTCAAAATATAATATGAGTGTTTGTTGAACCACAAGTCGCTATGGACTAGCGAATGTATACATCAAATGAAACACAGATATGTAAGAAATATGAACTCATAAAGAATATATATATATATATATATATATATATATATATATGCCAAGAGGGAAACATATAAGCATGCATAAAGGAGGACTCGAATCTCGAGATCAACCCATGGGGCATCAAAGTCCACGTAGTTTGAAGGTAACATAAGGTGGGGGTTAATCGATAAATCCAAACGGGGGATTTCTCTTATGTATGTGTGTAGAGAAAATGTGCTTTAAGAGTGAGAATGTGAGGTGAGAATTCCTCTTTGGGAATTTATACATAAACCCTCTTTTTCTTGTTTTGGAATTTTTTTTATGAACATAGAGTGTGTGAAAATACTACTAATAAAGGTTTGAGATTAATATATGTGATCTAATGAAACAAAAATTCTAAAGTATAAATGAAGAAAATGATACTAAAATGAGAAAATTAGAGAAAACGATGGAATTGGACCTCCTTATGAATGTTTAATGTTGATCTTGAATATAGATATGATAATATTATAATAGCATGAAAATGGTATGGAGAGGTAATGGGGAATTACCAAGTTAGGTAAGAAAGTGATGGAATGGAATATGGGAAAATGTTTTTTTGTAAAGGAAGAGCTCTGAATTCGAGAGAATGTTCTCTGAATTGTTGAGAGGGTGCTCTTAGTGTTGATTTTAAGATAAGATCGTGGCCTCTATTTATATGGACAAGAGGGGTGATGATCAGCACGGTTGTGGACCTACTTATAGGCATATCCCCTCAGGCACACTGCTGATAGGTAGGGTCCCTGTGGTGCTATTTGGTAGTCTGGAACAGGTTTTCGAAAAAATGATCATAAAATGGTAGTAATAAGTCATAATCATGTACGGGATGGACCGTTGGAAAGGGTATTCAAATCCCTCTAATAATCCATTGAGCCTCTCCCGGGTTTGCAGTTGACCAAGGTCAAATGGGGCCTAAAATCACCCGTTGGTCACTGGACATGAATTTTTTGGAGGAAAACGAATCCTTCTTCCAAATCATAAGGTCGATTGGCACGCGGGATGGGCTTTTGTAAAGGATATTCAGTGCCCTTCGAGATTTCATTCAGTTTTATTCGGTTCGAAGAGCTGACCAACGTCAAATGGGGCCCAAGAGTACCTGGTGACCCTTTAGGGTAAAATGGGTTGTTCGTCTGTACAATAAGGTTATTCTCACATGTGGTAGACCATTAGAAAGGGAATTCATAGCCCTTCAAAGATTCATTGATATTTGTTCAAGCTGAAGAGTTTACCAAAGTTAAAGGGGGCCCGAGGGCACCCAATGTCTTTTAGATCAGTTTTTGAAGTAAAGCACATCGTTCATTCGAACCGTGAGGTTAATTAACAAATAAGACAGACCATTGGAAAGGGTATTCAGATCCCTTTGAATATTCATCGAGCTTCTTCTCAAGCGAGAGAGTTCACCAGAGTAAAACGAGTCCCAAGAGTGTCAGGTGGCCTCTAGATTGGTACTTAGAGTAAAATAGATCGTTCGTTCGAATCGTAAGGTCGATTCATACATGGGATGGACTATTAGAAATGCGATTCAAATACCTTCAATAATTCATTGAGTCTATGCTTGAGAAAGAGAGTTGACCGGAGTCAAACGGGGCCGCCTGAGAGCGCTCGGTGGCCTCTAAATCGGTTCTCGAAGTAAAACGGACTGTTTGTCTGAACTGGTCAATTTGTGCATGGAGAAAATTTTTAGAAAGTATATTTAGATCTCTTCAAAGATTCATTGAGCTTCTGCTCGAGCGAGGGAGTTGATCAGAGTCAAATGGGGCTTGGGAGAGCCCGATAGCCTCTAGATCGGTACTCGAAGTATGACCTAGGGTTTATGGTGAACGAGTAAGTGTTAGGGAACTAAGGAGGTGCTTAGGAGAGTCCTAGGATGGGGTGTCTATAGAAATCTCCTCGACGGGTGATCTTGGAACAAGTGAAGGTCGTTGAATGATAGATGATTTGTCCCGAATCATAACACTTATTACCCGTGAACTTATACTTTTTAGCCCCCTCAGGTACTTTAATATCTATATTTATGCTCGTTAATCAGATAACCTTCGTTTTATATGATAACATGTTATTTGAGTTATTATTGAGATTTTTTAGGTGTTATAGTACTTAGTATGAAGTTTGGGCGCATTCCGATAAAGTTTCTTCGCAAATCGCACGTTCAGGGGCATTGTCGAAATTTCACACTTTGTTTTTTTTGCTCAAAGTCTTCACCAAAGTTGAATCCCTTGGAACAAGCTTCATACGGTGCGTGAATGGTGCTTGAATCGAATTCCGAACTAAGAAAACACAGACCTTTAATCGGGGAAGAATTATAAGGGAATTCATTTAACTAACAATTTAAATAATGCCACATGTGTCCTCCTCAAAATTAGAATTGCAGCAAGCTTTAGAAATGGCGATTTGGGTTTATTCTCGGGCTTTGACCACACACAAATTGAGTTGATGGCGGTCCAAATTGATGATAATCATTGACCACACACAATTCAAACTAGGTTTTTGGCCATTGATGGAGCTTGGGTTTCATAGTTTGGGCCATTAAAGGACATGGAGGTTGTTGCCTTTTTTGGGAAATGGGTCTCGGCTAAAGAGCATTGGAATGGTCATGGATTTTGGAATAATTAACAGTAGCCATGGCGGGTCTTGTACTTTACGGATGTAGCAAGTCTCGATTTACATTGATATGGGTTTTGAGCCATGGAAAATCCGTATTAGAAGAGAAACCATGGAAGTTGTGGTATCATCATAGGTGGATGCGAAGTGGGATATTGATGCAGCGCCGGTCGATCGCGCTTTGGACGTCGGTGGACTAGGTTTTGGGATTTTGGCTTTGATCTGAGGCAGTGTACTCCCCCTTACCACGCGGTCGACCACGATTTGGCCACTAATTGACCTGGGCTCTGTTTTCTTTTACCCGAGAGTGTTTATCTGTTACTCACTTCTTTCCTTTACTTTTTTATTTCCTTTTTTCTTTTCTTTTATTGTGTAATTCTAACTTAAACCCTTTTTATTCTGTTTTTCTTTTTTCTTTATTTCCTTTTTCCAACTTAGTATAAATATCCCCATTAGTTTATTTTTGTTGACATCTTGTAATTTGCTTAGTTAGAGTTTTAGGAGGCTAGGGTTTGGAGAGTTTTGAGTGTGCTATTTTCTCTCTCCAAGGGTTTGCTCATATAAAGGGGTTTGCCCGTCGCGGTTGTGTAAGAACACTATACATCGTCTTCTCCATTTATCCAAGCTTCCATTTCTTTATTTACTTGCTTTATTTCATTTCTTTGTAGTGTAAATTTCCTTGCTTTCATTTATTTCTTTCTTTAAATACATGCATTTAATATGATTTCTAGCTAATTTATATTAGGTTTTGTTGGATTCAACTCACCTAGGGTTGATTTGGTTGCTTTGCTTTGGTGATGGATTTTCACGGGTTTATTTTGATTGGGTTGTCCTAGTTGTTATGCTTAGGAGATTTAACAGGTTATATCATGTATGCTCCATATTTACGACCTTGCGTGCGTGATTTTTGGGGTATTTTTTTACGCCAAAATCATAGTAGGCTTTTATGCGAACTTAAGGTTGTGACAACCCTCGATTTAATTAATTGACGAAACGAGACGCAATCTTAATAACTCATGAACCCATCTAACTCTTATACCAATTAACTCGGGGTGAGGGATATCCGATGCAACCTATAGTTTTTATTCTCTTTGTTAACGTAGTTTAAATACACTCGCCTAGTATAATCTTTTCTTTTAGTTATCTTTTCCTTTTTTTAGCATCACCTTTTACACTTTTATTTAGAAGTATTAAACCGATTAAATTCTAGCAACTTGTCTCTTGGGATTTTCGATACCCGAACTTGGCCGCTATACTCCCTTAAAAGAGTGTAGTCATAAGTTTAGGTTTCTGTATTAAGGCGGCGAACAAAAAACAATGATCAACATTTTGACACGCGCTACTTTTCACCCTTAATCAATAGACACCACATCGACATTAGAGAATAGGATTTTAGGTTACTTATATGGACCTAGATGATGAGGGTGACCAATTCATAGGGTTGAGGTCAGTTCTGAGGACCTAAGGAGATGAGGATGACCAATCCAGTGGGTTGAGGTCAATTTTTAGGACCTAAGAGGACAGGGATGACCAGTTTAACGGGTCAAGGATGTATTAATGTTGATTCTAAGGGCCTAGGGTAACAAATTCAATGGGTCAAGGTCATTTTAAAGACTTAAGGATACGAGCATGATCGATTTAGTGGGTCAAGGTCGATTATAAGGACCTAAAGTTGTGCTGGGGATGACCGATTCTGAGGGCCGAGGTTAATTTTGAGGACCTAAAGTCATAACAACCGATTCTGAGGGTCGATGTCAATTTTAAAGTTTGGTATGACTAATTATGCGGGCCAAAGTCAATTTTGAGGACCTAAAGTTGTGACAATCGATTCTGCGGGTTGAGGTTAATTCTGAGAACCTAAAGTTATGACGACCAATTCTGTGGGTTAAGGTTAATTCTGATTACTTTGAGTGACGAGGTCAATTTTGAGGACCTTAAGTTGTGACGACTAATTCTGCAGGTCGAGGCCAATTATAAGGACATTGAGTTTTGACAACCAATTCTGTGGGTCGAGGTCAATTTCGAGGACCTAAAGTTAAGACGACCAATTTTGTGGGTCGAGGTCAATTCTGAGAACCTAAAGTTAAGATGACCAATTCTGCAGGCCGAGGTCGATTCTAAAGACCTTGAGTTGGGGGCGACCAATTCTACGGGTTGAGGTCAATTTTGAGGACCGAAAGTTGGGACAACCAATTCTGCAGGCCAAAGTTAATTCTGAGGACCTTGAGTTGTGATGACCAATTCTGTGGTCTGAAGTCAACTCTGAGGACCAAAAGTTATAACTACCATTTTTTAGGGTTGAGGTCAATTCTAGGGACCTAAAGTTGTAGTTTCGAGGGGGATAACTCTGTTAGGGAAGGCGTCAAGGACTTTGACATAGACGCACCTTTGATTCCACCAGGGATGGTGTTGTCTTGAAATTTCGCTATGAATGTTTAGTTTTGAGGTTCCGGCTGGGGAATTGTAGTAGACTTGAAAGTGGGTGCATCATTAGGTTCGTTGTGGAGTATGTAGAGGATAAGAGTGTAATATTAATCCATCTGGGTATTTAGAGAGGTTGTAAGGGGCTTAGTGCTTCAAAAATGATTTTCTTGAGGCAAAATAATGTTTCATATTTTTTGGGGGGATTTTTGGGAATTTTCAAGACAATTTTTGGATTTTTCTAACATTTGTAGTAAAAAATTTAAAGGGGAATACCGATAGGCAGGCCTGGGGAGGTGATTTCTAGGCTTCTTCAGGAAGAGGAAAAGGCAATTGCTAATCAGTATGGGTAGGGGTTTCAGAACTTTGCCTTTGGGCAGATTAATGAATATTTATTGGGGACGTAAGTGAATATTTATTGGAATTTTCGAGTAGACGAATGCCTTGGAGGCTTGGTTGCAAAAAGCTTCCCTTTAAAGGGACTTATTTTGAGAAAAATGTGTGTTGACGTAAAAAATTCTCCATTTAAATGGACCGTTAAAAAAGGGACACTTGTCATCCTACATGGCAATATTCACACTTGCTCGGCACAGAAGACACTTGGTCGGCTTACAAGGAGCGTTGGTCAGCACCCGAAGAGAGTTGGTCGGCATAATATCCGACCAAGCCTAAAGAAGACGAACCATCCAGAAGATCGAAATCCATTGGAGAAGACTCGTCAACAGTCATTGTACCCTAGAAGGCCAACAGTCATATTTATTGTAAATAGATATAAATGTCTGAATATATGAAGACATTCTATCTCTTGGACTCCCATCACTATAAATACAGCCCCTCCATTAGCTAAAGGGGCAGTTAATTCATCCTTAGCAAGCTATTCATTCAATCTCTCTACACATCTATCTATCTAGACATGAGAACTCTCTCAATCAATCTCATCACATTATATTGTGCTATTGTAAACCACTGGGAATAAAATAAAAGTGGACGTAGGCTTTCTTCAATAACTGAACCACTTTAAAAGTCTTTATCTCTTATATATTTTTTATGTGATCTCCACTTCATCCCAATCTCATCTTCTTAATACCTTCACTTTATCTGTTGTTGATGCCTATAAGATAACATAGATGCTATTTCTAGTCATCAACAGATTGGCGTCATCTATGGGAACTCGACACAAGATTTTTTTTCCTTATTATTCAAAGAGACGAAGATCATCATCAAAAGCTAAGTCTTTCTATCTTTCTATGTAAACGATTATATATTATACATATATTGTTTCATTCAATCATGAATCTATATTCAAGAACTGTATATTTTTCAGAATTCACATAACACTGTTATATAGAATGATATTCAATCTAAAATTCAGGGATGTTAACCACACCGTTTCATTTGTATTGGTGAATTATACACTCAATTTATATTCACCTATAGACCTGGACAATCATGTCAAATTTTTATATTTTTTATTGTTTATTTTGAGCGGAGTTTCGAAAGATTTTTAATGACTATTCAAATTTCCATCATATTTCTCTATTTGTAATCAGATAATAGGAAAAGTTAAAGTCAAGAATAATTTTTTCTCTCCCAGAAATGACCCAGATCTACTTAAAAAGTTCTCATCAATTTGATTTATTTGAGATATATATTGTATTCAATTTCTACAAATCTTTGTTTCTCTGGTTCGAAGTAATTTTCCAGAAAAACCCGTTCATAGGAAGGGGTAAGAATTCAAAACAATTCTCTCTTCTCCATAATATTGACCATATCTTTACATATAAATGTGGTAATTTCGATTTATTATTTCTCTCTTATCTCTAATGATGATTGATTTAGTAGTTTAATAGATTTATTCTTACACTTTATGATGAATTTATCACTAGCTGTCAAAAGAAAACTCAGAGAGACGTACAATATCAATCCCCCCCCCCCCCCCCTCATTATAATGTTCTACAGCAACAAGTCGGATTATGAAACTTTCTATGGGAAAGATCTTCAACGATCAAAAGTGTTGGGTTTTATGCATTCTCTGCTCACCGACCTGCTAACCCCGATCAATATTGTTGACTCAATCCTAGCGACCTGAAATTTAGGGGCGAAAAACTATTTTCTACAAATACACTTTTCTCAGAGTTGGTCGGCAACGAAGTATGAAGACCCCATACGTTGGTGGAAGTTGGCGATCAGTAAACACCAATCCCACACATCAGAAACCACCTTAGTGATCACCGAACACATTGAGAAGACCATTAATTAGTCGGCAAATGCACCGGACCTCTTTTATTGGTCGGCGGTAAGGTGCGAAAATCAATCAGCAATTTTTGCACTAATCGGCACCTCTAATTTCTCGGTCGGAAGAATACGTTGGTCGGAGGCATTTCACTCTGGTCGGAGACAGATATTATCCAGCTTTAGGAGTTCTCGAGCTCCTATTTATTGATTGAGGACACCTACGGTACAGGTTGAAGGGTTCCCGACCTCTCATTACTAGTCGACGAAACTATCACTTCTTGTCGACTGAAGCAGATAAAATTCCTGAGGATTTTAGTTTTAGACCTATTGGTCGGCTCACCTATTATTGGTCGGCATCATCTTACTGGTTGGTCGGCAATATCTCCAGACCATCTTTTGCTAGTCGGCTTCAGCTATTATAGGTCGGCATAATCGATTATTAAGCGGAGGCATGTATCACATGTTAACGATAGAAGGTTATGACTTGAACGGATTTCTTTGCTCAAATGGAGAAATATCAATTTTGTCTTTGTCAAAATCACTACCATGCTACTAAAAGATGAGATTACCCCTTTGCCTTTTATTAATTCATAAAAAAACAACAGTGCTCAAACTCCTCCCTGACTAGAAACTTCTAGTCTTATATGTTGGTAGGCATCTAGTCGGAAAAACATAACTCATTTTTAGAACACTTGATGACTGAAATAAGCATTTGCTGATTAAAGTTGTACCACATCCCACTTTGACTTTATCAAAATCCAACCTTTGCTATCAAAAGCTTTTGGCTTTGGTTTATTACACTAACCAATTTAAAATTAAATCTTTGTCGAAAAAATGTTGGTTACTTAATTTTGGGTTTGTTACACCAATCTAATTCTTAACAGCCTCATGTGAAACCAAGTTATAAATATTATGAGACCAACTTACATTTGAGCATTTGCTGGATTTCAAATAATTGTGCAAAAATACTAGATTGATCAAACTTTGCTTATTTGGCATATTATTTCATGTTTTGAAATTAATATTGCCCAATGATCGAACAGTTACATATTATATTTGGATGAATAAAGTATTCTCGTGATAATGTCTATTTGATTCAGCCTCCACAGGTGTTCGGGAAAATTATTAAATTTCACAGGTACAAGATTCAATCCCAACGAATGCTCGGCCATAATCATATGCTCTGAGAAATATTATCATTGCTCGACATTATACAATTTTGCCTCGACAGATCAGTCACGCACTATTAATTTTATTACTGATATGATATATGCTCGAGCACGAATCATTCTATATATCCATTCGGATGCATATTCTATATTCATTTCTGCATGGAATTCGGCAAAATATTTATTATTATATATTTATCTCCGAAGAGATTTGCAGCAATCATTATATGTTATCTCCAACTGATAGTTGGTTGGGAAAATCCTTCTCTCTATATATATATTCAACAAACCAACTAAATGTTGGTCGGCATCAACAATCACCAATAAAATGTTGGTCGGCATCAACAAACCAACAAATGATTGGTCAAAAGGCAAAATTATAAGTCCTAAGAAACCAAGCAAGGCAAAATTATGAGTCCGAAATGCCTGGTTAATGAAGACCCGGATGAAAATTTTCCATCTAAACTGGGCTAAAAGATGGACAAATGTGCTACATACGCCTGGGCACCAAGGTAACTAATGTAACTACCTAAAAATTTAGGTACATTAGTATAACCATTGTAAAACATTGGTAATTGGTACGATACTTGGGTAAAACCTAAGGGTATTAATAGAACTGATGAATCAAAGGAGAAACGCATCATCAGAGGAGAAATGCATCATTCAGAGATTGACGAGATAAGTTGATCCAATATTTCATTCATTTCATTAATGATTATATATTATTGCTTGACACTAAAAGTACAAGAATAGAGCTATTTTTTCCCTACGCTTTAGAAGAATGCTCTGGAAATCTATTATTCTCTAACAATGCAGGATCAATCTATCCCCTCTCTTATTATATCTGGATTTCTCATTAAGCCCGGAAGATGGTCGGCACTCTTGTTATTTATCTGGATTTATCATTAAACCGGGCAGATGGTCGGCACTCTTATTATTTATCTGGATTTCTCAGCGCTTTTATTATGGATACGGATTTCTCACTAGCGTGGATATTCTATGAAAATTATATATTATGCTCAATCATGCTCATTATTGGATCATTCTATTAAGTCCTGACGAATTCTTGGGCATCATTATTATTATTCAGTATCCTAAGCCAAACTGGGGGGCTCCACATGTCAAATACGTCGATCAATGGCACATATCAGAATCGGGTTGAACTTATTAAATTCTAGAATTTCCAGACTTATTCGATCACATATTCCTAATTGAAATATATCACATTCCTAATTCGAATGCCCACATATTCCTAATTGGACTATATGTTAAAAGCAGTCTTACTCAACCAAAATTACTTGGTCGGCAAGATCATCAAATTATTTCTATGGCTACATCAGGACAGTATGGAAACGCAAACATGCAAATCTCTTGAGAAGTTATTTTAAGGAACATTTCCTTGGCCTTATCTTTCCTAGAAAAACCAGCATACTTCAAGGCCAAGAAAGTATTCAGAGTTCATATTCCATAATTGGGGGATGTTACTACAAAATTAATTATTCATTCAGTGGCACAGTCTGATAACATCACGCAGCATCAGCCGAGCATCAGATTCAGTTCCAAATCATAACAAAATTAGAAAGATCATTAGCCAATCATCATTCAAGAATTTTTTTTCTATTGAAGTTCAAAATTCACATCCAGGAGTTATTGTTGACTGCTATTGAGGATCAAGTGGCACATTCAGCATATACATCATTGGGATCTCCACTACTGATGTCCCGACCAACACAGAAAAAGAAGTTGTACTTATATGTAAATTTTTTAGAGTTCGCTACTAGCTCGGTAGTCATCAAATTGAAGAATTGGGTTCAAAATCTAGAATATTACATCAGCAAAGCCTTTAGAGGAGCAGAAATTAGAAGAGTCAAACATGTACAGTCAGTACTCAGTTGGTCGGCTAAGAAGATAGTTGGTCGGCTAACCAGCCAACCCACCCACATGAAGATTATGATAAGCCACAAGCTTCAAACTATGACACATCTCATTGATGCATCTAAATTCCCAAGTGTGATACATAGCACAAGTTTACTCGCCAAGAAGAATTCCTCAAAAGAAAGATTAGTTCCAATGCATCCATCGGTCAGTTTGAGTCATCCGTCATATTGGAGATAGCCCACTCATATGTTGAACAAATTAAGAAGGCAGATCAATAATCTCATTATGTACTAGCATCGAGTAACTTTTTGGAATAAATAATCCATCCTCTCTCTAAACACTCAAGTATGGAGCATTGGGGGCTTCTGTTGATGTAAACAGTTTTCCATTTACATGGACCACTAAAAAAGGGACACCTGTCATCCTACATGGCAATATTCACACTTGCTTGGCACAAAAGACACTTGGTCGGCTTCCAAGGAGCGTTGGTCGGCACCCGAAGAGAGTTGGTCGGCACCCGAAGAGAGTTGGTTGGCATACCAATCGATCAATCCTAAAGAATACGAACCATCCATAAGATCAAAAGCCATTAGAAAAGACTCATCAATAGTCATTATACCCAAGAAGGCCAACAGTCATATTTATTATAAATAGATATAAACATCTGAATATATAAAGACATTTTATCTCTTGGACTCCCATCACTATAAATACAACCCCTCCCTTAGCTAAAGGGGTAAATAATTCATCCTTATCAAGAAATTCATTCAATCTCTCTACACATCTCTACACATCTATCTATCTCAATACATGATAACTCTCTCAATCATTCTCATCACATTGTATTATGTTATTGTAAACCCCTGGAAATATAATAACAGTGGACATAGGCTTTCTTCAACAGTCGAACCACTTTAAAAGTCTTTGTCTCTTATATATTTTTGGTGTTATCTCCACTTTATCTTTAATCTCATCTTCTTCATACTTCACTTTATCTGAATTTTTGAATAAAAGAAGGCCTTGGAGGCTTGGTTGCAAAGAGTTTCCCTTTGAAGGGACTTATTTTGAGAAAAAGTAGGAAGAACCTATTTTTTGGAATTTTGGATAGAGGAAGGCCTTGGAGTCTTGGTTAGTATATGGATGAGGAGATTTAAAACTTAATGGAAAGTTGAGCTTATCGCATTTTGTTGGATTATGCCAATTCTGGTGTGTCGGAGAGACTGTACTAGTGATGGTTTTACTAGAGTTATTAGTATAGGCCTGACTGTGAGGCTGTTATAAGTGCTAGGGGATTTTACGGTTGATCCCAAAGTGGCCACAATAGTGATGTGGATGTCCTACCACTATAGTTCTATGGTAGTGGTGCTGGCGAAGATCCTAAATGGTCTTGATTCTTGCAAAGAGGGTCATTTTAATTTTCTGAGGGGGATCCCGGTGATTTTGTTCATGTGGATTGAAGAGAGGTTTCGGCTGACGTCTCCTCCTGAGTATCCCTTGTTGGGTTTGCCTAATTTCTTCATCCGACCTTTCTTCGATTTTGTCCCATCGATAGAGAACTGGGTTAATTGGTTCATAGAGTACGGAGTCCGATGTCTTCATTGGTTAATGCCATGGTGGGGAGATGTACAGCCTCTTTTATAGCTAAGAGAGTACCCGTATGTACGGTTGGTTAGCCTTCGTCAGACATCCTTTTATTTCCTTTGGAGGCTTATGCGCCAAGCTAGGTGGGAACAAATAGTGACTCCTCGCATAATGAACTTCTTTCTGGTGGAGGACCTGACTGAATCATTGAGGATGATACCGGGCTCTTTATGGTAGTGTCGCCGACCATCTACCCATCCATCACAATATTTAGGAGGATCCTGACATGTGTCTGAGGACTACCTGAAATGGTTGTCAAAGTGGGTAGTGAAGAAGATTATGGAGGAAGAGACTGGGCAAAGGTGGCTTAATGCCTTCGACACCATGGAGGAGGGTGTTATGGTTTCATCCAAGATTATCAAGGTGTATCACTCCATAGAGTGCATACGGAGTGTTAACCAGGAGTGGGAGACTTGAGGACTTCCAGAGATAGATAATGATGACAAAGCGGGGTCGCCTGGCAGTTAAAGAAAATGTCTGTGAAGCTGGGGTAACATTATATAGAGCTGGGATAATTTGTGTTTTTTATGGGGTTAGGGATAATATTTGTGAAGCTGGTAGGGATAAGGTAGGTTTGTTTAATATGATTTTGTCAGTGAAAAGGGGGTGGTCTATTTTAGCTCCCTTCACTGATACTCCATGTAATGGTTGTATTCCTTCATTAGAAATAAAAAATAATTTGAACATATTTTGTTGTGCCTCTTTATGAGTTTTACATTTTAACTATTTATACCAATCTCTAAGCCATATATAATCCTTTTGTTCATGTAAATGATAAGATGGACTGCCATTCTCGAAGGTTAGAAAAGAATAACATTTTGTGAAAAATAAGTGGATCGTACACATGTGTGGCGTATGGGCTTCCTACATACCTCTAGGGGTTTTGAAAATTTTCATGAGTTTCATTTTGAAAAAAATTGTTTTTAAAAGAATTAGGTCTCACGTAGTTCTGGTTAGGAGGAAATAAGGATATTTTTTTTAGAAGAGAGGGGGGATGAGAAGAGTCATAGCACGTCGAGAATTCAGAGTAAGGGTAAAATTTCATGAGACAGCCTAGATTGACTGGACGCATCATTTCTACTCCGTCGATGTTTTGGTGCATAGAGGCATCGCCTGACATAATTTTCTTCACAATATAGGTGTCTCTCTAATTTGGTTTGAATTTCCCTCTGCGGTCCAAGACAGTTTCTACGATCTCCTTGAGGGTAAGGTATCCTTCTTGGTCTTCGTTGTCCTTAACTTTTTGGTTGAATGATTACGCTACCCGGTGATGATAGCCCTGTATATGGTATAGAGCCTTAAGTCTCTTTCCATCCAAGAGTGATAGTTCGTCAAAGTGGATCTGATGCCAGTCTTTTTCACCGACCCTACTTTCGAGCATGATGCGCAAGGAAGTTATTTCCAGCTTAATGGGTAGGACTACTTCCATGTCATATACTAAAGAATAAGTGGTAGCTCCAGTAGGTGTTCTGATTGAAGTGCGGTATCCCTAGGGGGCATATGGGATCCAGTCAGCCCAATCTCTACAACTGTCAGTCATCTTACTGATGATGGTTTTAAAGATTTTATTAGTGGCTTCGACTGCACCGTCGGTTTGATGTCAGTAATGAGATGATTTGTGTCTCTGAATCCTATACTCATAGACCAGTTCTGTGACCTCGACTTTGAAGTGGAGTCCATTATCTGATACTAACTCATAGGGAACCCCATATCAGCAAATAATGTTCTTTCTGATAAATTTGGCCACTTTATTGGCATTCAGCACTGCGTATGACTCAACTTTGAACCATTTAGTGAAGTAATCAATGACGACCAGGAGGAACTCGTTATCATTTGAAGCTTTGGGAGTGACCTTCCCTATGATGTCAATGCCTTAAGTAGACAAGGGACAGGGAGAGCTCATGTTATATTATTCTCGAGGAGGCAAGTGTTATAGACTAATAAACTGTTGGCATTCGAGGCATCTTCGAACATAGATAATGCAATCTTGAACCATGTTGGTCCAATAATACCCTGGACGAATGATCTTCTTGGAAAGCATGTAACCGTTAATGTGGGGCCCGCATTCCCCACTGTGGATCTTCTGCATCATTCTTTCAATATCAGCCCCTGTTATGCAATGCAAATGGGTTCCATCGAAGTTTCTTTCGAAAATCACTTTATCACAACTGATGTATTGGGCAGCCAGTTTGCGAAGGGTCGCTCAGTCTTTCTTGTCTACATCTTGGGGATACCTACATGTCTGAGGAGGTGCCAAATGTCATAGTACCATAACCTGGCCATGTCGTAACATTCCTTGGTGACGATCTTAATATGGTTGCAGTGGGTGGGCATAACTTATTTCAGTTCCAGGGTAGGGGCCATTGTTATTCCCTCGAGCATATCGACTATGGAGGCTGGGGTTGCAAGGCCGTTGTCTAGGTTGTTCTTTGTATGTAGGGGTGATAATTCGAGTTAGTTATGTCATTTTCAAGTCGCGTTGATTTTGGTTTGAGCATAAGTTTTGGGAACTCTTAAATCTATAAAAGTTAATCATGTTAGGTTCGGGTCATTTCGGGTTATTACTATAAATAGGTTACCGTGTCAAAAATTGCCAACTCCGTTTCCAGGTTGTGAAAGGTGACATCTTTGAACTGGGAGACCAACTCTTCTAGGCTGGTGTGTAAGGGTAGGAGTTTCGCATCTTTGACCTTTCATTTTCTGAGAATTTGGCCAACAATGAGGGCAGAGTCCCCATAAACATCTAGGTGCTTGATACTTTCCTTGAGGACGATTTTGGGGCCTATAATTCATGCATCATACTCAGTCATGTTATTGCGACATGGGAAGTCTTGTTTGATGGGGGTGTAATGTCACACCCCGCCCAATCCGACAGACGGGGTGGCCAGCCACCGTCGTCAAACCGTGCTGGGTGTGAACTAAATTAAATATCATTCTCAGTATGGGACAAATATGAGATAATAAAAATCAATCCACGAGATAAATGATAATCAATCCCAAATGATAATGACCAAAAAATGCGACAAAATAAATCCATCACATGCAATAATGCTCCAAATAAATTCAATCTCCAATAATGAATTTATTAAAATCTGAATAATAAACCAAGTGTAAATACTCCAGTTGAACTCCTTAAACAACTTTGGAACCGAATGGCCCAATAAAACCCAAATGAAGTCTCATAATGAAATACGACGGAAAGAAAATCCTAAACTGAATAAGGCAGTAAAGTAAATTAACTCCAACTGCACCTCCAAATGATAATCTCCAAATAGCCCTATCTAGCTTCTCTAAAACTTATCCTAAAAAGGTTAGTCAACGCATGAGGTTAGAGCCCCGAGTATGAATATGCACTGCTCCCCTCAAATAGGATCCTTAAATCCAGACAGTAGCATTATACGAGATAAATATCATAATAGAATATTTTAATTAAACGAAATATAATTAAACGCGATAGAAAAAATCACTAACTACCCTCAGTAATTGTTATTCACAATGCACACCAATATGATTTTAAATAACTAAGCCCCATGTTGTTAATTTAATTAATTTAACCCAATAACATTATACTTCTCAATTTTATTATTCATCGCGGTGCTCCCGCATATTTATTATAGCGGTCCTCCCGTCTCGGGTAGTACTCCCACCAAAGTTTTTACACTTCCCCTCGTCAAAGGCCTAGCTGATCCGTTTAAACTATCGATCCCTCCCTATGACAAGGTTCCACACATGACACGACATAAAACATTCGCTGGCCGATTTAAAATGTCAGTCCCTGCACATTATGTCGCCCAGATTTTAACACCCGTTTTTATCTTAGGCATTAATTCTCATTGATTTACTTTATCAATTCACCCCACCCTTATTATCGATGTAAGATTATCAAAATACCCCCTTAGTCCCATACCTAAGGGTCCCCAAAGTACACTTACGTACTACCCTACATATAGGATGAATTACCAACATTTATCACGTCCTAGTCTCATGCCTATGCTAGCGTAATGATAATAAAGCATAAAAATATGCCCCACTCCGAAATATAAAATCCACACAAATCTACATTAACTAGTCCCATACCTAGTAAGCATAAATTATAACCAAAGCCTACCCACTAGTCCCATACCTAGTAAGCATCCTATAATAGAGGTGAGCAACATACCACCCAAAGGCCCCTCGTCCCCACGATGGAAAAAGTGACTAAAACAAATCACACAATACACAATTCATAAGCACAACATAGCAATTTAATCAACCAGGTCCCAATTTAATTTAATTCCATTAATAACACCGTTGTCGTTTTCAAGAAATTATTTTCATCTAATAATGTTAAATTAATTAACATGCAATAATATTTCATATGCCATAATCGTTTTATTTTATAAGTCATCTAATTTTTATAAGTGTGAACGCGTCCCATCAACCATATAAATAACCCCATAAAATTCTACATGAGAACCTATACCCAAAACCATAAAAACCCAATTATCTAACCTACACACCCAAGGGTTTCAAAGATTATTTCGTATTTAAAAGTTTCATAAAAACAGTCCCATAATTAAGTGTCCACTTTCTCTAATTAAGCTACTAATTGATTTTATCAAAAATACATAATTAAGGGTTTGGGCGACACTTAATATGCATAATACCAAAAGAAGAGAATAGAGTATGCATGCATGTGATTAAGATAAAGAAAATCTGATTAGACGGTTGGATTCCTCTCGAAAAATTAGCAAAGAGTCGTTCTTGGACAATCTTGATTAAACCCCAATTAAGCTTTCAAAACTTGTGAAACCTTGATTATGTTGGAGGTTGATGATTATGGTTGAGAGGAAAGTATTAGAGAATTGTTCTCTGGTGAAAATATGGTGAAAGGGGGATTATAAGGCATCCCCCCACGAATTAGAATCATCAAATAGTTATTAGGAAACCTAAACCTATTAGAAATCTAATATTACAGACCCAAACTGGGCCTGCCGACCCACCGAATCGATTCGACCAAGGGCGAATCGATTCACCCCTGGAGAATTCTCCCAGTAACGCTAGTTTTAATATAAAGGGAAAAATTATTAAAAATTCAATTAAAACTCCATTTTAATTCCTCTTGAAATTCTACTCTTCTAATATTAAAACCAAAATATTTAATTAATAAAAATCATTAAATCTAATATTTTATTTTTCTCAAATATTCAAGTAAATTAATTAATTACTGATTATAAAACATGGGGTGTTACATGTGAGAGTCATCAGGGGCGATCAAGAGTATCCTATTGTCGTATCCTTTCTTGTTGGAAGCTCCGTCAAACAACATTTTCCATCTAAGGTCTTCCTGAGAGGTGTAGAGAATATCTTCATCTTGGAATTCAGAGACCCAAACATCGGTTCCTTCCATGGGGTAATTAGAAAGGTAGTAGTAGATGGCTCTCCTTTTCATAGCTTTTTGCGTGACGTACACAATATCTAATTCGACTACCAACATCAACCAATGGGTCGTTCGGCTGGACAGAGTGGGCTTTTCTAGCAGGTATTTGATAGGATTCATTCGGGATACTAGTCTAATGGGAAACGCAAGCATGTAGTGCCGTAACTTCTATGTGACCCAAACTAGGGTGACACAGGCTTTCTCCAAAGAAGTGTATTTTTTATTGGCATAATAGATGGATCTTTCCTTACGGGATTCTTCAATGTATTAGGCTAGCAAATCCCCGAATGCATTATCTGTGACGGTCAAGTATAATAGGAGGGGGACACCTGGCTATGGAGGCATGAGCTCCAGAGGTCGCCTGAGGTATCGCTTGATTTGGTCAAATGCTTATTGGAAGGCCTTGTTCTAGACTTTAGTTGAATCCATTCGGAGAAGTTTGAAAATGGGTTCACAAATAGAGGTCAGTTGGTTGATGAACCGACTGATGTACTATTATTTACCTAGGAGTCCTTAGACTTCCTTTTTTGCCCGTGGTGGTAGCATCTCAAGTATGTTTTTTAGCTTGGCAAGGTCTACTTCGATTCCCTTCTCATTGTCCATAAATCCCAAGAGTTTTCCTTTAGTGATGCCGAAAACATACTTCTGTGGATTTAACCGACTTTAGTATTCTTGTAACCCTTCGAACAACTTTCGAAGGGCGGGAATATGACCTTCTAGATTCTTAGACTAATGATAATATTATCCATATATACCTTGACCTCCTTATGAATAAGGTCGTGCAGGATGGTTATGGCAGCCCTTTAGTAGGTAGCCCCGACGTTCTTGAGTCTAAATGGCATAACAGTATAGCAAAATGTTCCCCATGGTGTGATGAAGGCAGTTTTCTTCTGATGATTAGGGTACATCTTGATCTGGCCATATCCGGTGAATCCATTCATAAATAATTTAAGGACATGGCTGGTCATGTTGTCCATGATCATGTCGATATTTGGTAATGGATAATCGCCCTTCCGGGATACTTTTGATACCCAAAACTATCTACTCACGTGGACTAATAGGAAGTGAACACTTGTTCTCCTACGTGGCCTAAATCCTAGTCAGCGGATAATAGCTCCGACCAATTGTGAAGGAATGCCGACCAACATAGGGAAGGCTGACTAACTCGATCAGTGAAACATCAATAGAATCAAGAGTCGTATTATTCCTGGTTTGTACAAACAATCGTCGCATACATCATGTAAGGGTTTAAATGATTATTATATAAAGGCCTTCCGTCCCTTGACATTCTACCCCTTGATTTCCAAATTCTATAAATACATCATAAACCCTTCGTCAAGGGCAAGGTAGAACGAATTCTTATACAAGATATTTAGTTTTCTATAACCTTTTAAATCAATACAATAACAGTGGACGTAGGATTTCTTACATAGCCAAACCACTTTAAAACTCTCTTTATTTATTTACCATTGCAACTATATATTTTATCTGTGATTATAAAATTAGATCAAGTCTAGTTTTTTACATCAACAGATTGACGTCGTTTGTGGGAACGTGTTTTTAATAGTCGTTCTCATCCTCGTATACCCTTGTTAAAAGGAAAGATGAATGATCCTGAATCTAGTCCCAGAAATGAAGGCAATCTGCTTATCCCATCTGTTCCACCAGCAAACAACGACCTAATGGAATTCTTGTCAATCTCGCCAAAGGACAGGAGGCAATGCAAGACACGATGAGACAATTGGCCCAAAAATTACAAGCCAGATTCTTAGGCCTATCTAGACAGAGAGAAATGTCTCCTCCACCTCCACGATCTAACAGACACGGCTATTCTATAACTTCAAGAGATACATATTATCATCCACGAGCAAGTTCATCACTAAGGTCCACAGAACCCTATGATGTCCATTCTTTTTCTCCTAAAAGGCCAAGTGTTTTGGAAAGGCTAAGCAGAGCTTCGCCCTTTGACCACCTGGGAACCCGAGTAAATAGGAATACTCCCAAGACGCTATCCAGGAACACTAGACATACGGTCGACCAACATGAGGCTTCAACCCGGTCAAGATCGAGCATCTGACAATCTATACGTGCTGAGAAAATCTCTCAGGAGGAGAGTTGAGCGCAATCAAATGGTCGGAATAGCCAAGCTACATTGCATAGATCTGATGCGGGAAATCTTTCGTGTAAAGGATCAATCCAAAGGCTGGAAGATAGATTGGGTGAAATGGTGAAAGCAAATAATCCTTTACAATGAAGTTTTATTAAAGAATCTCCTTTTATTCAGGTCATCGTGGATTTTCCAACTCCTTTTAAATTTAAAGCTCCTGTGGTCACTCCCAAATATGTTGAAAAAACTGATCCAGATCTCCATATCGACCAATATCAAGTTGCATCAGATATTTATGCGGTACCTGATGAGATGAGGTGTAGAACATTTTCAAGTTTCATCACAGGATCAGCCCAAATATGGTACAACAACCTGCCCCGAGGATAAATCACCAACTTTAATCAACTCACCCAGCTATTCATTAGCAACTTCTATCTTGGAGCTAAGCCAGTGAAGAGAGTGGCCCATCTTTTGAGTGTAAGGTTGCAAGTGGGGGAAAGCACCAGGGACTACATTACTCGGTTCAATAATGAAAAACTGGAAGTGATTGATTACAAGGAAAAAAATAGCCATCGCCGCACTTATGAGTGGTCTTCTTGTCGAGAAGCTATACTATACTCTGGACAAAGATCCTTCCAAGATGATGGCTGAACTCATGGAAAAAGTAGGAAAAATCATGAACGACGGGGAAGCAATGGCTGCGAAAAAAATTCCAGTCACAAAACATGTTACAAAGTCTGAGAAGAAGGACCAAAAGGACCAAAAAGAGTTGAAAGAACAGAGGGAAAAGAAAGAAGAAAAGGTCAAGAAATATGGGAACTACACTCCATTGAGTGTTAGTATTCACCATATCCTGGAAGAAATTAAGCATAATAAGGATTTATAAGGGCCTGGAAAGTTGAGAGCACCTCCCAACAAGAGGGACAGATCCAAGTACTATGAGTTCCATAAGGATCATGGTCACACAACGAATGGTTGCATTGCTTTAAAAATGAGATAAAACCCCTAATTTGCCGAGGAAAGCTCTATAAATTTTTTGATCAGCGTGATGGTAGAGAATCTAGAAGAAGATCGAATTCTCCATGCAAGTTTAGAGAAGACAATAAGAGAAATTATGAGGATGATTACGAGGATGATCTCGACCTGCCAAAGAAGCCTAAACAGCTTAAACTTGAGGTACTTATGCTCAGTTATGGTTCATTTAATTATCATATGATTACAGGTGGCGATGCATGAGGGGCGATCATACCGCTGAAAGGAAAGCTTACCTGAATGAGGATCAAGTTTGTTCTTATATTCAAATAATCCATTTAACCGAAGATGAGCTCCCGAGGAAGGTATACAAAGACAAGTTAGTGCTTGGTTTCTCTAAAAATGACCTATCTAGAGTTTTATATCCTCATGATGACCCACTGGTTGTTAAATTTAGAATCTAAGATATTGTCATCTCCATAATTCTAATTGACAATGGGAGCTCGATAGATATCATATTATATCCTTATTTTCAGAGTTTGGACTTGAAGCTCAGCCAGCTAGAACCATACCACAGGCCATTAATAAGCTTTTCTGATGAAAAGGTTTATCCTCTAGGAACAATCAAGTTAGAAGTGTTGTTTGGAACCTCGCCAGTAAGTCACACGGAGAAAATATGCTTATTCATGATGGATAAAAATGTTCAATCTGCCTACAATGTGATCCTCGACAGGGTAGGGATGAAGAAGTTTGAAGCTGTACCATCAACAGTTCACCAATGCTTGAAGTTTCCTACTCATTTTGGGGTAGGTGTTATGAAAGACGACCAAAAAGTGGCCAGAGAGTGTTACTACTCCTCAGCCGAGTAAGAAGAGTTGATTGAATTAAAGAAGAAGACTACCACTTATCAGGTAGAGACCAATGATCCAACTGGCGAATATGAAGTAGAAACTTTAGATCCACGAGATGAAACAGAGTTAGTCAAATGGAAGATTGTGGAAGCTTCTGAAAGCATTATTCTAGATGACGACAAATCGGAGAGAACAACACAAATTGGCTCAATACTGGATCTTGTCCTTAAATAGGAATTGGTTATGTTCTTGAGGTAGAGGAAAAATGTATTTGTCGAGATCCATAAGGATATGCCTAGGATTGATCCCAACTTCCTATGCCATGAGCTCAACATTAGCAAAGAGGCAAAGCCGATCAAGCAGAGATGAAGAGTTTTAAGTCTAGACAAATACCAAGCTATTTAAGAGGAGGTAGAGAAGCTTCAAAAGGCCCACTTCATTGAAAATGTTAAATACCCAACTTGGTTGGAAAATGTTGTAATGGTCAAGAAAAAGAATGATAAATGGAGGATGTGTGTGGATTTTACTAATTTGAACAATACGTGCCCAAAAGACCACTTTCCCTTGCCCAGAATTGATCAACTGGTGGATGTTGCATCAGGACACGAGCTCTGAAGCTTTATGGATGCCTATTTTGGTTATAACGAGATACAAATGAAGCTCGAACATAGGTAAAGTACAACTTTCATCACTCCTCAAGGAACTTATTAATGTAATGCCTTCTAGTCTAAAAAAATCCAGGTGAAACGTACCAGAGGTTAGTGAACAAAGTCTTGGAAGAGTAGATAGGCAAAAATATGGAAGTTTATGTGGATGATATGTTAACAAAGAGCAAAAAAAGCCTCAGATCGTATCGCCGACCTAAGTCAAACTTTTAACCAGTTAGAAAAGCACTAGATGAAGCTAAATCTGACCAAATATGTGTTCGGAGTCTAAAAAGGGATGTTTCTCAACTTCATAGTTAACCAAAGAGGAATTGAAGCTAATTCGGCGAAGATAAAGGCTCTGATCGAAATGTAATACCCAGTTTGCAAGAAATATGTACAAAGGCTGACTAGAAGAGTGGAAACTTTAAACAGATTTATTTTTCAAGCAATAGATAGGTGTTTGCCTTTCTTCAAAGTATTGAGAAAGACTTTTGAGTGGAATGAATAATGAGAAGAAGCTTTCTAGGAGTTAAAGAAATATTTGGGATCACCACCACTTCTCTTTCGACCTGTTTTGGGGGAGAAATTATACTTATACTTGACTATTTAGGAAACAATAGTGAGTTCGGCCTTAGTCAAACAGGACAATGGAGTGCAAAAATCGGTGTACTACACCGGTAAAGTCTTCAAGGGAGCTCAAATTAGGTACCCACGCTTGGAAAAGTTGGATCTAGTGCTTATTGAGGCTTCTAGGCATATGAAGCCTTATTTCCAAGTGCATACCATAGTGGTGTAGACAGATCTGCCTCTTCGGCAAGCACTCCACAAACCTGAGAAGTCGGGGAGGTTGATGTATTGGGTAGTGGATTTAGGAGAGTGTGACTTTATCTATAAACCAAGATCCTCATTGAAAGGACAAGCTTTGGCAAATTTTATTGCCAAATTTACTTACCCAAAAGTACCCGACCAACAGAATTTATCTGTCGAGAAAACTTCAGAAGAAGAGAGCTCAGCTCAAAAGCAAGCCAAAATTGTTGTCGAGCAACCCGGGTCACCTAAAATTCAGGAAATGGGACAGAAGTACACTGAGGAAAGTAAGAAGATATTTCGACATGGGTTGCTGACTGCTGAAAGTTTCAATAGTTATGTCCTAATATGGAAGTTATATGTGGATGGATCTTCATGTGCTACTTGCAGAGGAGCAGGTATAATCCTTAACACTCCTGATGATATATACATATATATATATATATATATATATATATATATATATATATATTGAGTATGCCCTCAGGTTTCAATTCAAAGCATCAAACAACGAGGTAGAATATGAAGCCTTGATAGTCAAATTAAATTTAGCCCACTCACTAGGCGCCGAGCAAGTAGTGGCGCACAGTGATTCAAAGTTATTGGTAAATCAGATGCTTCAAGTATATGGAGTCAAAGAAGAGTTGATGACAAGATACTTTGCCAAAGCCATGGAAGTTATATCTAAGTTACCAGCTGTCCAAATAAATAGGATACCAAGTGTAGGGAATGCCCGAGCAGATGCACTTGCTTAGCTTGCATCAGTAATAAAAATTGATCTCAGAAGGACGATCCTGATAGATATTCTGGCTAATCGGAGCATCGATGAAGACCTAATGGTCAATTTCATTACGGTAGATTTAGGACCCTCCCGGATGGATCCCATCAAAGCTTATATCGAAGATGGTGATTTACCAACAGATCCCATAGAATCCAAAAATCTCGGATATAAGGTAGTGAGATATGTATTAGACAAGGGAGTTTTATACAGAAGGGGATTGACGACATCCTTGCAATGTTGTGTTCACCCAATAGAGGTGAAAGACTTGATCCAAGACGTCCACGAAGGTTACTGTAGATCTCATTCAGCTGGAAGGACATTGCTCCAACGAATCAACACTCAGGGATACTACTGGCCGACCATGAGGATAGATTGTACAGCCTTTGTAAAGAAGTGTGATAAGTGTCGGGGGTTCTCTAATGTTCGTAAAACACCCAATGCTGCTTTAACTCCAATTATTTCTACTTGTTCATTTGCTATATGGGGAATAGATTTGGCCGGACCATTACCGACCACTAAAGGCAGGTTCAAATACTTGGTCGTTATTGTTGATTATTTCACCAAATGGGTTGAGGCAGAGCCATTGGTCGACATGCTTATAAGAAGGTGTATCAGTTCATATAGAAGAGCATAATTTGCAGATATGGTTTACTATATGCTTTCATTATAGATCATGGCACTCAGTTTGACAATGAGGAGTTTGAAGCCTATTGTGTCCAATCTAAAATCCAGAAGTTGCATTCTGCACCAGGCCATCCTCAAAGTAATGGTGAAATAGAATGATGAACAGAACTTTGCTAAATGGATTGAAGAAGAGGCTTGATGCTGCTAAGGGAAACTGGATTAACGAGTTACACTCAGTTCTATGGGCTTACAGAACAACGCCGAGAACAGCAACAGGAGAGATGCCATATATGCTTGTATTTAGAACTAAATCCATGGTACCAGTTGAGCTCGGCCTACCAACCCACAGAGTATTGAACTTTGATTCTCTACTCAGTGATTTAATGATATGACTAGATCTTGATATGCTGGAAGAAATACGGGAAGATGATGCCCTGAGAAATACTACCTACCAACAGAGAACTTCTCGTTTCTATAATAAAAGGGTCAAGCCGACCAACTTGAAAGAAGGAAACTATGTTCTTAAGAAAGTGATACAGCAGAACAACAAACTTGAAGCTAACTGGCATGGTCCATATCGCATTTCAGCAGTCATTCGACCAAGGACATATCGAATAGAAACCTTGCAGGGTGAAGAGTTCAAGAATCCATGGAATGCTGAGCACCTTAGAAAGTATTATCAATAGTTCAAAAGATTGGCAGCTTTGTATTTCATTTGCTTGCAGTTGATTATCAATAAAATTACTGATTACTTCCATTTTCGTTCGATTTTTTTTCGAAGTATGGTGATACATATATCCCCCAAACTCTCTGACCAGAAATAAGGTAATCTTAGTTCCGATTAGGTCAAAATAGGATAAAAATCCTCAGCACTTGGTCGGCAAAAGATAACGGTTCTCAGTTCCGACCAAGTCAATATAGGATAAAAATCTTTTATCCTCACTCAACACCTGGTCGGCAAAAATCAAAGCAATAACCGACTAAGTCAAAATAGAATTTCAATCTTCAGTATTTTGTTGGCTATTAAAAATCCAAGTCAAAATAGGAATAAAATCCTCAGCACTTGACCAAAAATAAGTGGTGAAACTTCATTTTACCCAAACCAAGTCAAATGCAGGAAGATATGTAAAAATTCTTAAATACGGGAATATAAACATATATTCCACATACGCTTGGTCACCACTGATTACGAATGATAAACTTAGGTCAATAAATCTAAGTGCATTAGTAGAATCTATGGCAATACCATTGGTAACTAATACTAAATTTCAATTAATATATCTAAGTGTATTAGTAAACCAATGGCACAACAATTTCAAGTTAACTGACTTATTCGAGTAATCCAAAGTTAACAAAAAACTAACATCTTTCATTTATATAAAATGTATTACATTCAAATTAATTACAGGGTAATTATTCAACAAGACATTTTTCTTTAGCTTTGGAAGAAGATAAAACTTTTTCCATGCCAACATGTGGACCATCCAGTGTGTAAGGAAAATTGATAAAATTAAAATCCTGAAGTATTCTTCTATTGTTGTTGCTTGGCGTGTCCATCAAATACGAAGGCTGAACTATTTCCAGTTCATCACGCAACTCATAATCCCCTAGATATTTAGATATCAAGCGTTGGGGAATTGAGTTAACAGTAATCCAACTAACATCTAACTCGAATGAAGTTTTGTCGCAATCTAAAAATCCAGGATCAGCCCAATGCCAAAGTCGACTGTTTTGATTAACTTTCATCACAGTCAAGCAGTTGATCCAACCCCATTTATAACCTTCACATTGATCTTGAGTGAAATGATCATCCATGTGCCCCATTTATGGAATTGGAAAGTTAACCTGTCAATCTGATGTTGAGTTTCTTCAACACATCATCCTTCACTTGCAGCTGAGAGGATTGGTCGACATAGGTTTTATTTTTAGAATCCATCTTTATGGATAGGTTGATCATAGCTTGACTCTTTGCTTTCAATTGAGTATCCTGATCGGCCAAGATTTTCTAGGTCCTTGCCTCCTCCACAGATGGTTGGCTAGACCTTTGTTTGGAAGATGAAGCAGACTTGGACTTCTTTAGAGCTTCAAGCCCTTCTCTTAATCTGGCATTCTCATTCTCCAAAAAAGAAGCACCTTAATCGGTATCAGCAGTAGAAGAATTTTTCAAGGATCCAAGCTCATGTCTCAACTTATTATTATCTTCCTTAAAGAGTTTAGCAATCTCTCTGGCTTCATCAATTTCACGATTCAGCAAAAACTCTTTTCTCCTGAAAGCAGAAGCATGTTTCTCTAATTTCTCCTCAAACCCCCAGGCTTCACTTAAGGCCTTGTACTTGGCCTCATAATCAGCATGCAACGAATACTTGGCTTCATTATGCTCGATTTGTAACTCTTCGATCGTCTCATAGTATGCAACATTATTGGACACGACCCGATTAAGAAGAAACTTAAGATAAGTGTAGGCGTCCTTGGCCTGATCAAAAGCATCTGCGCCGATCAAGTCTGTCATTCTTCATTAGTCAAGTCCAAGTGACCGGCTTTAAATAGATTATTGCAGCGCTTGAGTAAATCTGAATCGATGGAAGTAATTTGTTCCATCTTGGCCAAAAACTAAAAAGATAAAGTAACAATTGATCAACATTAAAGAAAGATAGAGCAACATCTGAGCAACTACAAATGACAAGTTAAGCGAAGAAAAAGTTCTTTCATTGATAAAAAAGGAACATTACAAGTAGATCATGAGGAAATAAAAAGAAAATTCAAAAGAAAAGGTACAAAATACAAGTAGCCGAGCAAATCTACACATTCTTCTTATCCTTCTCCATATCAGGGATTTCTTACTCGGCAGGAATTATAGCTGAGTTATTTCCTTGGTCGGAAAGAGGGGCAACATATTCAACAGCCAAGGAAGATTCCCCTGAACCAGTGTCATCTTCAGTTTCATCCTCAAATTTGGGTAGAAGACCTGGATCATGCCTAAGTAAGAGCTCAGAATCATCAACAGTACTAACTTCTTTCAATGTTGTTGACCAACCTTCTTGGGAAAAAAAATTCTTGACATACCCTACTTGAGCAGAAGTGGAATAGATATACTTATCCCACCCCTTGTTGAAGGAATCCTCCTTAGCCTTCTTCCTCTTGACCTTCTCAACAGAAAGGTCTGTTGTCATCTTAGCTACTTGGTCTTCAGCAGCCTTTTCCCTACGCTCAGCTTTAGTAGTAGCAGAGTTAGCCACGACCAAAGAATTATCATCCTTCTGTCGAGCTTCTTCAGCGGTTTCGATTTTCTCTTCCCAAACCTTTTTCTCATTTTCTAGAGCCTATTGGGACTCTAGCAAAGACTGCCTCAGACCCTCAAAGGCCTTTTCTACATCTCCCGAAGGAAGAACGTAGTTGATCGTCCTTCTCTAACATCTGATTATAGTCAACTAAGAGATGCAAGAAATAGCCAAAGTTAATACAAAACTAGAGAGGCATGAATAGTATCCAACCGACTTCAAAAATGAAAGATTACTAAGGTCTGGCTTTGAGGAAGCCCTTGATGACAGTTGAGATCGGGACATTAGAGAAGCAGTAACTCTGTGGTCTGGGAAGGTGCCAGACGTTATTAATTTCCTAGCCAAGCTAGGACTCATGTCTACAGATGAGCCAACAGTAGAGTAGGTGGGGGGCTTCTTCCCACCATACACCTTCTTCTAGACACCAGCACCAGCAGACTTCAAGGTGCCATTGGTTGATTCGTCCTCCAAAAGGTTGGAAATTCTTCTTTTACCCATTCTAACAGTAAGAGAAATCTCTAAGTCAAAAGGTGAGGAAGTGCCTACAGCACGTTCACCACCACTAGATTCAATGGTAGAAGATGTAGAGATTGGATTTCTCTCCAAGCCTATCACATTGGAAGGAGCAGAAATTATTAATCGAGCAACAAAAGAAGTCACATATCTTTTATACTTTAGTAGATAAGAAGATGATCTGGTGTGCTCCTCGTCAATCCTCTGATGAAAGCCCCACAAGAACTTGAGCTCGTCAAGATTGATATCGCCCTCCTTGGGACTTTCTTCTTCCTATTAACTGCAACGAAGTAAAATAACAAAGGTTAATTGGCATATCAACAAATAGTTCATCATTATGAATATATAAAAATGTATTACAACATATGTTATGACCCTCTCAAGGACATCCAGATCCATCATACACCTCCCTCTCTTGAAGAGGAAGATATTACCAATTCTTTAAAATAACCCCATGATCGAAGTAATCTTTATTGGAGTCAGTTAAACTGACAACTAGGGCTCTGTTGACAAACCTAGTTTTCAAATAATATGTATTGTCACTGGTGATCCATTTGTAATAAAATGTGAGTTCAGGGATACCAATATAGGTCCCATGGATTTGGTTAAGCCTATGAATCCTATTAACTATTCTCCATGTATTTAGGATAATTCTTGTAGGTACAACATCGAAGTACTGATAGAACTCTAAACAAAAGCGATTTAGGGGGAAAGTGAAACCACACTCAACGATGAATAAAGAGGGAATCCAATGACCCTCAGCTAAAGAGAAAACATCAACGGGAGGAATAGGCAATTCTAGATCCACCCAATTCGAAATATTCCATTCCATCCCAAACTCGTCTAAAGAGTCAGCATGAACTATATGAACCATATTTTAGGAAGAAAAAAATAAGGAGAAGGAAAGAATTCTTACAGGAATTTAAGGATTCAACAAGAACTTTCAAAAAAGGAAGAACGATGGCAAACAAGCGCACAAGAACTCATAGATGGCTGATACAATTCAAAAATTTGGGGTAAAAAAAATCGAGAAAGTTCTCCACCTTTTTATAGGCTACCTTGAAAATAGCGAACGTAATTATTAAAGGAAATGACGATTGATACTCCGACGGCGATACGATATATAAGGAGAAAATACCCATTTACCCTTCGGCGGTTCGCTATAATTCAAACTATTTACAAAAATGCCATATTCAACAATACTAGTCAAATTTCTACAACTATGGAAAGTCAGTAGCCAACTAAGCATCGTGAAGTCAGTCCAAGCTACTTCCAAGAGTAAATGTTTTATACTTTCATGCAAGCATCAAGCATAGATCATTAGAGGGTTCTATTGATACAAAAAGTTATCTACTCACGTGGACTAATCAGAAGTGAACACTTATTCTCCTACGTGGCCTAAATCCTAGTCAGCAGATAATAGCTCCGACCAACTGTGAAGGAATACCGACCAACATAGGGAAGGTCGACTAACTCGATCAGTGAAACGTCAATAATATCAAGAGTCATATTATTCCTGGTTTATACAACCAATCATCGCATACATTATGTAAGGATATAAATGCTTAATATATAAAGGCATTTCGTCCCTTGACATTCTACCCCTTGATTTCCAGATTCTATAAATACATCATAAACCCTTCGTTTAGGGATAGGTAGAATGGATTCTAGGACAAGATATCTAGTTTTTTGTAACCTTTGAAATCAATACAATAACGGTGGACGTAGGCTTTCTTATATAGACGAACTACTTTAAAACTCTCGCACTTTTTATTTACCTTTGTAACTATATATTTTATCTGTGATTATAAAATTATCAAGTCTAGTTTTTTACATCAACAAATACTTAGTTCAAATCCCGGTAGTCGATACACATGCTAACTTTTCCTTACAACTTCGGCACGGGGATGATATTGGAAAGCCATATTGGGTATTCGACCACGCGAATGAAACCCGCGTTCAATTTCTTGACCACTTCCTCTTTGACTTTGAGCGACCATTTGATACGGAGTTTTATTAGCTTCTGTTTGAACAACTTGCATTTTGAGAATGTCGGGATCTCATATTGAGCTATCTCTAGCTCAATGCTAGGCATGTCATCGTAGGACTATGCAAATACATCCACGAATTCTTTCAGTAGTTCCTCAAATTGCACATGCTCATGCTCGTTAAGGGTGGACCCTATCCTAATCTCACACTGGTGGCAACTAAAACGTGGCTTAATAACAACAGTCTCGTCATCACTGATTTAAATACGATTATTTTATTTGTTATTTTACTTATTAAGATAAATTAATAATTAATCATTTACAAAATCATCATCATCAAGAATTTGATTGGAATCGAGACAATTAATGTAAGGCACGTCAAGATACTCAATGATATTCCCAAAGTGTACCCTCGTACTTGCAGTCACCAACCCCGGCTGACCTCACAACCGAGTCATTAGGAAGCGCACAGCAGCCATCAAAAAGGTCGTCTAATGCAAGGTCGACTCCTCATTGACCAACCTCGGTCGTCCAGCAGTCGAGGTCAACAACATCTTATGAGCTCAAGCTATTGCCAACATCGTACTCTATCTCAGCCGACGTTACATCCTACTTCATGCCTAACCTCAGCCAGTCTCCCAGGCCGAGGCCATACTGATAATTTACAAGACAACATAACCATCAGACTTCACCAACTTGTACTCATCCAGGCCGAGGTTATGACAACTGATGTCACAAGTCCGAGCACACGCAAGCACATGGAAGACTTGGAACACGTGGCAAATCAATTATAACCAAATCATTCCCCTCACGTGAGGGAATATTTGGTCATCATTCCATACATGTGGCACAGCCAGGTGTCTACCTATGATTAGTGTATTCAACACACACATGCTCCTGGAATGCTTGGGGGTACACTACACCCCTCGAGCACTATAAATACATGTCTTCTCCTACCTTGGAGGTGGGTCCATAATTGTAACCCTAGCGGGAGCTCTGCAAAAGTACACGGTAGAGAGAGAAAGTGAGAGATTGTATCACAGGCCATTAGTTCCCTCATTATAGTGAAACTTACTCGCACACTCGGTGGACGTAGGCCAAATTGGCTAAACCACTTATATACGAGTGTTTCTCCTCTTCTCCTCACCTCCTCTACTAGATATTTACTCTTGTTGTACCTTGCTAGCTTGAGCTTATCAACACCTCACCTGGTGGTGGTGTTTACAGTATCATTATTTTGGCACCGTCTGTGGGAAAAAGAATCTATATCTCTTCCTTTTTGTAGTTAATCCTCATCGCAGACTCTGGTGGTGCACCAATCCTCCACCATCGCGTGGATCTATTTCACCATTGAAAAAGATCCTTGAAGGTATCAGGCTCTCTAGCATTTCCATTTATAAGCTCTCTAGTCTTTTTCCATGGCACCAGAGTTACCACCTCCACCATCTGGTGTTAGAGGACCCAGTTATAGTCAAGCACTACCCTAGTCCAAAATGGCTGAGGTGGTGGCAGCTTTGAAGTCCTTAGTTGCTACTCAACAAGAAATGCAGGAGAAATTTACTCAGAAAAGCCAGAACATAATAATGAGACCACCCGGGGTCTCACCAAAAATGATTACTCAGGAGACTGATCAGGGACAACATGGGGCTAGGGGACCACCCCAGACACCACGAAAAGACCTACCACCTCCTCAACGGCGGAGGGATGTTGCTGACCCTAGGCGTTGACACTTGGAGAGGCAAGGAAACCATTTCCCAGAGGATAGGTATGACGATATTGAGGCCGAGGATGCTTCGGCTGATTATTGGGATCCATATGAGGTATCAAACAACACTGTACATCCTATCCAGCAGAGCAGAGGTCAAGGTGAAAGATGAGACTGTGATGCCTGTCAAAGAGGTTTATCTTTTGATCAGTTGAGTATAGGGTCGGCTTTCGAAAGACTCGGCCCAGTTAATGACCTATGAGGTAGGTTGTCCAGGTCAAGAAGCATAGCTGGCTCATGAAGAGAAGCTGGCGATCGTCGGCCCCATCATAGCCGACCCCCTCAGGGCTGAGACTGTGGTCAGGGGGAGGTCAACAGCCGACGATGTGCAGTAGCTGGGGAACTCTCAGTACACCCTTTGGAGGTGGCTGGGGATAACCTCGACCAGGCCGATGTTGCTAAGCCCTAGAAGGACTCTATTCAAAGGCTGGAAGAGAAGATAGGGGATCTCATAAAGAGTCGAGACCCATTACAGAGGGGGTACTCAGAGGGTTCACCATTTGTAGCAAGGATTATAAACTTCCCAACCCCTGCCAAGTTTAAACCTCCAGTGGTGACTCCCAAGAACGATGGAAGTACCAACCCAGTCCATCATATTGAAATGTATCTATCTACCCTAGACATTTATTCAATCTCTGATGAGATGAGGTGTCGATCTTTCTCAAGCACTCTAACAGGGGCTACACATATCTGGTTCACTTCTCTTCCTAAAAATTCAGTTGAGAGTTTTAAAGGTTTGGACGAGCGGTTTATTCATAACTTTTGTTTTGGGGTAAGACCCCAGAAGAAGACGACTCACTTGCTTTATGTAAATCAAGGGAAGAATGAAAGCCTTGGAGACTATATCGTGAGGTTCAACAAGGAAAAGTTGGAGGTAGAAGATTATGAAGAGAGTATAGCCATGACAACCCTGATTGGAGGACTTCATAAGGGAAAGCTACTCTGGAAACTTACTGAAGACCCTCCTAAGTCTATGGACAAGCTGTTAGCAACAGCTGGAAAGGTCATGAATGCAGAAGAAGCAATGGCTGCAAAATATAAGAATGAGAATGGGAATAACAGTGGGAAATTTCAAAAAAAATGATGGAAAGAAGAGGACTGTAGACGAAAAGTTTACGGACTATACTCCTTTAACTATGAGCTGCGAACACATCCTCAATGAAATAAAGAATGATAGGCCCCTGAGATGGCCGGAGAAGCTGAAGGCTCCTCCACATAAAAGAAATAAGAGTTTATGGTGTGAGTTCCATTAAGATCACGACCATCCAAATGATAAATATTTCACCCTAAAGGACGAGATTGAAAAAATGCTAAAGTCTGGAAGGATGAGAAAGTATGTGGATGCTAGAGCCTCAAAGAGTGGCCGAGCCGACCCCAAAAAGAAAAGAAATGATAAATGCCGAGAAGATACCTCCGCGGGAAGGATGATGCCTCAGATGATGAAGATGATGACCCTGACCTCCCACCAAAGGATGATAATGTCCCAGTAAAAAGGGTCAACATGATCTCTTTAGGTGTGAGCATTGTTTGTGGGGGACTAGCAGGGTGTGGCTCAGAGGTAGCTAATCGCAATGCTCATTTGACAGAGGTGAAAGCAGTAACAAAAGCCGAGGTTTTGAACTTGTCTTCGACAGAGGTTAAACATGAGAAAAGAAAAAAGGTAGATATGGACACCCTCGTAGTTGGCTTCTTACGACTTGATTTCAAGAGTATCTTATAACCTCATGATGATCCTATAATCATCACCACAAGGGCGTATGGGTGTGAAGTTCATAGAATCCTTGTGGATGGGGGAAGTTCTGCAAACGTTATGTTTTGGCCCTATTTCAAGATCTTGGGTCTATACCGGGATAGGCTTGTCCCTTATCATCACCCCTTGATTGGCTTCAGCGGGGAGAAGGTCCATCCATTGGGAATGTACGAAATGGATGTAAGAATGGGAGATAAATGGCCTAAGAGGTTGACCAGAAAAATTAATTTCTTTGTGATGGATGAAAATATCTTTTCAGCCTACAAACTCATCATGGGACGAGTAGCCCTCAAGGAATTTGAGGTCGTGCCTTCAATGGTCCACCAGATGCTGAAATTCCTAACTCCCTATGGAGTAAGGGAAGTGCAAGGTGACCAAACGCCGGCACGAGAATGCTACTTCAACTCTGCAGAAGAGAGGGAGGCTCATAAAAGGGCAACAACCATATACAACATTCACACCCTTGATCCTAAAGATGAAATAAAACTCAAAAATGGAGAGGCCACGGAGGAGGTAGAATCCATCGTCCTCAATGAGGACGAGCCAAAAAAAAACCATCCAAGTTGGCAAAGCCCTAAAGCCTGAGATCAAGGAGGAATAAGTGAAGCTATTAAGGAAGAGACAACGTATCTTTGCCTGGAGCCATGCAGACATGCCAGGTATTGATCCTGAGATAATGTGTCATAAACTCAATATTGTAGAGGATGTCAAACCCATTAAGCAGAGAAGAATAATATACTCAAGATAGAAGTACGATGTCATCAGAGATGAGGTTCGAAAGCTTGAAGAGGCCAAGTTCATTAGAGAAGTTATATACCCTGAGTGGTTATCTAATGTTGTCATAGTGCCCAAGGCTAATGGAAAATGGCGGATGTGTGTAGACTTCATCGATTTAAACAAGTCTTGCCCAAAGGTCAGTTTTCCTCTGCCTTGTATAGATAAGATTGTGGATGCCACAGCAGGACATGAGCTCATGAGCTTCATGAATGCATATTCTGGGTATAATCAAATCTTCATGAATTCGGCTGACTCAGAGAAGACAACATTCATTACAGATAAGGGGCCCTTTGGCCTGAAGAATGCAGGGGCTACTTACCAACGTCTTATAAATAAGATGTTCGAGGATCAGATAGGAAAGTCCGTGGAAGTTTATGTGGACGGCATGCTGACGAAGAGTCTAAAGGCCGACACTCAGGTGGCCGACCTTGAAAGAACTTTTAACACCATGGACGGGTATAAAATGAAGCTCAACCTGGACAAATGTGTCTTTGGGGTAGGAGCGGGAAAGTTTTTGGGCTTAATCGTCAATCAAATGGGAATAGAGGCTAACCCTGAGAAGATCAAGGCTTTGATGGAAATGAAGACACCCAGAACTATCAAAGACATTCAGAGGCTAACCAGGCGAGTTGCTGCACTTAACAGGTTCGTCCCAAGAGCTACAGATAAATTTCTTCCTTTTTTCAAAGTTCTTAGAAAAGCCTTCGAATGGAATGAGGAATGTGACAAAGCTTTTAAAAAGCTTAAGTCCTACCTCGGATCCCCCCAACTCCTATTTCGGCCGATTCAGGGTGAGAAATTGTATGTATATTTAGTTGTCTCAGAGTCAGTAATCAGTGCTGCAATAGTAAGAGAAGAGGATGGAGTGCAGAGACCAGTGTACTTCAATAGCAAAGCACTCTAAGGGTCTTAGCAAAATTACCCTTGGATTGAAAAGTTAGCCTACGCCTTGATACATGCTTCTAGGAAAATGAAGGCATACTTCCAGGCCCACTCCATGGTCGTCCTCACTGATTCCCCACTCAGGCAAGTCCTCCATAAGCTTGAGAAGTCAGGAAGGCTAATGACCGGGGCAATCGAGTTGGGGGAGTACGATATTATTTATCAACCCAGGGTTGCTATCAAGGGACAAGCACTCGCAGATTTTGTGCTCGAGTTTACTTGGGAAGAGGTCGATGTTGAAAAGAGTCACGAGGCTGCAAATGAGCCAATTGATAGAAACATCGGCCGAACTTCGAACGAGGATGAGTCAAGTGCAGTGACGCGACTAAGAATATGTCTCAAAAGTGCGTACTCTCTAGGCTCAAGTGCAAGCCTGTCGCTCAAGTAATAATCCGATAAGTCAGGTATCGATCCTCAGGGAAATAGAACGACGGTGTCGTAACGACGTTGGACAGACGAAGGAAACCTAACTTTGACTCTAAATAAAAATGGAAAGATGATTTGATTGGTGGGATAACTATAATTATATATAATTTTGAAAATAATAAACTAATGAACTAACGTATGAATGGAATGCAACTATCCTAAATTATTCAAAATAATGATGATGATTGAATTAAAACTCGAACTATATGATGAGGAAAGCACGACGGGAATACAATCCCTCAATCCTAGTGTATTGATGGTGTAAAACTAATTGTAAATTTAAGTGATTAATTAGACCTAGACTTTAGTACTCCCAAGCATTACGTATATGAGGTTCAAGCCCGCACTATATGAAATCAGAGGATGAGTAAAGCGGTAATGCGCGATGGCAACACTCGCATTGCATTCTAAAGCATCCCGATTACCTTGAAGCAAACGAGATCCAAATATCTAAAATGGTTGTGATGCTATGCAATACGGTCATAATAAATCATTAAATTTAGAGGACTAATTTTATACACATACAACTACCACATCAGGCTGAGTTCATGCATCCCGACCTTTAAAAATTTAGCCTACCATGATGAAATTAATGAAAATGATTGTTAAATTATAGGAAATCATGATTAAACTAAGGGAGAATTGAAGAATAATGTAGAAGGAAGATTAGAAAGAAGAAAGTAATCAACTAACTTACCAAAGCACTAAAAGCATCAACTAAAATTACTTGTAATCACAAAAATCTGAACAAACTTCAATCTTGGAATTAAAATTCCAATAGATCTTCAAACTAGGGTTTTGTAGCAACTTTCTCTCTCTAACTACCTCTAAAAGTTTAACTAAAAATGAAAAATTATATGAATTTTCTGCCCCCTTAGAATGATAATAAATCGGGTTTAAATACCCTACAAGACTCCAAGAGTTTTAGCTTAACCAGGACTCTCCATTGGAGGAAGAGTGAAAAACCAAAATTGTGATAGTCGGACAGGTCCGGTCCTCCTTCGATTCAATTCATGTTGGATCTAGATCGGTTCTTTTCTTTTCTAACCGTATCGGTTCGATACGAATCGGTTCATTTAATTTTCATCAACTTCGAACCGTCTTCGATCTGGGGTTCACTAGAACTTTGTATTTTGGATCGGTCCGATTTTTCTTTGACTTTTTCTTCTATCTTTGACTGGTCATAACTTTCACACCGGGACTCCGATTGAGGTACCGTTTCTTCCTATGTACTTGTAAACTTGATATCTTCAACTTTTCTTCAGATGCCTCGCCCGAATTTTGGGTAAAAATTACAACTTTGCCCTTTTGACTTTCCTTCTTTTCTTTCTCTATTCTTACGATTTCTTTCTTTTTTTAGTGACATCAAATACCTGTAAAATTAGTACGAAATACCAGAAACTCGGGGTACTCATTAGAATAAGTCAATAGTAAGATTATGAGATAAAATCAAATCGATTACGTTGTTCGAGGTGCTAAAAGTAACTAAATTAAAGGGATAAATTTGGAAGAATTTAAGCCTAATCAAATCCCCCTAACTTAGAACTTTGCGCGCCCCGAGCAATGTAAAAGAATCCTAGGAAGGCTCAATTTCCACCTATGGTCAATTTCGGCTTTGTGTATTTTGAATTTTATAACTTAAGACTTTAAACCGACTTTTAATGATATTTTCGAAAATTTTGAATTCCAATTTTTATTTATTTTGAACAAAAAATATTTTTGGGTTTTTTAAAATTTTATGATTTTTTTAAAAATTTCTAGGCATTTTTGAAAATTTCTGAAGTTTTAGAAATACGCACTTGTCACCCCCTCCCCCCCTTAACTTAGACTTTTGCATTGTCCTCAATCAAAAGGACGAAAAGTTAAACAAGGCAAAATAAGAAGTGTGATAAATAAAACAAACAAATGGAGAAAATGCGGACTTTAATATATAAGGACTGTGGTACAATAAAAGGAAAGAGCATACAACCATGTGAACAAGTCAAACAACTAAAAACTGACACATAAACCAAAAAATATTCACTGGGGCAGTGGGTGGGAAGAGCTGGATGCGTCGGGGCCATAAGGGTCATAAAAGTAAGATGGCAATGGCTCGTTTGGATCCCCCTGGTGCCGGTACAAGTCCGCTTGGAAACGAAATAGCGTACTTGTATCACGTCGGTATGCACACTGGTCTTGGCGGTATTCGGTCATAAAGTCGCTGAATTTCATCTCGAGGGCCGAGATTCTATTAGTGAGCTCGCCACCAGCCCATTCGAAATTTGGGTCATCTTCTTCTTCGATCGACTCTTCATCAACATCCACTTCTCCCATCTCCACACCGGCACCTGCCTCTTCCTCTTCCTCATCCTCACTCGAGGCATCATCGGCCTTGTCATCACTTCCCCGTCTCTCCCGAATGATGGACAGCTGTTTGGCGTTCTGAGTGCGGGTTCCTTATCCAAAGGGAACGTGTAGGCGAGTACGGTCTAGCGGAGCAATAATGCTAGCGTCTTTGAGAATGGAGGTAATTAGGTGTGCATATGGAAGTGGTGTCGTTCCTCTCGTATCCATGGCTGCATAGATAATTTCAATGTATAGGGTGCGAGTCAGGTGAATTGAAGTGTTGGGATCGAAGATGTGGTATGTCAATGTGGCTTGACGGGGACGCATTACGGAATCGTTGGAAGTTTACAAAATGTTAGCACATATAATTTGGAATGTGAGGCGTGTTGTCTCGTTAAGTAGGCCAACAGGGACAGTCTCCCCCCTCCATGCAATGTCGGGGGCAATTTGTTCCATAATCAGGTCCTTGGATACCGGGGGGTGTTATTTGGGTATGTGTAGTCTTGAAGATCTGGAACGTCATATTCTCCCAACTTGGTAGTGAGAATGGCCAAAGAGAAGGGAATGACGGTACCATCGACATAGTCTTGAGACTCGAATTCGCCCGTTCGAACAAGGGATCCATAGAAAGAGCGTACCTCAGCGGCCCAAACCGCTTCATATGGTTCATTAAAGAAACGACGCCAACCCCTAGGCATGAAGAGGGCGGTGATGGAATCGGGTAGTGTTGTCCATTGGACTGCTCACTCCATGTCGAGTTTGCGATCCGAACCAAAGAAATGGTTGTACCAACGCTCCTCTTGGCGAGAGATAAAATACCATGGTCGGAGGGTAAAATTTCAGTTGAGTCGTATTTGACGGGGGCAACTCTTTGGGCCATTATGACAAGGAGAGGATGCTGGAAAAATAGGTTAGAGAGAAGAGAAAAGTGATGCAGTTGAAGGTGTGGAGAAAAATGGAGGGTTTGGGTGTGTATTTATAGGTGAGGAGTGTGGGAAGGGTTGGAAATGGAGGGAAAGAGTTTGAAAGGAAAAGGGGATGGATTTGGGAGGGAAAGTGAAGGGGAGGAAGTGGTTGGACGAATTTGGAGGGAAGTAAATGGACTGGGGGGAAGGGGGTGTACCTAGGGAAGGAGGAAAGGCTGTAGAAAATCGGACCGGTCCGGCTATTCCAGGACCGAACCGATCCGGTCCTTTTAATTTTTGAGTTCTTTAAGTACCGGACCGCTCCGACTATAAAAGAAATGAATCGATCCAGGACGGACCGATCCAGCTCAAAAATAAAAGAATCGATTCGGTTCTTGCACTGAGCAATATTTCTCCCCCTAACTTCAATGTGATCGCTCTCTTCGAAATTTTTTCGACACTCAACAATACTTCCTATCAATTTGGATTCAACACCCTCTCGATACCTATGGAAAAGCAACTCGACTCATTCTCTAGAAATATGTGAACGCTCCACCCTTATTGTATCCTAATCCTAGGGACTCCCACTACTATACACAATAATTCACCCCATACGCGTCGGGGGTGCGACGACCTCACTGTAGCAGCTCACGCAGCCTCGTAAATGGGGTCCGATAACCAAATGGTGTCGGCTTCTTCTAGACATGCCTCTAAATATAGCTTTAGGTGTTTTCCATTGACTTTGAATGGGCTTCCCCCTTTTGGATCTTCTAACTCCACAGCTCCGTGGGGGAACACAGTCTTCACAACGAATGGGCCAGTCCACCGAGACCGCAACTTACCTGGAAATAGATAAAAACGGGAGTTATAGAGAAGCACTTTTTATCCGGGAAGAAACTCTTTACATCGAATAATCTGATCATGGGCGAGTTTCATCCTTTCTTTGGAAATTTTTGCGTTCTCATACGCGTCATTACGTATCTACTCTAACTCATTTAATTGAAGCTTGCGAGCTTCACCGGCTTTATCCATATCATAATTCACTTTCTTAATTGCCCAATACACTTTGTGTTCTAATTCAACGGGAAGGTGACAAGATTTTCCATACACAAAGAAGAAGGGAGACATTCCAAGAGGATTTTTTTATGCGGTGCGATAGGACCATAGTGAATCGTTCAATCGAAGGGACCAATCTTTTCGGTTAGGATCAACAATTTTATCTAGGATGCTCTTGATTTCTCGATTCGCTAGCTCGACCTGCCCATTCGTTTTTGGGTGATAAGTCGTTCCAACCTTGTGAACGACGCCATACTTTCTCATGAGCTTCTCGAATGGCCTATTACAAAAGTGCATGCCATTATCACTAATCATCGCTTTTGGAGCACCGAAGCGGGAAAGTATGTGTTCCTGTAGGAAATTAATCACCACTTTGTTGTCATTTATCTTGGTCGCTATAGCTTCCACCCATTTGGAAACGTAGTCGACCGCAACAAGGATGTATAGGAAACCAAAGGACAGGGGGGGAAGGGCCCATGAAGTCAATACCCCAGCAATCGAAAATCTCTATAATGAGTATGGGGGTAAGGGGAATCATTTCTCGTCGGGTAATAGCTCCCATCCTTTGACACCTATCGCAAGATTTACAAGCATTGTTCACATCCCGAAATATTGTGGGCAATAGAGGCCTCTTTGAAGAATCTTAGCGGCCGTCTTTTTTGTTGAAAAGTGGCCTCCACGAGCTTTCAAATGACAGAATTGGATGACTTTTGGGATCTCATCATCCGGTACACATCGTCGGATGATTTGGTAGGCGTAATATTTAAACAGGAAAGGGTCGTCATAGAAAAACATGCGCGACCAAGTAATAAACCTCTTCTTATCTTGCGGCGTCCAATCGGGAGGGATGGATCCCGTGACAAGATAGTTCACTATATCCGTAAACCAGGGCAAAAAAGAGGTGGCAAAGAGTTGCTCATCCGGAAAGTATTCGTCTATGGGTATTGGATCACTAGGCACGTCGGATGAAAGTCGTGATAAGTGGTCAGCAACGACGTTTTCTACGCCTTTCTTATCTTTAATGGAGAGATTAAACTCTTGTAGGAGTAGGATCCACCTTATGAGGCGCATCTTTGCGTCTTTCTTCGCAAGTAGGTATTTTAATGCTGCGTGGTCGGTGAAGCAAGTGATGGGAGAACTCATAAGGTAGGACCAAAACTTGTCAAGGGCAAAGACTACTGCTAGCAACTTCTTCTCTGTAGTGGAGTAATTGAGTTGTGGTCTAGTGAGATTTCGGTTAGCGTAGTAGATGACATGAGCTTGTTTATCTTTTCTTTGGCCCAAAATAACCCCTATCGCATAGTCGCTAGTATCACACATAAGTTCGAATGGTAAGGACCAATCTGGAACTTGCATGTTGGGAGCAGACACAAGCATGGTTTTCAGTTTTTTTAAAATCGCTATGGCATGCTTCCGTCCACTCAAATGGGGTGTCCTTCATGAGGAGGTTGCTTAAGGGCCTAGCGATGGGGCTAAAGTCCTTAATGAACCTTCGATAAAACCCCGCGTGGCCCAAGAAGGAGCGCACGTCTTGAGCGATTTTGGTGGGGGTAGATCGGCTATGACATCTATCTTATCTCTATCAACTTCTATCCCCTTGGATGAAACTATGTGGCCAACAACTATTCCCTCAGTGACCATAAAATGGCATTTCTCCCAATTTAGCACTAAGTTCTTTTCCACACATCGGGCAAGTACCTTTTCCAGTTTTTCTAGACAAAGATCGAAAGAGGTACCAAAAATGCTAAAATTGTCCATGAACACTTCAAGACCTCTTTCGATTATGTCGCTAAATAGGCTCAACATGCACCTTTGAAAGGTTGCAGGTGCATTACACAAGCCGAATGGCATACGTTTGTAGTCAAACGTACCAAACGGGCAAGTGAAAGTTATTTTCTCCTGGTCAAGTACATCTACCTCAATTTGGTTATATCCAGAATAACCATTAAAGAAGCAATAGTAAGGGTGGCCCGCTACTCTTTCAAGCATCTGATCAATAAATGGCAAGGGGAAATGGTCTTTCCTAGTTCCCGCATTGAGTTTCCGGTAATCAATGCAAATGCACCACCCGCTGGTGGTACATTAGGGAACTAGCTCTCCCTTAGCATTCTCAATCACTGTCATGACCGACTTCTTCAGGACAACTTGAATAGGGCTCACCCACTTGCTATTCGAGATCGGGTAAATAATCCCGGCATCCAATAGCTTAATTATTTCGGTCCTCACCACTTCTTTCATATTGGGATTTATCCTTCTCTGCATTTTTCTCGAGGGCTTGGCATCCTCTTCTAGATGGATCTTGTGGGTTCAAATCAAAGGACTTATCCCTTTTAAATCAGCAATACACCAACCGAAATCACTTTGGTGCTTCCTCAAAATCTTTAACAGTTTACCCTCCTGATCTTCGTCTAGGCTGGAGGAGATAACAACAGAAAATGTCTCATCCTCTCCTAGGTATGCATATTTAATATGGGAGGGTAGTTTCTTCAAGTCGAGGGTCATAAATTTGTCGCTGGAGGGAACCATGCGTGCCTCCCTCGGTGATAACTCCTCGAATCGAGAAACCCAACTTACATCTCTCGCGTCCTCGTCTGACGCTCTCTCATCAAGTAACTCTCTTAACTCCTCGACCTCCCTCTCAAATTCGGTTTACGTCCACTCACTCTCGTGGATCGACACTAAACAGGACCCTAGGGCATCTCCACAATAATTTTCCTCAAAATACTCCTCTACGATCTCATCTATTAATCTCACCGTGTGAAGATCATCTTCTTCCCCCGTATATTGGGCGATATGGAAGATGTTAGTCTCTAAATTCATGTTCCCAAAAGTGAGTTGCATTTGCCCATTTTGAGTATTGATGATTGCGTTAGCCGTAGCTAAGAATGGGCGCCTAAGAATGATGGTAACATAACTGCTCGAGGCGAAGGAGGGCTCCGTGTCCCAAATGACAAAGTTTACCGCGAAGTAGAAAGTGTCAACTTGGACGATCACGTCCTTAACTATACCTCTTGGGATTTTCACGGTTCGATCCGCTAATTGGAGAGTGATCCTTGTGGGCTTGAGGTCGCCCAGATCAAGTTGCCTATATATGGCATAAGGGAGAATATTGACACTTGCTCCCAAGTCAAGTAAGGTTTTTTTTAATTTTATTTTCTCCAATGATGCAGGAAATGGTGGGTGCACCGAAATCTTTGAATTTGGGCGGGAGATCATTAAGTAGGATGGAGCTCAAGTTTTGAGCAAGAAAGACATTTTTCTTTACCTTCATCTTCCTCTTCACTGTTAACAAGTCTTTGATGACTTTTGCATAAAATGGAATTTGCTTAATAGCATCGAGGAAAGGTAAATTTAGCTTTACTTGCTTTAGCACGTCTAGCACTTCATCACGGGAGTTTCCTTTGTGGGAAGGAATCAACCTTTGAGGAAACGGTGCTGCGGTGGGTGGTTTCTCTACTACCTCGGACTCACTAGTGCCTTCTTTATCACTCTCATTCAAGGGGACATCTTCGGCCTCTTTCGTGTCGGGTGAAATCTCCTTGTCTTTGGTTTCGTCGTATGGGGGAGATGATAAATCAACGACTCTCCAACTACGAAGAGTGTTCGCAGTTTGACATTGCTCCTGATGTTATGTAGAGGTAGAGCTAACACTAGTTTGACCTTGGGGAGGTCTTTGGCCCTGGGCAGGAAACTTGCCCTTCTCTTGGATACTCCACGATGATTGCATTTTTGAAATATTTGCATTTATGTTACTGATCATGCGATCATATCTAGTAGTGGATGCATTCTGGTTATTGATAAATTAGTTTATCGTATCCTCGAGACTTCTCCGTGGTGGAGTGATATATGCTCCTTGAGGTGGTGGTACTTGCACATGTCCTTGCATGTGTGGAGCTTGTTGAAAGTGTTGTGGTGGGGGAGGGGCAGCATGTGAATTAGGATTCAACACAGCATGTTGTTGCACATAGCTAAAACCACGATGGTTTTTCCATGAAGGGTTGTAAGAATTCCCATGCGGTGCACTGAAATTACCCTTAAATCCTCCTATACCACTGATTTTCTCTTGAAGCATCACTTTATAGGCGAGTATAGTCGGGCATTCCTTAGTTGAATGTCTCGCCTCACAAATCGCACACACCTTTTCGACGGAGTTTGGGATGGGTCCCGTTGGTCCTCTTCCATATACCTCACTTTGGTCTCACAGTCCTTTCTCAAGTATATCTAGTCGGCTTTCCATCATAGAATTCTTTTTTTACGTGAAATAGGTCGGACGCCGATGGAGTGGTGGTCACTTGACGATTTCAATTTTAAGAATTAGGGTCGGATGTATCCCAAGATTGGGTAGTCTCAGCGACATACCTCAGGTGAATCTCAGCATCGTTGGTGTCTAATTAGACAAATGGACCATCGCACATGGTTTCAACGAGTTGCTTGAAATTAATGTTCAGCCCACTATGGATGAAGGAAACGATTTGCAGTTTATCAAATCCATGATGGGGCATGAAGTAACTAACTCATTGAAGCGCTCGCAGCATCGATCGAACGACTCATTTTCTAATTGTCAGAAAGTTTGAATTTGAGCCTTGATGGAGTTCGTTCGATGTGGAGGAAAGAATTTCTTGAGAAATTTAGATTGCAACTCATTCCAGGATGCAATCGAGCTTGGAGGTAAAGACCACAGCCAGGTCTTAGCCTTATCTTTTAGCGAGAATGGGAAGAGTTTGTGGCGGATTACCTCTTGTGTGCAAGTTTGATCATTGAGGGTTTCACACACATCCTCAAATTCCCTGATGTGGAGATATGGCTTTTCAGAATCCATCCCATGGTAGTGGGGGAGCATTTGGATCATCCCATTTTTAAAATGAAATTACCCTGCATTATACGGGAGTATAATGCATCCCAGAGTGACAGTGCACTCGGGATATAAGACTTCTCTCAATGGGCGGTACGGGGCCTCTTCCTCATCGGCAGATGCACTACTGTGTTGCGACATGTCTCTCTCTCTCTTAACGACTCGGTATCCTCACTTGGTATGCTCGGGGCGTGCTCTGAAGTGTGTCCTAAGAGGGAAAACGGAGTGTTATTTGAGATTGAGTGTGACGGTGTGGGAGGTGGGACCCAGAATTGTGGATCGTTAAGAGTGTGAGGGTTATCAGGGTTGTATTCACCTATCGGGTTTTCGTGAATGACGATTGGAGTATTATGGGAAGTTGGAGTGAGTTAAGAATTTTGCATTAACAGGCTTATGAGAGATAATGATGAATATTTTGTGCTTTTTTTAATTTTTATATGTTTTTGGATTTTTGGAAAAAAAAAATTGTCAAAGTTTGAGATTGACTTGATCTAATCCTAAGTCTGCCTAAGTCCCCGGCAACGGAGCAAAAAAATTGACGCGACTAAGAATGTGTCTCAGAAGTGCGTACTCTCTAGGCTCAAGTGCAAGCCTGTCACTCGAGTAATAATCCGATAAGTCGGGTATCGATCCTCAGGGAAATAGGATGATGGTGTCGTAACGACGCTGGACAGACGAAGAAAACCTAACTTTGACTCTAAAGAAAAAGGAAAAGATGATTTGATTGGTGGGATAACTACAACTATATGCAATTTTGAAAATAATTAACTAATGAACTAAAGTATGAATGGAATGCAACTATCCTAAATTATTAAAATAATGATGATGATTGAATTAAAACTCGAACTATATGACGAGGAAAGCAGGACGGGAATACAATCCCTCAACCCTAGTGTATTGATGGTATAAAAGTAATCGTAAATTTAAGTGATTAATTAGACCCAGACTTTAGTACTCCCAAGCATTACATATATGAGGTTCAAGCTCGCACCATATGAAATCAGAGGATGAGTAAAGCGGTAACGCGCGATGGCAACACTCGCATTGCATTCTAAAGCATCCCGTTTACCCTGAAGCAAACGAGATCCAAAGATCTATAATGGTTGTGATGCTACGCAATACGGTCATAATAAATTATTAAATTTAGAGGACTAATTTTATACACATACAACTACCACATTAGGTTGAGTTCATGCATCCCGACCTTTAAAAATTTATCCTACCATGATGAAATTAATGAAAATGATTGTTGAATTGTAGGAAATCATGATTAAACTAAGGGAGAATTGAAGAATAATGTAGAAGGGAGATTAGAAAGAACAAAGTAATCAACTAACTTACCAAAGCACTAAAAGCATCAACTAAAATTACTTATAATCACAGAAATCTGAACAAACTACAATCTTGGAATTAAAATTGCAATAGATCTTCAAACTAGGGTTTTGTAGCAACTTTCTCTCTCTAACTACCTCTAAAAGTTTAACTAAAAATGAAAAATTATATGAATTTTCTGCCCCCTTAGAATGATAATAAATCGGGTTTAAATACCCTACAAGACTCCAAGAGTTTTAGCTTAATCAGGACTTTCCATTGGAGGAAGAGTGAAAAACCAAAATTGCGACAGTCGGACCGGTCCGGTCCTCCTTCGGTTCGGTTCGGCTTGGATCCGAATCGGTTCTTTTCTTTTCTAACCAGATCAGTCTGATACGGATCGATTCATTTAGTTTTCATCAACTTCGATCCGTCTTCGGTCTGGGGTTCACTGGAACTTTGTATTTCGAATCGGTCCGATCCGAATCGATCCGATTTTTCTTTGACTTTTTCTTCTATCTTTGACTGCTCATTACTTTCACACCGGGACTCCGCTTGAGGTACCGTTTCTTCCAATATACTTGTAAACTCGATATCTTCAACTTTTCTTTAGATGCCTCATCCTAATTCTAGGTAAAAATTACAACTTTGCCCTTTTGACTTTCCTTCTTTTCTTTCTCTATTCTTCTGATTTCTTTCTTTCTTTAGTGACATCAAATACCTATAAAATTAGTACGAAATACCAGAAACTCGGGGTACTCATTAGAATAAGTCAGTAGAAAGATTATAAGATAAAATCAAATCAATTACATTATTCGAGGTGCTAAAAGTAACTAAATTAAAGGGATAAACTTGGAAGAATTTATGCCTAATCATGCAGCCAGATAAAGAATAGTTGAGAATGAATAAGAGAGATACCTCTTTAATCAGGTAACCCTGTCATAGGGAAACTTCTATTCAAGTGAAACCATCTAGAACCTCTTCGTTAATGGGTCGTCCTGTAAAAGTGAAAGTGGAGCAAGGCTGATAGTGTCGGCACCAGATGGTACAGATATTGAGTATACACTGATGTTCAACTTTAAAGTTTCCAACAATGAGTCAGAGTATGAGGCATTAATAGCAGGTCACTCTTTGGTAAAAGCCTTCAGTGTTGGACAACTCCTAGTCCACAGTGACGCAAGATTAGTCGTGAACCAAATCCTGGGGGTATATGAAGCCAAAGATGAAAGGATGGCCAGATACCTGAAGAAGGTGAGATCGATGCTAGAAAGCTTCAAGGAAGTAAAGATGAAGAGGATACCTTGGATAGACAATAACCGAGTTGATGCACTCACGAGGTTGTCTTCAACAATAAGAATAGACATAAAGAGAACAGTACCAGTTGAGATTCTGCTCAAGCCCACCATCGAAGAGGAAGAGGTTGGTAGACATTGCCTAAATCTGAGTACGGGGGATTCATGGATGAATCCCCTTATTAGATACATCAGAGAGGGAAAATTGCCAAAGTCAAAGTTAGAAAGAAGAAAGCTGAGGTTTAGAGCTGCTAAATTCTCCATTGTGGTAGATGTCCTGTACAAGAAGGAATTCCTGCTCCCTCTTCTCAGATGAATTCACCCTTCAGAGGTTCCATACATCTTGCAAGATGTGCATGAAGGCTCTTGTTCAAGTCACATTGGAGGAAGGTCAATGGCTAAGAGGATAATCACTCAGGGATATTGGTGGTCGACCTTGGCTAAAGATGCAGCTGCATATGTGAAGAGATGTGATAAGTGCCAGAAGTTCTCCACTATTCCCTATTAGCCTCACCAACCTCTGACTTTTATCAGCTCCCCTTAGCCATTTGCAGTATGGGGTATTGATTTAGTAGGACCCTTGCTAAGGGTTAAACAACTATCGATACTTAATTGTGGCAATTGATTATTTCTCCAAATAGGTAGAAGTTGATCCCATGATCACAATCACTGAACAGAAGACCTTCCAATTCATCTGGAAAAACATCATATGCAGGTATGGCCTCCTAAACACCCTCATCTCAGACAATGGAACCCAATTCAATAATGTTTCCTTAGAAAAGTACTGTGAAAGAGTAGGGATCAAGCAATTATTCTCCTCCCGTGGCCGACCCCAGGCAAATGGTCAGACTAAGGTAATAAATTGAACAATCCATGATGGGATAAAAACTAAGTTGGAAGAGGCCAAAGGAAGATGAATAGAAGAGGTTTATGTCATGCTTTGGGCTTATAGGACGACAGTGAGGACACCCATAGGGGAAACTCCATTCATGCTAGCCCATGGCTCAGAGGTTGTTATCCAAACAGAAATAGGGCTTCCCACTCATAGATTTCAAACATATGACCCTCGGAGGAATGGGGAAGAGAGATGAGTTGATCTTGATTTGATTGAGGAAAGAAAAGAGAATGCAGAGATAAGACAGGCAGCCTATCAGCAGAGAACTGCGAGATTCTATAATCAGAGGGTAAAGTCAAGGCCGATAGTTGTGGGAGACCTAGTCCTCAAGAAGATGTGGCAGAAAACTAATAAGCTCCATCCCAACTGGCATGGTCCTTATAGGGTAATTGTTGAGGTCATACCAGGTACCTATCGGCTAGAAAATCTTGAAGGAGAACCTTTCTCCAACCCTTGGAATACCGGTCACTTAAAGAAATATTACTTATGATGTTGCAATTGTTCTTATTTTTTTGTAATACATGTATTAGTTTATACATAGGATGTTAATAAAAAGATAGCAATGTTGTGATGATACTTTTGTTACAATGTATATGTTTTAAACATCATTAATTTGGTGAATTACGAGGTGAAACATCATTAACTTGGTGACCTCAGAACCTTTAAACATCATTTAGTTGGTGAAAATATGAGGTGAAACATCATTAGCTTGGTGACCTCAGAACCTTTAAACATCATTTAGTTGGTTAAAATATGAGGTGAAACATCATTAACTTGGTGACATCAGACCTTTAACATCATTAATTTGGTGAAATATGAGGTGAAACATCATTAACTTTGTGACCTCAGACCTTTTAATATCAATAATTTGGTGAAATATAAGGTGAAACATCATTAACTTGGTGACCTAAGACCTTTTAACATCATTAATTTGGTGAAATATGAGGTGAAACAAAATTAAATTGGTGACCTCAGACCTTTTACCATCATTAATTTGGTGAATTACAAGGTGAAACATCATTAACTTGGTGACCTCAGAACCTTTAAACATCATTTAGTTGGTGTGACCTCAGAACCTTTAAACATCATTTAGTTGGTGAAAATACGAGGTGAAACATCATTAACTTGGTGACCTCGGACCTTTAACATCATTATTTTGGTGAAATATGAGGTGAAACATCATTAACTTGGTGACCTCAGACCTTTTAACATAATTAATTTGGTGAAATATGAGGTGAAACATCATTAACTTGGTGACCTCAGGCCTTTTAACGTCATTAATTTGGTGAAATATGAGGTGAAACATCATTAACTTGGTGACCTCAGACCTTTAACATAATTAATTTGGTGAATTACGAGGTGAAACATCATTAACCTGGTGACCTCAGACCTTTTAAAATCATTTGTTTGGTGAATTATATATGTTTATTGTTACTTGTTTTGATTCCCATTATTCAAATTTTATGATATGGTGGATAAATAAAACATCATAGACATGAAATAGCAAAGCAACAAGTTAAGGAAAGCAACACAAATAAAGGAAATGGAATTGCATTCATTTAAACCAAAAAGTACTACATCATTTCGAGGGAAGAGGTTACAGTTCATTAAATAAAGGGGTTAAACAAAAGCTTCACAAAAATAACAAACATGATGGTGAGACACTCAGACTTCAGTTTGTCCCCCTCCTTCAACCGACCCACCAGCAGCAGGGTTGTTTTGCTCTGGGACTTAATTGGTCACTTTAACCTCGTCATCCTGATGCCCACCATCCTCGGTCTCAGTCACCTCAAACTGGCTCATCTCAGCTGGGCCACCCTCTTCAACCTCCTGTAGGGCCTTAGCAAGCTTAGCATTTATAAAGCTGAGGCTAATAAAGTCCTCGGCCAACAGACTGCCAGAACTTTCTTGCTTCATAGCAGCCCATCTACTGGTTGCCTTGATACCCCTATCTAGATACTCAAGGATGAAGATAACAAACTCATCAGAGGTTTGATACTCCTTGATGATCGTCTCTGAAGCATCTTTCATAGTAGCCTTAACAGAAGCATCAACTTTGGACTGAAGACTATCATCCTTTGCCTTCAGAGCCTGGCATGATTAGTTTTCAGCCGAGAGATCTCATCAGTCTTGTCCTTTCAACTTTTCTTCAAATCATCAATCTACTTATTCAGACCCTCCTCAAGCTTCTCAGCATCCCTACCTTTCTGGATCAGAGGTAGCCTCTTCAATATATAGTCGGCCAGACGATGAAGAGAGAGGGCACTCTATAAAAAGAAGAATCAGATACATCAGTAATAGTGAATAACTGATAACAAATGTAATATAAAAGTTACAAATAAATACCTTAACTGCCCTATGGACTGCAAACTCAGCCAAGAGAGGGACGTCCATTGAATGTAGTAAGTGTTTATCATCCTCGGTCATTACGTGGCCGAGGGCATCAGAAGCCCAGACACTATTGCTGATGAGGTTGTCACCAATCTTCAGCCGAAAAAGCCGAGCAACTAAAGCATCATCTAAGGAAATGGGGATACCACGCTCAGTACTTGGAGCTTTGTTAGGCCTCGTACGGGAAGGGTTTGCAAGTGCCTTCCTCTTCTTTGTAGTGTCAGCAGGGGCCTTCCCCTTCTTTGTTTGGGTAGGGGGAGGTACGTTCTTGCCACCACGCTTCTCCAATAGATTTGTAATACCTAGCGCAGATATGTTCCAGAGATCGTCCGAAACTCCTTCTGGTCTCTCTATAAAAAGAAAACATCGGAGTTAGAAGCTCAGATATATAAAAGGTACGAGACTTAACTTGGCGTAATTTTTTTATTCTAAAGCACTTATAAAGCTCGGCTAATAGACCACCTCCAAGACCTGTCTGAGATAAATAGTAAGGGGTCATAAAATGCTCGTACTTGACGAGATAGCCATCTTCGCCCTGACTATGAAGGTCCTCAACACTCTTACGGTTATCTTGGCTCAGTCCAGGGTCAATTTTGGCCGAGAAAGAGACCTTGGCCCACCTCAGTAGAGTCCTTGGAATAGATGTTCCACAAGCCTCGTTAGGGCCAAACTCCCAAGCCCTTGAGGCAAAGAAGAATCGAGGCTTCCGATTGTGGTTAGAGGTTTGGGTCACCAACAACATCTCCTTCTTAGACTTCATGCCTACGAAGTGGTAGTATCCAGGATGATTTTTAGTGAACGAGGGTATGTAACAAGCTAAAAATACCCTAACTGGAAGGTCAGTATGATGAACTACCTTCCAAAGAGAGATAGCCCCAACCAAGACCCTCCAGGCATTAGGGGAAAGCTGAGAAGGAGCGAGATTGATATAAGAGAGGACAACTCAGATAGTGGGGTGAATTGGAAGACGAAAGTCGAGTTTAAACATCTGCTCATAGACACAGAGGTCTCCTTCATGGCCATCGAAGGCCCTCTCATCCTTCAGAGGTTTCCTCAGAGTTACAGAAGAGGGAATGGCATATAGTTATCGGAAGAGGAGAAGGTCATATTCAGTGACGGAGCTCTCGGGTTCCTTGACTTGGGAGGTGTCAAGTTCACTCCCTTCATCATCATCCTTATCATCAACAGTATGAGCCTAAGCCTCAGAGGGGGCACCAGGAAAAGTCATTATAGGAACGGCCTTAATTAGACCACAAAAAGATACAGTCGGCTCTAAGACCTCTACAGATGAAGACCTACGAGAGGTGTTAGCCTCTTTATGAGATGAGGAACGGTCAGAAACCTATGCTTCCTCAGAAACTACACTTACCTTGGGAGAGCAATTCATAGCCTTTTGGAAAGAGTCTACGGACTCAGCAACCTCAGCGGTGGACATAGGGTCTGAAGAAGATGACTCAGACATTTGCTTAGGAACCTCAGGAGCTTCAGCAGGTTCAGTAGACTCAGGGTATACAACCTTCAAGGGTGGAGGAAAGATTGGTCAGAGGGGAAAGGCCTCATCCCCACGAGTCTCCTCCTGGGCTAACTCTATCTGCCTAATCTTTTCAAAGGTTTTATCACGCAGAGATGGGAACTCTTCAGTAAGTTTATACAAAGGTCTGAGCATATGACAGACGATACTACACTTGTGGAAAAACTCAAACTACAAATAGGTACACAACTTATGCTACATAAACTAAAGATCAAAGGTTGTAAATTGAAAGGTTTCAAACAAGAACACCAAGAATACCTTAAGTTAGGTCACCAAAGAAGATGATCGGAAGGTCACCGAAAAACCTAAAAGAAGGAAGTTTGAGGCCAAAATAGCCTCGGAGTAGCCTGGTATGGCTCCAGTACTACCTAACCACTACAATCCTAACCCTATAACCACTTGACAGTGGTGGAAACCCTCACCGAAAAAAGAAAAAGTCACCAGAAAACCAAAAATGTAAATTAATACCCATAAATGAAAAGCTTGAAGGTGAAGAACAAAACCTGGTGGAGTTTGAAGGAAGGAAGAAGGATTTAGAAGCAAGAACCTTGAGTTGCAATGAAATATGGAGGTTTTGAGGAAGAAATTTATAGAAAAGCTATAGGTAGGAAAGCTAAGGAAGAAGAAAGAGAATGAAAAGACAAAAGGGTTTAAATATCCTTGCAATGATGAGGCACAATTATCGAGGCACTCATCATTGCCTTAGAAAGTCTAAAAGACGCCGTTAGAGGTGCATACCTTAGGGAAAACGCTAGCCACTTCAGTGAATAACATGTGTCCAAGGCACCACTCCAAACCTCAAGATATCAAAACGTCTCTTTATTAACCTGACTCTTATACCCCTTAGTCATCTATGTCACATAGGAGACTAAAGGCTAGGGGGTTAATTATATGCCCAAAGTGTGCCCTCATACTTGCAGTCACCAACCTCGGCTGACCTCACAGTCGAGTCATCAGGAAGCTCACAGCAGCCATCAGAAAGGTCGTTTTATACAAGGTCAACTCCTCATTGACCAATCTCGATCGGCCAGCAGTCGAGGTCAATAACATCTTATGAGCTCAAGTTATTGCCAACATCATACTTTACCTCAGTCGACGTTACATCCTACTTCATGCCTAACCTCGGCCAGTCTCCCAGTTCGAGGCCATGCTGATGATTTACAGGACAACGCAACTATCGAACTTCCCCAACTCGTACTCGGCCAGGCCGAGGTTACGACAAATGATGTCACAAGTCCGAGCACACGCAAGCACATGGAAGACTTGGAACACGTGGCAAATCAGTTATAATCGAATCATTCCCCACACGTGAGGAAATATTTGGTTATCATTCCATACATGTGGCAGAGCCAGGTGTCTACCTATGATTAGTGTATTCAACACACACATTCTCCTGGAATGCTTGGGGGTACACTATACCCCTGAGCACTATAAATACATGTCTTCTCCTACTTTGGAGGGGGATCCATAATTGTAACCCTAGCGGGAGCTCTGCAAAAGTACACAGTAGAGAGAGAAAGTGAGAGATTGTATCATAAGCCATTAGTTCCCTCATTATAGTGAAACTTACTCACACACTCAGTGGACGTAGGTCAAATTGGCTGAACCTCTTATATACGAGTGTTTATCCTCTTCTCCTCACCTTCTTCTACTAGATATTTACTCTTGTACTACCATTGTTATTGCTAGCTTGAGCTTATCAACACCTCACCTGGTGGTGCTGTTTATAGCATCATCACTCAAAATCCTCATTTATTTTATTTTCAGGAAAAACATCGTTAAGAACCTCATCAAAAGAGGTCTTAATTACATTCGTATTAGGAAAAGGAAAAATAGGAATATGTGAAGAGACTTAAATATGGTAAAGAACATGGTTAGGTTGAAGGTACAACATCCTAATTGAGGAGAGGCATGTCAGCAATCGTGATCTTAGCAGACGGGTTCGACATCACGATATCTGAGCGAATCATGCAGAGACCCAGCCCCAGTGTCTACAAGTTGAAGGATTCTTCGAAGTCACTTTCCTTAGAGTCTTTGGTAATTTCCATGGTTTTCTTGGTGAGAGGTTGCACTTTATGTTTCAAGTCTCCATCCCAAATGTGGTTGTCTTACAAGAAGACTTCCAGTCTCAATTTCATCTTCTTATCAACATGGTCGTGCCATAATTCATAGAATCCATAGAAGGGGAAGTCTTCACCCTTCTTGACAAATCTTCCATTCAAAGAGTCTTCTAAAATAGTCTTTTCATCTTCTAGATATCTTTTTTATCGCGGTCGGCGGAGCTCTTTGAGTTCATCCGGTGAAAGTTGGTAACCCAGGTTGTATGGGGGAAGGGCCTCTTTTAGTACTATGGGCTCAAGGATTCCTTATTGAAGTCGTCCTAGCCCCATCTCGACATAAAGTGCATGTTCTTGAACATTTGAATCACATTGACTTTGTCGTAAGGGTGTGTTATGGACAAACTCGATCTTTGAAGTTATCCCCTTATAGGAGGGGGAGTGAATCAATTCTAAAATTGGAGAGGAGCAAGTCATTAGTCCCATGATGAATTTCCAATACTGGGGTGTTGATGCTTACATTGTCTGTGCTGTCATCGTCCCTCAAAATGGTGATAACCTGACCTTTAGCAAAGAACTTTAATTTTTTATGGAGAGAAGAGGATACCCCTTGGATGTTATGGATCCATGAACGGACAAGGAGTAGAATAAAGCATGCAGGTATGTCAATGACTTGGAATTATGTAAGAGTATTGATAGGGCCAACCCTAGTGTGAGTTTTATGGAACCCATTACTTGTCAGTGAGTGTTGTCATAAGAATGCACATCGGCAGAGGTAGGAGTGAAATCACTGACTTTTAGTCCTAAACAATTAAAGGTTATGAGCAGACAAACATTTAGAGCAGATCTATTATCGACAAGTGATAGTTGGACTGTCTTTCGCAAGACTTTGACGGAGATGTTGACAATATAATTGTGATCAGGGTCGATCTTCGATATTTCTTCTTCAGAAAAGGAGAGGAGTCTAGAAGCAATTAGGGATCCAACCTTATTCATGGCTTTTTTAGGAATAGTAAAGGGAGGAACTGTGGGTTCGGTGAGGAGTTTTATCAATGCATTCCGGTGTAGCTGAGAGGACATGGCGAGTCCCCAAAGGTTAATATTGGCTTGGGTCTTCTTTGTGACACCCCGCCTAATTAAATACTGGGTGATCAGTCAGTTATTAAATTATAAATTAAATCAGAATATCCAGTTGGTTCATTCTTAGCATCACTGTCGAAAACTAATTTCTTATTAATTCACCTAATAATTAATTAAGCTAAGTGTCAAAACTTTTTCAATTTTAATTTAATTAAACCCGTACCATCGTGCTGAATAAAATAAGTAACACTCCAGCACAACTGATTTAAAATTCAATAAATATAAATGTAACTAGAATAAACTCTCCAGTTGAAATATCTCAATATCACCATCCAAAACAAAATAATAATAATAACAGTATCAATATAAAACCAGTACAATATCTGAAATGAAAATGGAACTACTAGAATCTTGGGCGACATACCCTAAATGAGTTAAGTACTACAAAGATAGGAATTAAGGAAATAAAAGCGTCTAATCCAAAGCTGCATCTACAGAAATTCATCAAAATATCCATCCTTTAAGTTGGGCGTCCTTGATGCTGGGCACCTAGTAATATAGATATAGTAGAGAAGAGAATATGCAAGTAAACATGTTAGAGACCGATTGTAAAAGATTTTAAAAATAGCAAGTGCTCAATAAGTATAATTAAGCAGGTATTGTGTACATGTTAGTTCTCGGCTCTCACTTGAGGATCTCACCTCTCATCTAGTGTGCACACCTAACGTACCTTATTTTCCCTTTAAACAAGGTTCTTAATTATTATTCTATCTCTTCTCATTATCCCATATTTCTCACGCAATACTTATATTAATTCAACATGTTAATTTCTCTTTAAGATGAACTAGGCATTGAAGGATTAAGTATTCACTTACTTAATTCAGTTCAGATTTTGTTATTCATTTTTATCTACTAATTCACACAGTAGATCACATCATAGTATAAATATATTCTTCACGCTATTATATATACTAATACGGCACCTCCCAGACACAGTTGCGATGTATGCATACTCTGCTATCATGTCCAGTTACATCTCTCGCAGTAAAAAGGACTATTGGTTCAGCATCTCTCCCGAACCATAAATAACATAACACACATATTAGGAGGCAAGCATACTCCCCAGTCGAATGGGTCACGCACATACCTACGCTCCCATTCAACTGTCGAAACTATCATCCACGCCGATAGAACGTGTCCAAGGTCCTATACTCAAGGTACAAATCTAAAATCCCCCCAAGTGGGCTCATCGAGATAAGATCGACCATAACGTGAAACCTCCACCCGATAGCAAGCAACGTAGGTGTGTCATAAAAATAAAAATTATAGGTATTCACCCCACCTATATAATATCAACAAGGTATTCACACAACCCATATGATAATTCCATAGTATATTTTTCTCTCTAATATCCTATGTATGTATAGATTATGACTTTACTTATTAACATATATTTTTCGAGCTTTCTCACCACTTGAAAGTTAACCATTATTTCTCACATAAATTTAGTAGGTAATTGTTTACACCCTACTGGTCCATGTCATCCCAAATCCTGAATTTTCACAAATTCATATTATCCTCAAATAGATTTATTCTTCGATAAACTCTAATTACCTTTAATCCATTATTCCACTCTCAAAAGTTAATTCTCAATAAATAATTTTCGGGTCCTAATTACCACCCTACTGAACTTTCCTAAATCCCATTATGCTATAATTAATTTACACTAAGCATCCTTGGAAGTGGGGAATTTAATCAAGACTTAAACAAAAATCAACATATGAATTCTGGGAGTGTTGATCGATCGACAGTCTTGGATCGATCGATCGACATTCAAGGTCGATCGATCAATCGAACAAGTATGAGTCTATTGTTTCTGCATATTTGGCCTACGGGTTTAACCAATTTTCATCCTCAAATCCTCTATTTTAAAATCCAAAACTCCTTATGCTTCATTCCACATGATATAACAATACATATAAATGATTTCCAATCATTCAACAACCTAAAACATCAATGGGTTTGGATTAAACATGTGAATTCTCATAATTTCTAGAAAATTCATATTTTATCATTTCTCCGAGAATAACATATAAAACTTAGATTTTCTTTATCAAATGATTCCAAATTCATGGATTGAAATATATAATCAAAAGGAGGTTTGTTCTACCTATTTCTCATATCAAGGTTTCCATTAAAATCATCACGGGTTAATCTCTAAATCATGCAATTTTCCATAATTCTACAACAATCTCTTAACATGGGCACTATGCATGCTAATTTTGAAAAGATTAAGTCACTTGATTTAAATTTTAGGTTTGAAACTTTGGGGATGTTAGTCTACTGGTGGTCCTCTCCCTTTTTCGGCCAACTTTCGGTGGTGGTGATGGTGTAGGATAACCTTTGACTCTTGGTTTCCTAGGGTGTCTCTTCTTTTCTTAGAAAAATCTCTCATCTCCTCATAGACTTGTCTTTTGATTTTTGATGAATGAATTTCAATCTGATAAACTCTACACTTAAATAATATATCTCCAAATTTCATAGGTACTGTTCACGTCCCACGTAAAATGACTAATATACCCTCCTGGGGTGTCTATTCGGCTCCAAAGTGCCCCGAGACCCAAATCAAACACCCAAGTAGACTTTTTTTACTATTTAAGTTCTTTCGGACACTTTGGCACAATAAAAACGACCATTTGGATGACATAAAAATATTTTACTTTTAATTCCTTTAAATTTAATCCCGACACGACTCACACGCGCGTCCCGACTTAATTCCCGTAATTGTTGTATTCATCACTGGCACAATTTTTTTTATTAAATTATAATCATATGTAAAGTCATAATCATATATTACTTTTAATCGCTAAGTAATATTCACATAAATTACTTATTACTTTATTCCCAAGTATTATTAAAATATGGATTAATTTTAAATTTAACCCATAATTAATCCTAATTAATTCCATTCTTAAAATCATTAAAATTACGGGGAAATACATACTTCCCCCCTTATAACTGGATTTTGTCCTGAAATTCAAAAAAAGGCATACCTGGTAAAAACAACTCCGGGTATCGATCGCACATATCATCCTCACGCTCCTAAGTCGACTCCTTCAGATTATGGTTTTCTCACTGAACACGCACAAGCGGTACTACTTTCGATCTCAAACGTTTCTCACTGCGGTCTAAGATCGCCACTGGTCGCTCTTCATAAGAACTATCTGGCTTCAAATAAACTTCCTCCAATGTAATATGAGTGTGATCCAACTCATCTCATAGATATCACCTCAGCGAAGAAACATGCAACACATCATGTATACGATGCAAGTGCTCCGGTAGCCCAAGTCTGTACGCTACTGGTCCAACCCTCTTAATAATAGAAAATGGTCCTACATATCTCGGAGCCAATTTGTATTTCTTCTTGAATCTCATGATCCCTTTCATAGGAGACACGCGCAATAACCCCTGGTCCCCCACATTAAACTCCTGGAAGAACCTCTTAGCATCGGCATAGCTCTTTTGTATATCCTGAGCTACCCAAATGCCACTCATGATCATATCAATCCTGGCAGACGTCTCCTGAATCACTTCCGACCCAAGTAAGTTGTTGTCCCCCACCTCTAACTAACACATGGGAGAATGACAAGGTCTACCATATAACTCCTCAAATGGGGCCATACCAATGGTAAATTGGTAGGAATTATTATACGCAAATTCCACCAGTGGAAGGTATTGCTCCCAACTCCCTCTAAAGTCTAGAATGCACATGCGTAACATATCCTCTAACATCTGGTTAGTATGTTATGTCTGCCCATCAGTCTGTGGGTGATAGGTCGTGCTCAATCACACCTCGGTACCCATGTCTTCATGAAAACTCTCCCAAAATCTGGAAAATAAGATCTTGTCCCAATCGGACATAATATCTAATGGTACCCCATGTAACCTCACTATTTCGACTATAAAGAGCTGTGCATACTGCCCCATCGTAAAATCCATCCGAACCGACAGGAAATGAGCTACCTTAGTCAAATGATCCACAATAATCCATATGGAATCGTGACCTCTCTGAGTAGTAGGCAAACCAGTGATAAAATCTATGGTAATGCTCTCCCATTTACACATTGGAGTCTCTAGTGGATGAAGCAACCCGGTTGGCTTCTGGTGGTCCACCTTCACTAACTGATAGGTATCACACTTAGAGACGAATCAATGTCTCTCTTTATCCCACACCACCAATACTGTCAACGCATATCTTGGTACATCTTATCCCCATCGGGATGTACCGCAAATCGAGATCCATGTGACTCTAACATCACGACGTGCTGTAATTCATCTCCCTCTCGAACAATTAGTCTACCATTAAAGCGCAAGCCTCTCTCTGAACTCACTGAGTAAGACTCTGCTCCCTCGGCCAAAAGTTATCAAATTTTCTCCTAAAAAAATGCATCCGTTCCCTGATCCTGTATTACCTGCAGCACAATGTGAGGAGTAACGGTCATAACTGACATAAATGACCTAGCAACGGCATCCTGATGGCCCAGTTCCTTCTATTTAGCCTTCCACACCGCAGCTAGTTCACCCTCAGGCCTACGACTCGATGTATCTGCTACCGTATTAGCGTTCCCTGGGTGATAATATATCTCAAACTGATAATCCTTCACGAATTCAAGCCACCTGCGCTGTCCCATATTCAACTCTCCGAGTGAACAAATACTGTAATGACTTGTGATCCGTGAATAGGTAAAAACTTTCACCCAACAAATAATGTCTACATATTCGAAGGGCAAATATGACTGCTGCTAGTTCCAAGATATGGGTAGGGTAGTTCTTCTCATGAGGCTTAAGCTTCCTAGAGGCATAAGCTATATCTTGCTCTTCCTGTTGCAATACCCCACCAAGTCCCTCTAACGATGCGTTAGTATACACTAGGTACTCCACACCTGGCCAGGGCAGGGCTAGTATGGGTGCTGAAGTGAACTTGTGCTTAATTTCATCAAACGCCAACTGACATGCATCATCCCAAACAAACGATTCTCCCTTATGGGTTAGAGTGGTCATCGGACCCGCAATCTTCGAAAAGCCACTGATAAATCGTCGGTAGTAACCAGCTATTCCCAAAAAATTGTGAACCTCTGTCGATATCGTGGGTTATCCCCACTCCCTCACCGGTGATACTTTGCTAGGATCCACTAGTATACCCCTTTCTGATACTATATGCCCCATAAACTGCACTTCTCGAAACTAAAATCCACACTTTTCATACTTGGCATACAACTAATGCTCCCGTAGTGTCTGTAGGACCCTTCGTAAATGTTCGTCATGTTCCTCTTCGGTACGGGAATAAACCAGGATGTCATTTATAAAAACAAAGACAAACTGATCCAGGAACTCTTTGAATACCCTATTCATTAAATCCATAAATACATCCGGTGCATTGGTTAACCCGAATGGCATAACCAAAAACTCATAAGATCCATATCTTGTTAGAAAAGTAGTCGTTGACATATCCTGCTCCCTGATCCTCAGATGGTGATATCCGGACCTCAAGTCAATCTTTGAGAAGTAAGTTGCTCGTCTCAGCTGATCAAACAAGTCATCATTGTGGGGTAATGGATACTTGTTTCGAATCATGACTTTATTAAGTTCCCTATAATCCACCCATAATCGTAGGGATCCACACTTATTCTTTACAAAAAGAACTGAGGCACCCCAGGATGAGGTACCATGACGGATCAAACCATGTCCCAGCAACTTCTCAATCTGATCTCTCAGTTCCCTCATCTCTACAAGAGTCATACGTTAGGGGGCACGGGCTCTCGATCGAGTGTCTGGTGTCAAATCAATCAAAAACTCAATCTTCCTACTCAGCGGTAACCATGGTATGTACTGAAACACATATGTGAATTCCTTAACAACAGGAATCAAATCAAGGGGAATCATAACTCCCGTAGAGGTCTCCTTCTCTATGTAATACAAATGAGTGGATGATCCTCCCTCGAGGCGAGGCATCACCACTAAAAATATCTCCTGGCCTGGGATAACAAATATAATGCTTCTACCAAAGTAATCAATCGTGGCTCTATAAGCAACTAGCCAATCCATCCCAATAGTAACATCATATTCGGACATGTCTAACACACGCATATCAGTTAGTAAAATCAGACTCCCAATCTCTATACTCACACTCTGACATATAAAGAAAATAGGCATCCCACTACCCATCGTTGAGTCTACATAAGTAATAATACTACTGGTTGTGTCTAACAACCCCATGGTCCGTGCAAATATAGTGGCTATGAACGAATGCGAAGCCCCGTGTCAAACAAACTATGTCCCATAGCCCCAAAAATAAAAAAATATACCCTCAACTGCGGGTGGTGACTGATGTACTTTCTCCTGCGGGACGTTGTACACACACCCATACTGTAATTACCCCTGTTGTGGTGGGGCTGCGGGAGCAATGGCTGGTAAGGCTGACACCTGAGCCGGTACTGGAAGGGCAGCTGGAAACATAGGCCTCTACAGCTCCTGATACGCACCCTGCTGCTGGGGTATCTTGCCCTTATCTGGGCAATCCTGCTTCCTGTGGCCAATTTACCATAAGTGAAGCATCTACCACCAAACTGTCCCCCATTTCGACCCTGTTGGCCATGACCCTGATGACCATTTCCACCTTTCCCTTGGCCCTGATGATTATGCTACTGGCCCTGTCTATTACCGCCCTGCCCAAAGCGAACTCCTCCCGACCTCAGTCGTTTAGCATAGCCCCCCTGCTATGAGTTCTGATCATTCTGACTATGTTTCTCCACGGTTAAAGATGATCCACTATCCTTATTTTCCACAGTTCGGCCTTGTTAGCTGGACTCAAACTCCCTCTTGCTCCCTTATGAACTGAAAATGAACTAATGTTGCACTCAACACATCGGTCTAAGTCTGTAGAGAAGGATTGCCCAAAAGATGCTGATGAATCCTCTATGTAAGGCCGTCTTGGAACATCTGGATCTTTTTCTCTTCGGTGGGTACCTCATCTGGCACAAATTAGTCAGCATAGTAAATTCCTCTTCATACTCGGCAACTGACTTCCCCTCCTGGGTGAGGTCCAAAAGTTTCCTCCTTATTTCGGTCTGAATAGCAGAAGGAAAATATTTGCGGTCAAACCGCACCTAGAAGTCCTGAATAACCATCGTAAACCTCTCGTTAGTTGTAGTAGTGGACTCCCACCACTGAAGAGCTGCTCCAACTATCTTAAATGTCGCTAAGACCTGTTTCTAAACCTCCGTTGATTCATACATAGGCAAATGTCATTGGATGTCTTTATTCCATTGGCTAGCAGTCACAACATCGTATCCCCCTTGGAATTCTGGTGGATGTGCCTTTTGGAAGGCATCCTTGACACGCTCCCAAGCAGTGGGGAAAAGCCTGTGTCGGTGCTGGTGGTACTACCTGTGCTGGTGGCAGTGCTTGCTAAACAGCCGCTAAATCAGCATTAACGGCTTGAGCAACAATGGCAACAACCTCTGTTGCGTTCATACTACCCTGGGTTGTAGAAGTTAGTAGGGATAGATGTTCTGCTCCGTGGGCTCGTCGTGCACATCAAGGAGGCATCTGGAATGAGGGAGATATATTTTATCAGTATTTAAAATATCACAAAATAGCTGAAGTCATCAATACACAAATAAGAATACAACAATCCAAATGATAGGGCTCCATATCAAATGACACTAAGCAGAAAACATAGTAAACCGTACAGATCCTAAGGACACTAGAACCTGGCGCTCTAATACCACCTGTGACACCCTGCCTAATCAAATACCGGGTGATCAGTCCTTTATTAAATTAAATCAGAATATCCAGTCGGTTCATTCTTAGCATCACTATCGAAAACCAATTTCTTATTAATTCACCTAATAATTAATTAAGCTAAGTGTCAAAACTTTTCCAATTTAAATTTAATTAAACCCATACCACCGTACTGAATAAAATAAGTAACGCTCCAACACGACTGATTTAAAATTCAACAAATATAAATGTAACTGGAATAAACTCTCCAGTTGAAATATCTCAATATTACCATCCAAAACAAAATGATAATAATAGTATCAATATAAAACTAGTACAATATCTGAAAGGAAAATGGAACTACTAGAATCTTGGGCGACATGCCCTAAATGAGTCAAGTACTATAAAGATAGGAATCAAGGTAATGAAAACGTCTAATCCAAAGCTGCATCTCCAGAAATTTGTCAAAATATCCATCCTCTAAGTCGGGCATCCCTGATGTTAGGCACCTGGTAATATATATATAGTAGAGAAGAGAATATACAAGTAAACGGGTCAGAGCCCGATTAAAAAAGATTTTAAAAATAGAAAGTGCTTAATAAGTGCAATTAAGCATGTATTGTGTACATGTTAGTTCTCGGCTCTCACTTGAGGATCTCACCTCTCATCTAGTGTGCACACCTAACGTACCTTATTATCCCTCTAAACAAGGTTCTTAATTATTATTTTATCTCTTCTCATTATCCCATATTTCCCACGCAATACTTATATAAATTAAACATGTTCATTTCTCTTTAAGATGAACTAGGCATTCAAGGATTAAGTATTCACTTACTTATTTCAATTCAGATTTTATTATTCATTTTATCAACTAATTCACATAGTAGATCACATCATAGTATATATATATATATATATATGTATTCTTCACACTATTATATATACTAATACGGCACCTCCCAGACACAGTTGCGGTGCATGCATACTCTGCTATCATGTCCAATTACATCTCTTATTGTAAAAAGGACTATTGGTTCAACGTTTCTCCCAAACCATAAAAAACATAACACATATATTTAGAGGCGAGCATACTCCTCGGTTGAATGGGTCATGCACATACCTACCCTCCCATTCAACTATCGAAACTATCATCCACACCGATAGAACGTGTACAAGGTCCTATGCTTAAGGTACAAATCTAAAATCCCCCCAAGTGGTCTCATCGGGATAAGATCGACCATAACGCGAAACCTCCACCCCGATAGCGAGCAGTACAGGTATGTCATACAAATAAAAATTATAGGTATTCACCCCACCTATATAATATCAACAAGGTATTCACGCAACCACTATGATAATTCCATACGTAGTATATTTTTCTCTCTAGTATCCTACATATTTATAGATTGTGACTTTACTTATTAACATATATTTCCCGAGCTTTCTCACCACTCGAAAGTTAACAATTATTTCTCAAATAAATTTAGTAGGTAATTGTCTACACCCTACTAGTCCATGTCATCCCAAATCCCGAATTTTCACAAATTCATATTATCCTCAAATAGATTTATTCTTCGATAAAATCTAATTACTTTTAATCCATTATTCTACCCTCAAATATTAATTCTCACATAAATTATTTTCGGGTCTCAATTACCACCCTACTGACATTCCCTAAATCCCATTATGCTATAATTAATTTACACTAAGCATCCTTGGAAATGGGGAATTTAATCAAGCCTTAAACATATGTCAGCATATGAATTATGGGAGTGTCGATCGATCGACAGTCTTGGATCGATTGATCGATCTGTTAGATCGATCGACATTCAAGGTCGATCAATCGATCGAACATGTATGAGTCTACTGTTTCTACATATTTGGCCTACGGGTTTAACCAATTTTCATCCTTAAATCCTCTATTTTAAATTTCCAAGCTCCTTATGATTCATTCCACATGATATAACAATACATATACAGGATTTCCAATCATTAAAAAACCTAAAACATCAATGGGTTAGGATTAAACATGTGAATTCTCATAATTTCCAGAAAATCCATATTTTATCATTTCTCCAAGAATAACATATAAAACTCGAATTTTCATTATCAAATGATTCCAAATTAGTGGATTGAAATATATAATCAAAATGAGATTTTTTCTACCTATTTCTCATATCAAGGTTTCCATTAAAATGATCATGGTTTAATTTCTAAATCATGCAATTTCCCAGAATTCTACAACTATCCTAACATAGGCATTATACATGCTAATTTTGCAAAGATTAATTTAATTGCCTTTAAATTGTAGGTCTGAACCTTTGGGGATATTAGTCTACTGGTGGTCCTCTCCCTTTTTCGGCCAACTTTTGGTGGCGGTGATGGTGTAGGATGACCTTTGACTATTAGTTTCCTAGGGTGTCTCTTCTTTTCTTAGAAAAACCTCTCCTCTCCTCACAGACTTGTCTTTTGATTTTTAATGAATGAATTTCATTTTGATAAACTCTACACTTAAATAAGATATCTCCAAATTTCGTAGGTACTATTCACGTCCGATGTAAAATGACTAAAATACCCCTTCGGGGTGTCTATTCGGCTCCAAAGTGCTCCGAGACCCAAATCAAACACCAAAGTAGACTTTTTCAACTATTTAAACTCTCCCGAACACTTTAGCGCAGTCAAAACAACCATTTGGATGACATAAAAGTATTTTACTTTTAATTCCTTTAAATTTAGTCCCGACGCGACTCACATGCGCGTCTCGACTTAATTCCCGTAATTGTCATATTCATCACTAGTAACAATTTTTTTATTAAATCATAATCATATATTACTTTTAATAACTAAGTAATATTCGCATAAATTACTTATTACTTTATTCCCAAGTAATATTGAAAGCTGGATTAATTTTTAATTTAACCCACAATTAATCCCAGTTTTAAAATTATTAAAACTGCAGGGTATTACATTCTTGAGCTGATTGAGGACTTTGCTCTCTTCAACATTCATTTCTAGCATTGGAAGTTCTTCGGCCACTCCCTTTCCTTTGTCTGTTTCGGTTGCATGAGGAACCAAATCTTTATAATATCGCCTTGATTGGGTCATATGGTTCACCGAGGCGGGGAAGAAAAAGAATCATGTGGCTTCATCTATCTCAGGGTGAACAAACACTTTGTTGATTTTCCTAATAAATCCTCAAAAGATATCATTCCACACAAGCTGACAACTGAACTAGCCTATTCATGATTCAACTCATCATCTGAACTATTAAAGTCATCTGCCTATCTGGTGGAGACTATGTCTTTTTGCCAAGAGTAATCAATACACTCAACCACCTCAATGGATTCATCGTATAAGTCTTCCCACTCAGAGGGGAAGTTCAAGAGTGAAGGGATCAATCGTCCTTGAAGTTTCAGAGCGGTGAGAAACTCAGAGATGCTAAAAATTTCCTTTGTCTGGCAAAACATGTCATCCACGGTCTGTACCACATCATCTGGACTGACTTCTTCAATAGGTACTACTCATTCGTCTGATTCTCGAGCCCACTTTTGGGCTTCCACGAAAAAGCCAAAAAATTTATGATAATTGACAGACATCTCGATGGGCCGTTTCATCCCAAAATCTAAGAGTTAGTTCAACACAGCAAGTATCTTCATGCCTCCCCCCCTTAGATTGAGTATAAACGGCAATACAGGACCTTGTAAGGAGTGACAAAGCTTAATAGAGAAGACATGTAGGGTGTAGTAGAAAACATTGACAAACCTTGAGAGGTTTAGGTGAGCTTATGGGGATGATGGGTGCTTTATTGAACATGATTTGAGTAGATGAGTCAAACTCTAGGTCACTTTCTAGAAAGATGGTTTTTGTATGTGTTGGAACTGGGTTGTTAGTGGTATTAGGTTTAGGATTAGTTTGTGGGGTAATGAAACCCTGATCAATTAGGCCTTGGATCATATTTCTGAAGTGGAAGCACTGGTTGGTGGTATGACCGGCAGATTGATGAAAGTCAAACGATCATCGGGTTTGAAGTTTTTAGGGAGTCGATTTGGTAATGGACAGAGGGTCCAATGGTTTGATGAAATTTTTGGTTAACAGAGCTTGGTGGGCTTTGGATAGGGGAGCATGGAGCTCAGTGTACTCTTTCCTGACAGGATTGGGGCGACTTTTTCGTACCCAAGAAGTTGCAGGTTAGGATACGTTGTTAATGGTTGAGACTGTAGCACTAGCAGGCTTTTTATATTTTTTTTGGGGGGGGGGGGTGAACTGTCCGATCAACTTATTTAGATCGGAATTCACATTAGTGACACCTTCCTTGATTTCTACATTAGCCTCTCGAAGGGCTGGAAAGTATGGGTAGTACTGTCCTTCTATAGATGCTCAGATATGGGGTAAGATTTTTTTTATCATAATGCTGACTTGTTCCTCCCCGGAGGACCTGTTGGTTATAGTGGAAACTTTATCTCTCTACCTTATAATAAATCTATTGACTGAATCCCCAGAGTTTTGCTTGAGCAGTTCTAGGTCTCGGTGCAAGACCTCTAACTTTTCGTTGTACTTGTACTGAGATATGAATTCTCGGGCCACATCTTCCCAACTGCGAATCCTAAATTCTTCGAGGGACAAGAAACAACAGAGAGCGCTTTTTTTCAAGGTTTGCTGAAATATTTGGGCCATTATCTCTTCAGAGGAACCAAAGAGGTTCATAGCTGGGTGATATCTTCGAAGGTGCATAATTGGGGGTCTGCTTGCCCCGAACTTCTTGATGGCTGGCATCTTGAACTTCTTTGGTAGTCTAGCTTTGGAATAAGGGAATATATGGCTATAGTTCATGTAATTTTTGGATATCTTAACTTGGTCGAACTTCTTCTACAACAATTTGAGGTCTTACTTGACCTTGTTCAGTTCCTCCTCTTTGGGATCCACGGGTACTAGCAGATTAGCCCCTGGCTGGGCAAGGATCGAAATCGGGAGCTGAGCTGGTGGAAACCCATTTGTAAGTGGGGCACGTGGGACATGTTGGTATTCTTCTGGGCCCCAGATAGGCTCGAGCGCAGGTGGACCCATAGCACGAGGAAAGATAACCTCAATTTTTTGGGAATCTTGGCTTGGTGTCGCTACATTTCTTGGATCGCAGCTTCAAGGTTGTCAATCTTGGCGCTGAGTTGAGCTAGGTGGACATCAGATTTGGCTAAACATTCGGTGATTGGTCAATGTTTTCCATAAAGAGCTCTTGGAGGTAAATCCCAAACTCGAACGAACTATCAAAAGAGGTGGTGGAGCTTCGGGGCGGTTTGAAGGAAGACAGAAGATAATAGGGAACCATCCTAAAATTGGGTATGTGATCGACCTGAGAGGGAAAACGGTTCGAATTTATTTTTGAAATGAGGGAGAATTTTTTGGTATTTTTTAGAAAATGAGGGGAAAATATATTTAGTATTTTGTTTTTTTTGAAAAGGAGGGAAGAAGGAGAGGAATATTAGCAAGATTATTGTTATTATTATTATTATTATTATTATTATTACTATTATTATTATTATTATTATTATTATTATTATTATTATTATTATTATTATTATTATTATTATTATTATTATTATTATTATTATTATTATTATTATTAGGTTTTCACTTGTATTAGGTTTGCCTAAATGCAAGAAAAATATCGGACATGACCCGAGCCTGGGAAAATAGGGTTTAAAAATATGTAAGACACCATTTGACTTGTTTCCAAGCTCACGGACAGGGTCCTGTTTTGAAAAAGGCAAAATAACACAAAAATTCGGGTGGTATGCCAACCTGAAATTTTAGCAGAGTTTCGCGTGGTAACCGAAAAACTAAATGGGAGTGCCCTAGGTTCGACGCCTATATGAGGTTTATACACTTGTTGGGTTAGTGGAAGGGTTTTCCCTTTTGGCATGACTTCCACGATATACCTCTTGCCTATAAGGACAATCATTCATCGGTACATGTGTACAAGCCATTTAGTGTACATGAATTTCCTCACGATATACCTCATGGAGACAGTACGTGTGGTGACAATTATATTCAACACAAGTAAATGATAAAAGCGCAATCACCTGAGAAAATAAATAAGGTAGCAAATGCCAATCACACAACACAGTATATACGTGGTTCAGCAAGAATGCCTACGTCCACGGTGGTGCTCTCAGTATTATTTCTATATACTCTAGGGAGTGCTTTTCAGAGAATACAATACGTGTCTTTTGCCCCAGGCTTAGGGTTTGTTATAAACATGTTTGTTCTCGGGGAGTGGGGGTGTTGTAATCCCCCACGTCCATCTTCTACTCCTAGAATATCTCCTTACGAGATTTTAGGAGCAGACTAAGTCATAACCGAATTCAGTTGAGATGCGAGGAGACCAAACTTTGGGCCGTTTCTATTTGGCTACTCGTCTGGGCCCGTGATGAAAAATCTAGGTACCCACAGTACGTGATATGCCCTATATGTACCCCCTCGGCTCAGAGACATCAATCTCGGCCTCGGAGATGGCCGATGTTGGAAGGGCCTTAGGTCAACAACCAGCAGTCTCGTCCCAAGCAAGGTCGGCCACGACCGACGTTACTAGCTACCTCGGTAAGTGAGGCCTCTGTAATCCACAGGGGCGGTTATCAAGTAGACGTATAAATGCATGTACTATTTGGAAAATGGTTTTGGACATTACAATCTCCTTGTACTTTATAAAAGACATTTGGGTCACTCATATTCTTAAACTCCTATTGTTATTATGGTCCGCGCCAGTGGCATTATTATACAGGTATTTCAATACGCGTGTACTTTATAGACTATGCGTGTACTTTATAAAGTACACGTGTAATATATAGAGTACACACATTTATATAATATTTTAGGACAATATCTTGAGTACACGCATTATTATACAAGTATTTCAATAGACGTGTACTTTATATACTATGCGTGTACTTTATAAAGTACACGTGTAATATATAGAGTACACGTGTAATATATAGAGTACACGCATTAATATAATGTTTTGGGACAATATCTTGAGTACACGCATTATTATACAAGTATTTTAATAGGCGTGTACTTTATAGACTATGCGTGTACTTTATAAAGTACACGTGTAATATATAGAGTACACGCATTTATATAATTTTTTTACATGAAATGATATTGATGTTTAAATTTTTAACAATACACGTGATCATTTTTTTAAGGGTTCACGTGTACTTTACTATATTGGGTGTATGACATAACTGAGAACACATTCATGAAAGAAATAAATTTTTTATTAAAAACAAAAAAATAAAGTACAATTTTTTCAAATAAAGAAAGCTGAAAAAACTAAAGAAGGCTTCTAGTAGGGATGTTTGTCAAAGGCATCCAGGGTGTCAGGGAGAGAGTCAATTAAATTCGACCAGTGTCGAATTTCTTCTTCTGTGACAGCTACAAGGCCTTCATGGAGAGCCTTCTTCTCCTTCAGCTTTGCGATTTTCATGGGAACTTCTTGTGTATAGAAAGACATGAGGTCTTCATGTGTTTGAGGAGGGTCCTCATCCACATCAAATAAATCTATGGGATTGGGTGGAAGTCCAGAATAGCCTTCCCTCACATATGTTTGAAACTGCTCAAAGGCAGTTTCATATGAGGAAATATGTTCCTCAATTTGCCTTTTTTTTTTTTTATTTCTTTCATCTCTCTCAAGAGTTTCTCGCAAGTTTTCTGCTGGAATAGCCATTATGTTATCTTTACCCTAGATGTAATGGTTAAGAAATGAACAAATATTACTCTTTTATAGGAAACGTGAAAGTTATTTATTTCTTGACCAGAAGTAGTTGGGAAGTGAGTAGTTGAGCTTAATAAATTGATTTTGGTTATTGTGTCCTTAATGAATTCTTCAAAGTAGTTTTCAATTAAAATAATAAAAAATTATTATATTAACCAGTGCATGTACTTTAGTAAAAATGCGTGTACTTTGAAGAATTCATTGGTGTACTTAGTAATTATCACTTGTATTTTTCGTGAAAAGTGCTTGTACATTGTTTCATAACAATCAGATGCATTGTTTGTCTAAACCTTACGTGGATTGTGGTCCGCGCCAGCGGGAAAAAACCATTTTGGTGTAATAAATATTGTAAACAATAACCAATATAACACAAAACAAATTACAAATATGTTTTGAATTTGAATCACAATTTATAGAAGTTTTTTCTCCTTTCGGGGGAAGAAATATTTTGACAGAAGAATTTTCCCGAGTACATATGCTCTTTGTTTTAGCATGTGAGGGTCTTGAAACAATTTTTGCATTTTCTTGTTTCTGCTTATTTGTTCAATGTAGTACATACAGAACACCCTACAGTCAACCCTGAAATTAAAATAAAACAAATATACAAATTAGTATGGTGTGATGAAAGTTTTTGAAAAGATACGAATTAGTAATTTTTAGAAATGAAGTTTTTCTTACCCATTATATTGTTTAGGGCATTCATGATCTCTTATTAGGTCAAATTTGAGATCACTTTCCAGCAAGAAATCTACTGTCCTTTTTTCTTGCTCTATCAATGGATCATCATCCAATGTAAACTCATTTGGTGTACCTTCATCAAACTTCCTCTGAATTTTGAAACCATTATTTTTCATTGTTTCTGCTTCAGTCTTCAATAGGCACAGTGTTTTTTGGAAGACAGAAAACTGTTAAGAAGACAAATATTTAGTGTATACAAATAAAAGAGTATATGAAGATTAAAGAGTGAAAATTACACGCATAATATTAAAGTACACGCGTATTTTATTTTTTCATATCACGTGTATTTTAAAATATGATGCGTGTACTTTGCCTAATGAGTTAAAAGTACACACATAATATTAAAGTACACACATATTTTATTTTTTCATATCACGTGTATTTTAAAATATGATGCGTGTACTTTGCCTAATGAGTTAAAAGTACACTCATAATATTAAAGTACATGCATATTTTATTCTTATCTATCACGTGCATTTTAAAATATGATGCGTGTATTTTTCCTAAAGAGTTAAAAGTACACGCATAATATTTTAAAATACACGTAACTTGCTTTGGTTCATTTCACGTGTATTTTAAAATATGATGCGTGTACTTTGATAATCTGAGTAATTATGTGCAACTAATACAAAGTACACGCATTATATAATGCACGTGTACACGTGTATAATATAAGTACAAGTAACATTACTAATTAAGTTTAGGCACTAACCAATTTTTTTGCATCATCGAAGAATGTTGTGTTTTTTTCCTTGTCGTTTGGTCGAAGGGAATCCATGTGGACCACTTTATTTTCTTTTTTGTATATCACAAGTAATGTGAAATGTCCTACACTATGTCTTAGTACAATGAACAAATTATTACAAGTGCCTAAGTATTCAAATAAATCTCTGTATAACTCCCCCTTCTTATTGACTTCATTTGTGCTACAAGCTTCTATTTGAATAAAAATTATAGACATTGTGTTAATAAAAAAAACTGAAATTTTGTTTCTCAAAACTTTCAGTTTAATTGTACTTACCCAACAATAATCAGAAAAAGTGTGTGAGTATGAGAGCCCTTCCTCTGACAATTTAAACCTCAATACTTCACTAAAGGCAAGTATTATTTGTTTCACACAATATAAAATGGTGAGGAAATAATAATGTTGAAATTTAATGGATGTCTAATATTTGGACTACATACTTGGCTTGAAATTTCTTGATTGTTGAGAACTTCAAGTAAATCTTCCCATGGGACATACGAAACCAGCCCTTGGAAAATAATTTCCCTGCATTTTATATAATCAATAAGAATTGTATAATAATAATAATAACGTTATTCTTTTGCACAAAAAAAAATATAAATTAGCGAAGTGATAAATCATAAAACAATAAACTTTACCCTGGCTCAGCCTTTTGAATAAACTCTTTAATCTTTTTCTTCGAAGCTTCATCGAGATATTTGTATGCTTCGATTTCTTCAAGCTTGAAGTGAGTTTCCTTCATTTGTTCAGCTATTGTTAGACGGCCTTTTCTCAACTTTGACTCTTTTGGCTTCTTAATTGGTTCATGCTTTTCGGTTTCGCTGTCAGCTTTTCTTTTCTTCTGCCCTCTAGTAAGAGGTCCTTTTGTTTTGGATATTTTGGGGGTGCCCTGAACTTTCTTTGAGGCTAGTTCAATCTTCAAACTCGAAATTTCGTCCATGAGTTGTTTATTAATGTTTTCCTGGTATATTTAACAAGGAATGTTGGATTGTAAGCATTTTTTGAAACAATGATTCATTTTCTCTTAAATCTATTTTATAAAGTACACGCGTGTATTTTAATACATGCGTGTATTTTATAATATACACGCGTGTATTATAAAATACGTGTACTTTATAAAATTTATAATATACATAAAATTTAGAAAGTAAAGCGTGTACTATATATCTATTGTATTTTATAGATACCTGGTCAGTTTTTTTCAATTCTGATTCTTCAAGCATTTTCTTCAACTCCGAAATTTCGTCATTAAGGATTTTATTATTGTTTTTCTGTAATACAAAAAAAATGTTACATTATAAGCAATGCATTATTTTTAATAAAATAATGCATGTACTCTGCATTATATCTAATATCAAATAAAACTGCATTAAAAATACTATGAAATAAAACTGCGTGTACTTTGGGAAAACGGCGTGTACTTTGGGAAAACTACGTGTACTTTTGGGAAAACTGTGTGTACTTTGAAAAACTGCGTGTACTTTAAACGTGTACTTTAGGAAAACTGCGTGTACTTTAGGAAAACTGCGTGTACTCTGCATTCAAAAGTACCTGTTGAGTTCTTTTCAATTCTGACTCCTCAAGATTCTGCCTCAATGTCATCTTTTCTATGTCAGCATCTTTCCATCGTTGCAATGTATCATCATACTTTTTTTTAGATCTTCATTACTCAGAGACAAATATCCATTCTTTTGTTCCAAAATTCGTGTTGATTCTGCCTGTTTTTTCAATGATTCATCCAATTCTTTAATTCTATCTGAGTCACTCATTGTGACTTGATCAAGATTTTCTTTTAAAGAATTGTTTAACTCAACTAGTTGGCCATTTTCTACCTCCAACTTATTTAATAACTCTTTTTCCTTCAAAAGGTTGGAATTCTCCACCTTTAAGTTCTTCATTTCCTCATGGGTTTCAAAAAGTGAATCACGATCTACCTGCAACTGTACGTTCAAAATGGCACTCTCCACCTCCAAAGAGGTCACCTTCTCAAGTGCATCATTAATGTCTTCAGTTGCTTTAGATAGTTGGTTATTTTTTTCCAAAAATTCCCTTTTCAAAACAGCAATTTCTTCCTCCAAATTAACCTTTGGTTGATCTTTTCCCTTCTTTTTCTTTGGAGTCACAATGTTTTTAAGGGGAATATTCCAACCATGTGAAAACTCATTGTCATTAATATCTTCAGCAACTTTTTTTGATGATGAATCAGCATGTATAGGACTTTTTGTAAATATGTTCAAAGAGTAACTTGACCCTTCAAACTGAGATTGCTTTTGTACAGGACAATCCTTACAAGCTGGTTTATTTGTAGCCTGCTTCAAAGTTGCTGTTGCGATGTCATTCTTCACAAACTATTGTTTCAAAGACGACAACTTCCACTTCAGGAATTTTGGAGTATTTTCTTTATATTCTTCAACAGGAGAAATAATTTCAAATTTCTCACATGCCCAATACTGTGATCATATAAAAAACAAAATGAATTTAATACTTGTATTACCTAGGGATTCATAATGGAAAGTACAAGAGATTTGTTCAAAATACACGCAAAATTAAACGTGTAGTTTACAAATTTTACAATTGTATATTGAAAGTACACGTGATTTTTACAAATTTAACGTGTACTTTGTCAATACAAGTTCACGTGTACTTTCTAAAGTACATTTATAATATTGACAGAAAATATAACAAGAGTATTTTGAGAGTACACTGGTTATATTTACAAAACATAGTACACGTGTACTTTGTAAAATACAAGTGTACTTTCACATGATATAAGACGTGTATTTTCAAAATACACGTGATATAAGACGCGTATTTTCAAAATAGACGTTAAATATCAAGTGTATTTTGAAAGAACAAGAGAAAATATCACATGTATTTTGAAAATACACGTAATATTTTCAAAGTACAGGTAAGTATTGGTATGTAAATTTCAAATTACACGTAATATTTTCAAAGTACATGTAAGTATTTTCTTTATATTCTTCAACAGGAGAAATAATTTCAAATTTCTCACATGGGCAATACTGTGATCATACAAAAAACAAAATGAATTTAATACTTGTATTACCTAGGGATTCATAATGGAAAGTACAAGAGATTTGTTCAAAATACACGCAAAATTAAACGTGTACTTTACAAATTTTACAATTGTATATTGAAAGTACACGTGATTTTTACAAATTTAACGTGTACTTTGTCAATACAAGTTCACGTGTACTTTCTGAAGTACATTTATAATATTGACAGAAAATATAACAAGAGTATTTTGAGAGTACACTGGTTATATTTACAAAACATAGCACACGTGTACTTTGTAAAATGCAAGTGTACTTTCACATGATATAAGACATGTATTTTCAAAATACACGTGATTAAGACGTGTATTTTCAAAATAGACGTTAAATATCAAGTGTATTTTGAAAGAGCAAGAGAAAATATCACATGTATTTTGAAAATACACGTAATATTTTCAAAGTACAGGTAAGTATTGGTATGTAAATTTTAAAATATCAGGAATATTAAGTGTATTTTAAAAATACACGTGAAAATATACGTGTATTTTCAAAATACACGTGAAAATATCACGTGTATTTTGAAAATAAACGTTAAAATAAACGTGTATTTTAAAAATACACGTGAAAATATCACGTGTATTTTCAAAATACACGTGAGTATTGGTATGTAAATTTTGAAATATCAACATGTTTTTTTGCTCACGAGTAAGAAAATGACACATCCAGTAACTGTGCTAGGTTTTGAACTTGCTGATTTGTCAAGTGAATGTATGAGAAACTCATGCATAGCAGATGCCCAATCATATTTATTGATTTCCTCAATATTTTCAATGTATTTCAACCAAAATTCTCCAAGGGTGAAGTTTGAGTTGGAGAAAAATAACGTGTTCAAGAAGTGGAGACACACAATTTTAACAAAATGAGCAATTCCTTCATCTGTCTCCAATTCAACTGATTTCTTCAAACCATTCAAAATTTATGACTTTCCTATTCTTTTTGAGAAGTATCGTGCTTGTAATCCAGATTTTTGAGCAGTATTCGGTCGCTTTTTCAGTTCTATTGATATTAAACCCTCGACCAGGGGTATGCCAAATATTTCACTTATATCTATTGCCATTATTGGAATACTACTCTTCATACGGAAACTTTTGGTTTCCGTATTGTATAGCTCGATAATTGATAAAATATTTTTATCCGTCTTCTTGTGGTCCACTTCTACTACTTTCTCACTATAGTAGGCATTGAAAAGCTCCCAAAATGGAGTCTTCTTAAGAAGTTCAATATGACTATTGTTTATTTTATCTTTAATCTGATGCAAATCATGGAGAAAACTAACAATATTTGACCAATATTGGTCATTCTTCTTTGCAGGACGTTTAGCTTTCAATGCCACACTAGAACTGGAACTGGATGAAGAACTATCATCAGAACTGCTCTTTTTTTGTTTCTTTCCTCTTCTTGCCTTCATCTTCATCCCCATTATATTGATCTATAAAACAAAATTTAAATTACTAACCTATAATGATGTGTTCAAAAAATAAAATACATGCGAATTAGAATAAAACATAGACTAAAACAATAAAATACAAGCGTATTTAACAAAAGTACATGCAATATTCTCACAAACAATTTATACAAGTCTCATCAAAATACATGCTAAAGGCGATAATATATATCGTCAGTTTCATGGTAATACCTAACAGAGGTTGTTCGACAAGTCAAAAACCAAGATTCTCTACTCTTAACATATTCAGTAAAGAAGTGATACAATAGCTGAATGCTAAAAGCTCCAACATTATCAAAACCCCTTAAGCAATACTGCTCAATTCGTTTAGCTAAATCCTTCGCTTTCGATTCAGTTACTTGAAGCTGTTGCACATCAAAAGTGCAGTAAATGTCTTCATAGTAGTAGTAGAAACCAAGTAACCTTTTAGCTCTATCATTGATGCGAAGGAGAAAATGAATTTCGTCATCATTAGTACTATTCACTGTCAATGTGAAAGGTTTTGTATTGTTAAGATCTTCGAACGTGCAATCAGCAATTTTGTAGTTGAACATGCTTGATCGTATGATTCCTAAACAATAACACAACAATACAAAATAGTACACTCATAATACACATTAGTACATGGATATTGGATTGAACAAATTGAATTTCAATGTGCGTGTACTTTCTGAATTTTTTGCATGTACTTTCAACAAAATACACGAAAAAAATGAAAAGTACACGCAATAAAACTGATTATTAACTAATAACATATCATTTAAATGCAGTTGGCTATTGGACAAAAAACACTCCTAAATATTAACAAAATAATAATACTTCTTAAAAACTCATGGAATATCATTCAAATACCGTTGGCGCGGACCAAAATAACATAGGATTGATCAAATATGGATTTGAAATAAATATTTTATAGAGTACACGTATAAAACATAAAAGTACACGCATAATGAATTGAGAAATTCAATTTCAATGTGCGTGTACTCTGTGTATTTTGGTGTGTATTTTAAAAAAGTACACGCAAAATACACATAGTACACGCAACACAGGGCTTGTACATGTTCATATTCTATAGAGAGAAATTCATTTTCAATGTGCGTGTACTCTGTTTATTTTGCGTGTACTTTTAAAAAATACACGCAAAATACACATAGTACACGCAACACAGGGCTTGTACATGTACATATTCCAATCATGTATATATTCCTAGTCCTTGATAAATCCTCGATAAATGATGTATACAAGAGGAAAAGTACAATGATGAAGTACATATATCTAACATGCAAAAAGTGTGTTTTGCAATTAAAATGAGGAAAACAAATATATGATGAAATACATATTATGAAAAAGAAGAATGTGATTTCATCAGTCCATATGTCTACAAATTTATACATACGAGAACACAAAATCCACAAGGACAAAAAGGTGATAAGAGAATGTATACATACTTGTTAGTGCTGTTTGGAAGAATTTAATTTAGAATGTAAAATGTAGAACTTCAACGATTAGGGTTTGAAAGAAGAGAGCTAGGGTTTTGATCGAAGAGAGTTAGGGTTTTGATCGAACAGAGTTTCTAGAGCTTCGATCAGGAGTATTTATATGTTGTTGTTGACTAAAATTTGATTGAGAAATAGATTCGTTTTGGGGTTTTGATCGAATAGATGGTACGATTAAGGTTTTGATTCAAGAGAGAATACAGTGTTTTTGGCACTTCGATTTTTGAATAGTGCGTGTTCGTTTTAATTTCGGGATATTTATATGTTGGACCTAATCGTTTAAAATTTGTTGAGTGTGATTTTTTTGTCCAAAATTGCTAATCCAAGGACTAGACAGTAAAACCCCTCAAAAAATATGAGATTAACCCGTCTTTAAAATTGGGACTACCCAAATGAGCAGTATACTAGTTACTAGTTTTAATCCCCGCGCGATGCGCGGGCACTTTGTAAGTCTTGATTTACCACGTAATGTAGTAAAGATTTTAAAGTTAATGTTCTACTATGTGTAAAGAATTTTTTGAAAGCATAATATTATAAAATTGACCTGCCCTTTTTTCACTTCTTTCAATCGAACACAGAAGATGTAATAAAGTAAAGTCTATTATAATTTTTGTGAAAGTTTGTCACATGTATACGTTAAATGTCGAAGTCAATGTTACAAAATAAAAAATAGTGCTAGAATTTAAGTAATATAAAATAATATAATGTCAAAAAAAATGAAGTGTCAAGGAGTTCAAAAAAAGGTTGCAGGTGTGCAGAAAGCTCCATTGATGTGTTCTTTTATTTGTTATAGGAAGATCAAATCGAAAGAATAATAATAGTGGATAGGGCAGGCGTAGATCGAAATTGAAATCGATGTTACTAAAATGTTAGCACTACTACACGTAATGGCATTTTAAATGCCCAAAGTAAAAATTGATGAAGTGAAAAGAAAAACATCATCACAATGGAGATGCAGTATTTGCAGCTGGAGGTTGTGATGTTGTTTTCTTGGTTTGTAGTAACAATATATATAAAATTTTGCATCTAGTTTCATGTGAAAAATGAATTAAGCATGCAGCCCAGTTCCAGTTATTGAAATTAAATGAATCAAATAATTTTAAAATGAAATCTTAAACAGTCAAATTTGCAAAGAAAAAGAGACTGAATCATGAGTTGGAGATAGAGAACTTACAGAGAGACAGTTGTTGTGTGTGTCTTAATTGAAATACCAGTTATGCATCATATTATTTCGTCGTACTGTTTACTCACTAAGAACTGCTCATTTTTTTTATCTCTTTTGTAAATTCATACTCGTGCATACCTGCAAATAACATCAATGCACCAACAATCAAAGCAATGAAAATTGTGAAGAACAATACCATAATTGACTTTGATTCAATGCCTGTTTCAATGGCACGGTGTGATAAATTTGTTATCGTTTTTGTGTATTGAAATTAAATGAACCAAAGAATTTTAAAAATGAAATCATAAAAAATCAAATTTGCAAGAAAAAATAGATCGAATCATGAGTTGGCGATAGAGAACGTACAGAGAAACAGTTGTTGTGTATGTCTCAAGTGAAATTCCAGTTATACATCATATTATTTTTCCGAATTGTTTAATCACTAAGAACTCCTCATTTTTTTTATCTCTTTTGTAAATTCACACTCGTGCACACCTGCAAATAACATCAATGCACCAACAATCAAAGCAATGCAAATTGTTAAGAACAATCTCAAAATTGACTTTTATCCGATGCTTGTTTCAATGGCACGGTGTGATAAATTTGTTATCGGTGTAATTGCGCTTTAAGAACTAATGATATTCGTAATGCCAAAATTTTAATCAAAGAATATATGCACTTTGTAATACTCTGATTGCATTAATGGGGAATGCTTCTTGGAAAAATCCACAATAGATGCACTTTGTAATACTCTGACTGGATCACAACATGCTTACCTGAAAACATATCAAAAGCAAGAGTATTAAAAATCAGCTTCACAAATAACTGTGAGACTGAATATCACTTGCAATATATGTCGTATAACTTTCAATTTTCATAATAATTGTGATACTGTATATTTTTGCCACAGCCAAAAGTACACAAATACATGAAATTGAAAAGTTGAATAATGTATCAACGCTGAAACGCTTAAATAACCAAGATCTGATGGATGATCAAACTTAACAAACGTAGCATCGTTGAAACTATAAACATCTGTTTTGAATTCAAGTTTTCAATCTAAGAAAGTTGAGAAAAACTATTAAGAAAAATTCTTGTTGTGATGCATATTAGTCTTAAGTAGTTCACTTTAAATCTAATAAAATAATCCCCTGTAAAAATAACATCTTCATCTTTAGAGAAGCATTTCAACAAATGGTTGTGTGCAGCTAAATTAATAATTAATAATTATAGAACATTTTATTTTTTCAGTTTGGAACTTCAACTACTTATGCACCTGACTTAAAGCAACTGTATATGCATTATGTAATACACATTATTAATGGAAGTCCAATAACTTACTTTGGCATATCGAGACATGATTTTGTGAACTTACTCATTATATGTACTTGCATTTTTCATATACAGCGTGACGGCAACGTCGGCAATCATTTAGGACAAAGATTGAGATTGCGAAAAGTTTGGATTCCTCACCTTCACCTCCTGATGGTTCAGAAGAGAGGCTCCGGTATGTCACTATTTTTGAACTTAAATTGTGTAGTAGTATCATTAAAATATACATATAGATCTTGTTGATAGTTTCAGTCATATAACTTTTTCATATAAAGAATATGTCTCTGGAATGTGAGTAAAGACAGAGTTTAAGAAGTTCGTTTAAAAGAATGCGATAAAATCCGAATCGTACTCAACGTTTGAAAATATTTTGTTTTTAAAGATTATGTTCTATTCATTTATTTTTTTGAGATTGTAGGATTACTTTGAAACTGATTTTAAATGAGTTTTCAAAAACCTAATCCGCTCCTCCTTTACCCGGGCTAAAATAAAGTAATTTTTGTTGACATTGGAAAATTATATTTTAAGAACTGACCAAATGACAGGATGTTGATATGTTCGTGTCAATAAGATATTTGCATTAAATAAATAGAAACAAATTAAATTTAGTGAAGGAAATGAGTATTCTTCATATGTACAATAACATCAACGGATTTTATGTACGATACTTAATACATAGTTTGTCTAAATATGTAATAAATAATTACAATTACGTGAAGCAAATATAATTGTTAAATACCGTACGGTGAAGCGAAATTAATCTAAATTTGGTTCTATTAACATATTACATATCAATAAACATGTAGGACACAATTCACATATGAAAATATAAAAGATATTGAAAGTTGGTATTGGAGTTGATTTGTGAAGAACTTTGCTTGAATATCACTTTTGTAGGGGAAATAACAATATAGTAGCATAAATGGCTAATCTGAACAAAGAACTTTGGGCTTCGTCACCAACTCTCAGCAAACCCAAATCATAGTAAGCTATCTCAACATCAAAACCCATTTTTTCAGTTTTAAGCTCAACCCTTTTTTCTCATTTTCCTTAAATCCTAATTTTGTTGCACGAAAAACAACCTTACCAGCATACAAAATGGTGACATGAAAGAAAACAGTATAAATATGAACAAAACCCACATATTTTATTTTTTCAATTTGAGCAAAACCCATGTTTTAACATATGAAAACCTACTGAATATGAAAAAAAAAATTAAAATTCGAAAATGTAAATCAGTGTAAATCATTTCCCTTTTTTGGAATATGCATAAGATTAAAAAAAATCGTAGCAATGTTCAAAAATGTAAATCAGCGTAAGAAGAGGGAGAGATGAACATACCGATGGAAATGAAGAGTACGGATAGGGGTGAGAAATATCTCTTCAGGGTATAGGGTATTTATACCCATTTCGGACCTTGGTAGTTCAAACGATGAAGAGACGGGATGAGATGCTGTAGACAATCGATGGAGGGACAGATGCAGAGAATGGAAAGGAAGATTCGGATTGTGAGGCGTGTGAGGAGAAAGAGAAGGGTTTTGGAAAATGAGAAGAAGTTGAGGAGACATGGATAGGCGGGCCTTCTTGTAAATTAACATTAAATGCAAGACGGGTCTTATTGTAAATCAACATTAAATGCAAGACAGGTGTCAATTCTCTCCAAAGAGACACCAAAATTATATTATGTTACTAGCGTGAAGGCCACGCGATGCGTGGCCGAATTTAGGAAAATTTATTCTTTTATTATTGTGCCTTTTTTTCACATAATATATTTCACGAATGAAAAGAGATATAATTTTAAATTAATATTAAAAGTCATATGATTGACGTATTTTTTTTTAAATTAAATTGAAATGTTCAATAAAAATCCAGGAAAAATTTCAAGTGTCGGGGTATTGGTAATTATAACATGTGTATAACAAAGATGAAAACAACCAACCAAAAAATAAAATATCTTTCTATTGAGTGCACCTATTTTCCTCCTTAACATTTCGTCATATAGGTTGTATTTATAATATAAAGTTGAGACAACTTGTTTTGATTTAAAAGACATACAAACCATAAATCATACAAAAAAGGAATTTCGCAATATAGACTATAAATTATGTTTTGAGAAATTTATGTAATCACTTTTCCATTTCATCTATGATTCCGCATGAGACGTATGAATAATACATAGATTACCTTTAAACCGAGATGTCAAAATCTGGATTGAAACGAATTCCTGAAAAAAAAATTATGCCAACATAAGTCAAGATGGATATAAAAATAAAAAAAAGATTCTAACCAGAAAAAATTAGACTATAAATAAAAATAGAAGCTAGTAGATTACATAATTATAAACACGGTGAAATGGGAGCATGACTTTTGACAAATCACAATTAATGGAAATAGGAAACTCATTAAAAGAATACTGTGAACTAAAAAATATTCCCACCTCATGAAAGATATTCCCAATAATAACTCTTTATGTTTGTTAAAAAAAAGATAATAAGTCTTTCGAATCAGGAAGGTCCCAATACTTATAGCCCATCCATCCATCAAAGCTTCTTCTAGATCAGAACTCAAACCCTTATCATGAACTCAATTTCTTTCACTAAAGTAACAGCAGACTTGATACCCCAAACATGTGCAAAAGAGGTAAAGCTTAAAATATGAAGAATGTAGTATTAATATAATTACAAAAACTTATCTAATAATAATATACACTAAAACTACAAAAAAAAAGTATGCGTGAAAACAGGAAAAAAAAATCAGTATATATATATATATATATATATATATATATATATCACTGTAAAATAACACCATCTGCCATGGAAGCCTGCTCTAACTCACACACACCATCCCACACACATATAAACACCAGCACACACGCACCCATAGACACCCAGCTAAAATATAAAAAAAAACATTATTTCCCATTGAAGCTTCAAGGAAGAACTCAACTGCTACTCTCTCTCTCGTCATATATATACACACACACACACACACACACACAACTGGTATAACTAAAAACAGGGTAGAAAAAAAAAGCTTACCCACTTGAACTTCCATGGTGAATTTCGGTTTGGAAGAGAGAAGATGGAGGTTGAAGAAGGTTGGGTTTGAGATTTGAGTTTTCTGGGTTTGTTCATGGATTTGGGGAGAAGACAACTTGGATGTTTTTTTTTCTTCTCTTCTCTTGTGCGCGTGTGAAAGGAGAATAAATGGATGTGGTTTTGTTTTGGGAACCGCATAGGCCGGCTACAAAAATAATAAGATCTACAAATATCTTAGATATTTAAGAGTCATAGGGAGTCATTGGGAATCGCAATTTATTGGGTATAGAGAATATCAAAAGTCTTTAAGTGTTTATTGAATCTGAATTTGGACGCTCTAAGAAGAATAGTGGGAAGATAAATTTATTTAGTAAGTCTTTATTACTTGCCACGTGTCAGTCTCAGAGAATTTGGGTCTACAGTTTTTATATAGATATATAGATTAGATTTATAATTTCCAGGTTTAAGCTAGGGTTTGAAGTGGGAGGACGAAGCTAGGTTTTGAGGTGGAATCAAGAACCTGTTTCACGAGGTTTAGATAATGTACATTTTACCTTTTACATTTTAGTTTCTACATGAGTTGATGTATGTTTGGTTGATACTAACTCACTTGAGTTGTACATGGATAAGAATTTTTTATTTGTAGGTTTAGTTAATAATAAGAATTTTTGCTTACACCATTTTTTAAGAAGAAAAAAAAGGAGAGATTGAGAGACCTACTAATTATTTTAGTTTTATAGTTTCATGTTCTCTATTTTATTCAGTTATTACTCAAATATTATAAGCATGGAATGAGGGAGAATATCTTTCAATTATAAGTGCACATGTAAGTCTCCTGCTATGTAGTAGTATATATTTGGGAACAGAGTAATGTTGTCTCTTGTAGTAGTAGTGGGATTATACATCTGCTCATATTATTTTGTTGAGTAATTATTCACACAGACCCTCAAATTATACCCACGAAACAGACGCTGTTGAGTTGTGTGGAGTACATATGGGGTCCATTTATATACCGATCAATATATTTTTGACAACACAGCCTGGTCTATTTCGTCAATATAATTTGAGGGTCGGTGACTCTTGTTTTGATGGCTTCCGGTGTGTAGCCATGGGAAATTCACTGCCATTCGTATCTGTTGACCAAATTGACCATCTTGACTTTTGACGGTTACGATACGTTGGGGACACAGAGTCATATTGTGAACTTTTTATTAAAGAACGGGGGTATGCTTGTAATTATAGAACATTGAACAATCTAATTTTATAAATAACTATACAAATAATTGCTCTCCCATATTCCCATATGTACAGTTTAAACATCATTAAGTAAATACGGGGAGGGGGCTGGGTATTAGGTATTCTTTATTTTTTTTGCTTTTACTTTTTTTATGTTTATTGTTTTCTTTTTTTTTTTCCTGATTTTTTTGTTAGTTTATTTTATTTTTATTTTATTTTTTTTCACGGGTCATGTGTGAGGCACATGACCGTTAAGTTTAACACCTCTCTAACGGAAAAATTACCAAACTCAAAGTCAATTATAAAGAGGTACCAAACTCAAAACGGGTAGTTATGGACGTATTAAAGTAAAAAAATCTCTTTTTTGGGTGATTGCTTGTAACAATTTTAGGTGCTGTTCAATAGATTCTACCATTATGGCAGAGAAGGACTAGACATTTCTAAAGGATGGATGTAATGCAATGTTCCTCCATGAATGTTAAATTTGTAATTGACAATGTTACTTCAATGAAATGTAAATGATAAGCCTACAATTACTATTTATTGAACTAAATGTGTTAGTGAACTATCAATGTCAACAAATTGTGTTTGTGCATGCTATTGCTGAAATTGTAATATTTCTTAAATAAATAATGTCGTATCTGGACTATATATTTCGATTAGCGTATCCGTTAATGTGCAACATAGTATAACAGTAATAGGAATAGGATCTACGTTATGTATCTGTTTTGGATAATTATTTTTTACTCTTGTCTACACGTTTAGTTAAACCCTATTCGCATTTATGTATAGAACAAATATAATCATTGGGCGTTTCATGTAAGAGTAATGCTACAGACACCAACTCTTAGTACCAACCCAATATCGATTATGCTTTAAATGCATTGTATCATAGTGGGACCCACACTATGGTACAATAAAGCACGATCGGTAGTGGGATGGTACTAAGAGTCGGTGTATGTATCATTATTCTTCATGTAAATGTTCCAATACTAAAAACATTCAGTTGTTTAGTTGTGTGTTTCCTATTAGCGTTCAAGTTTCACTTTATCTGTATAATTATCTGCTCAACTATCTTTAGGCCATGTTTTTGCTATAATTCAATGCTCATCTTTGGTACCTCTGCTTGACAAGCGTGCTCATAGTGATCCAAGCCATTGGTTGTAGTTTTTTTTCCCTAATTCAATTTTGGCTATATCCAGTATTTCTATGACTGTTGTTGGAGCTACTTGCTATTAGTTTAGACTTTAGAGTTTGCTTAATCTTATTTTCACAATAAAATATATATATGGCTGTCATTTCAATAGGGTGGGAGATAGATAGGACCAGATATTAATGTTTTTTAAATTATTATTTATTTTATATTTTTTTCTTCTAATTTTTATAACACGAGGTAGTCTTGGACCAAGACTAATGTTTTATTTGTATTTTTGCAGCATATGGTACCCCGCCTCCCACACCCACATCCACGCACCTGACCACACCAGTTTAAAAGCACTCTTTTGCCTTTTGAACTCAACAACGAATTCTTGGTTTGTTTCCAATGGTGAATGTTGAGGAAGATAGCGGGAAAAGGAAGAACAAGGTGATGATGTTCAAAGCACGCACAGATGGGTGCGTGGGAGATGAAGATAACGATTCATTATTATTGACGTTGGGCTACGAACTGGTGATCGATATCCTCGTTCGGTTACCTCCAAAACCACTTTTCAGACTCAAGTGCGTGTCCAAACAATGGCTTCGTCTCATCTCTGATCCCTTCTTTGGTCGTACCTACAATAGGTCCAATCCTGCTGCTATAAAACGTAATACTACTGCTACAGGCTTCTATCAACAGTTCATATTCGATCCTAGTGAGATTAAACACCCCTCAGACGAGCATATTCACTTTTATCGCTTCATTAAAACTGCTACGACTGCTGACAGTGGTGATTATGATAATGTGTTGCACCATAGCCACGTGCTTAGTTTTCTCGGATTAGAGAGAACCATCTTGTTATCCTCTTCCAAGGGTCTCTTGCTTTGTTCTGATTCCCATTCCAATTTTAAGAAGATGCGTTACTTTGTGTGTAACCCACTTACCAAACAATGGGTGGCCCTCCCTGAGCCTTTGTATTGCCGTCGCCGTCATTATGTGTCTGCCCACTTACATTGCTACAACGATGCATATGATGATTTAGGGGAAGGGGTTGTCCCCAACAAGTTTGTTGTAGTGCTTTTCGTATTGGACATGTTGGCACCTCACAGTATGCTTCAAAGAGTTGAGACATTCTCGCCGGAGATTGGAGAATGGAGGATATCTATGTGTAGTGATAGTATACCAAATCCACCTTCGCTATTTCATTCCAACCGTTGTTGGGGGATTTTTGACTGGACAGCCTATTGGGTCAACACCGATAGAAAGATTGTTGCGTACAATTTGAAAAGGGGAACTCTCGAGTTTTTTCCACCCCCGCCCGGAAGTAAATATACCCAGCTTGGTTGTTCTGGGGCCTTCTCGTTTTCGTCCAACGGGACTTGCCTGCACTATGCTGAGAGTAATGAAACAAATCTTAGCATTTGGGTATTATTAAGTGATAAGAGTAGTAGAACAAGGGAATGGTTTCTCAAACACACTGTAAGTCTTCAGTGCTTGACGGATGATAATCCAAGCATCCTCGAACGTGCGGCTAAATACAAAAAAATCCATCCATATGGCCTTGGTCATAGGCTTCTCTTCCTCCCCTTGGCATTCCATCCCAACGATCCCGATGTTCTCGTGTTGCATATTCCTGGCCTTGTAGTCTCGTACAAAGTTGGCATGAGAAATTTGGAGTTGGTCTTCTCGTATAGTGGTGCCAAAAGACTCCACCAGCTCAACCGGTCTCGGGTCTTCCCTTACACGCCTACATTATGGGCTGTTGCAATCCCGCATATCAAAAGCGACACCGCGGCAGATACTTCTGTTATGTAATTTCATCTTTTCTCTGCCTCTTAATTAATTGTTGTTTTTCTGCTTTTTAACCTTCAATTTGCTGAGTGTTACTTTTTTCTTTTTGCTGGTAATAACTTATGATGTATTGTGCTTGTAGTTTTTATTGTGATAAACGAAAAACAGAAGCTTCATTTTATGCTATACCACAAAAAACCGAAGTTTTATTCATTTCTTTGGCATTTTACTTCCCTTTTCATATGGTGCTTTATGCTTTCAGTTGGACAGTTCTTAACTCACACATTCTGTCCCCTTATTTATTTATTTTTATTTTTTTTAGGTTCAAGTCTTGGGGAGTGGGAGTGGGAGTGGGAGGGGGTGAGACTTGAACCCCCAACCTCTTGCAAAGCGAGGGTTGGTGGTAAACATTGGGGCAAGCCCCTTTGGTTATTTTGTTCCCTTATTGTTCATTATGTAAATAAAGAATAGGGATTCATTTGTAAATGGGAAATGTGTGCTTATTAGTGGTCCTTTCCTTTTAGGGTCATTTTGACTTGGGCCCAAATTCTAATGCATAATTTGACTTGACCCTTTGTTTTAATAATCCTTTGACCTCACCTCCCAACATAGGGGTTTAAGTTTAATTTGACATTATAAACAGGGGACAAAGTCAAATAATTCCTTAGACTTAACCCCTAATTTTAATCAATATTTTGTGATAACCCCTCGTGTAGGGGTATATCAAAGAGATTAACAAAGTGGGGGTTAAGTCAAATATCGCATTAAAAAGTGGGGTTGAGTAAAAAAAAAAAACTCCTTTTATTAGTTGGCTCTATTAGTATGGTTGAGAGAAGGAATTTTTTTATGGATATTATTATTTACCCTCTTCAGCCATTTTATCCTTTTTAATTATTTTGTGCTTTATTAGGAATACCTTTTTAGGGATATTGTTCTTTTCCCACTATGTCCTAGATGACATGTTAATAAAATTTTATTTTTTATGTATAAAATGTTAAATATAGAGTATTTGTCTATGACAAGTACATCTTGTATTCTAAAGTTTTAATATGAAATAATTAGAAAAACAGTACTGAGAGTATACGAGAAAAGAAATTAGTGAGAAAAATGAAAATGAAAAAAATTGAAATTGTACATCAGCACTTAGGGAAATTTCTTATGTACGAGGATAAAATGGTGCCACTAAGACACTAATATAACTTATACACATGTAAAAAGAACTGTCGGAAAGGTGAAATAATTAACACAGCTACTCAACTCAACTCAACGAAACATTTTCCCAAATATTTGGGGTTAATTTATATTTTCATAAAATATAATAAATTGATATATGGATCCTTGAGAAGGAGGTGTATATGTATACGTGCTTGAGCTGATTAAATTTTTGTGGAGTGGAATATTTTGGGCATATTCCTAAATTCAATTAATGAAGAGTTTGATTATTGGACTATAAATTTTAGTAAGATTCAAGGGGTATATATCAAATAGTTCCTCGAACATTCTCTAATACATGTTTAGTCCAAACTTTTTTATTTTGTTCCAAAAAGGCCCCCACCACATAAAAAAATCTAAAAAAAGGGAGCTCTCATGAGGATCGTCGCGAAGTTTTAAAAATAAGAGAATATTGGTTAAATGGGTGTTTGAGAGATGTTTTGGAACAAAATAAAAAGATTTGGACTAAATGTATATAAAAAATGTTTGAGGTACTTTTTGATAATTGATCCAAGAATCAATCTAATGCCCCATTTTTTTTAATATCTTTGTTCATGGAGTGTTGGTGTCTCCAATTTGTTGTGAACTCTTGAGGTCAAGTTTTTCTAGATTAGAGGGTGATGTAATTAAAGAATTGGGGCTAATTTGTATTTTCGTAAATTATGCTCTATTAGCGGTCCCCTCCCTTTCTTCCCCTTTTATTAGTATTGATATATTATTAGTATGGGTGTAGAGTGAGAATATTACTTGGGGATATTATTATTTACCATCTTTTGTAATTTTTCCTTTTTAAGTAATTCCCTAGGTTGGACATATTCGTGGGCTATATATTGTGATATAAGTTCTCTCTCTGCTCATTGAATATATTGCAGATTTTTTAAAATGAATTGAGAGTGAATCCTTGTGCCATTATGCATTTTATTTAGGAGTGACAATTCGTAATTTTGGATCAAGTTTCGGATTGACACAACACGGGTTTTTTGGACACGACGCAATTTCGTGTTTTTTATCTGAAATGAACACGACCCGTAGACAAGACACAACTCGACTGTCACATTTCTTAAATTTATGTTCAATTAGAAAAAAAATAGGCACGATAACTCGAATAAAAACACGATTGACAAGATAAGACACGGTAACACGATTGACACAACTCTTAATTTTGACACGAAAACTACATGTCATGTCAATTTCGTATCATTCCGTGTCATGTCTATAATTGTCGCCCCTAATTTTACTCTTCCGAGATAAACAGCAGTGGTACTTGAGTGTCCATTCAGCATTATATTTGTTTGCTAGAGCCAACTGATTGTAATATCCCATATTTTTATGATTTAAATAATTATGGGATTAATTATTATTGTGGGATTAATTGAATTAAAATGTGAGAATTTAATTGTTGATTAATTCGGATTTAAAATAAATATTAACTAACATGCCAAGAGTTAATACTTATTGATTGAATATTACTGTGTGATATGTAATATGAAACTATACACTTCGATAAATTGTCAAGAATAAGAAATACGATAGTTTAGTAAATTAAGTCAGACGCGCGTGTGAGTCGTGTTGGAACTAATTTAATGGAATAAATATATTAATTATTTTTAGTAACACGTATGATCATTTCGAGTGCACTGTTGAGTCCGTAAGGGTCGAGATAGTCGAAATTGTATACCCGGGTGTTTAGTTTGGGTCCCGAGGCAATTTTAGGTCTAACCGGCACCCCAAGAGGGCATTATGGTAAATTGTATTTTTGGGCTTAATTAATGGATGAAAATTAGGAGTTATATTATCAGCCAAGGAAAGTCCATTAGGGTTCAAAGTTACAGAAAGTTAAGAACGGCCATAAAAGGTGTGAGGGAGAGCAAATTCCAAGAGGAAAGGCCCAAGTTTACACCACCTTGCACAACCACCACCACCATCGTGTAGATCGGGACAAGGGGAACACACCCATACCAACAACGTTAAGAAATCAGACGACAAATTCGAGGCAAGTGTTTATAACTCGCCGTACCTTAGCATTTATCATACTCATGTTAGTATAGCGTTGTTATAAACATGTTTTAGTTCATAAAAGTGATAAAAATTGGGGAATTAGGATATGTAAATTGAATCTGAGATTTGTTAAATTGAGACCCTCCAAGTATGTAGACTGAAAATCATGTTTTGATGAACTTATGTGAAGAACGAATTTGGAAATTATGTGTTCTTGAATAAGAATTTGAACAACTAGGGTTTTGGTAAATTAATTTGGGGATTCCATGTTCTATTGATGATTCGTAATGATTTGATGATTCTAGGATGTTAGAATTCATTTATAATTGATAGGATTCGAATTGGAACTGTTTATTTGGAGTTTGGGATGTTGATTTAGAGGTTTTAGGGTTAAAAATGGTGGAAAAACGCTGAAAATCTGGGCAGGGAGACGAACAGTGAAATCTCGCGCGAAGTCGCTCGAGCGAGATTGCATCTCGCGCGAAGTTGCTCGAGTGACACGTGGCAGTCGTTCGAGCGACAGGGTGAATTTTCGGGAAATTTCTTAAGGGAAGTTTTGGGGATTTATCCAGTCTTTACAAGTGAGGGAAATTACCAGTTAAGAGATATAAAACGAGGTAGGTCTACGAGGAAGTAGGTGAGTTTTATATTTTAATTAATCCGGAAAGAAGAGTTACTTTGGAAATTACTAAAGAGTTGTGGTAATTTAGTAATACTATAAAATACGTAATAATGAGAATGAAATACGTATGATAAATATATAAGAAGGCTGGGAGAATACCCATAATTATTAATAGGATGTGTGAATACTTATTACTTGCTAGTATTATGTGTATGACATACCTAGCTGCTTGCTATCACGGGAGGTGGTGTAGAGACAGTCTTATCCTGGGTGACCTTCGGGGGGATTATTGACTTGTATCTCAGAACATAGGATTGTGAAGGCTTATTGGTGAATTGATAAGCCAGCTGACTATGGGAGCGTAGGTATGTGCGTGACCCATAGATATGTGAATTACGTTCCCCTCCATTATGTGTGTTTTGTATATATGGTTCGTGGGAAACTTTCGAACTCATAGTCCTTATTAGAGTACGAGATGTACCGGGACATGATAGCAGAGTATGCAATGCACTACAGGTTTAGCCTTGGGGTGCTGTATTAGTATATGTATATTATAGTGGTGAATGTATGTATATATACTTGTGTTATTCCTACTGTGAGATAATTGTAGGATATTGGGATAGTATAATCTTAAGTGACGTAAGTTGTGAATACTTAACTTAGTGTGATAACACTTAACCGAATTCAAAAATAATGATAATTATAATGCGGAAAACTGGGAATCACGGGTTGCTACCACGAGTTATAACAAGAAGTACAAGTCTTCATCTAATTAGAAGTGTTACGAATGACTAGGTGGGAATAGATGTACGTTAGGCGTGCACAATAGACGAGAGGTGAGAATCTCATGTGAGCGTTCGAACTAACATGCATTTTGTACTTGCTTTATTGCAAATTTTAAATACTTGCTAAAACAAATATTTTTACACACCGGGCTCTGACCCGTTTCTTACTTCTCTTATCTCTCTTGCTATATATATGTATTATATCAGGTGCTCGGCCACAGGGACACCAGGCTTAGAGATTTGGATTGCTTGGCGTACTGCAGCTGTTATGGAAGCTGTAGGTCTTCGTATTAGACGCCTCCATCATTTCATTTTCATTCTTTATAGGCTTTCTATTTAGGGCATGTGTCGCCCATTCCTTAGACAGTTTTCAGAGATTATGTTCAGTTTACTTTCCGTTCATTTTCATTTGGATTTATGGTTACTATAGTGCCTGGTTTAGACTTTTGAACTGAAATGTTTTATCGAGTCTTAGTTATTTCAGCATCTGATTCTTATTCAGTATTTTATTAATTAATTATGTGTAGATGGATTATGTTTAATCTCTTGGATTAGTAATTGAATGATTTTATTTAAAAAAAAGGAAAATATTTTGACACTAGCTTAATTAATTATTAAGTGGTTAATAAGGTTGTTATGTTTTCGACAGTGATGCTAAGAATGAACCCACCGAACATTCTGTTTTAAATTTTATAAAGGACTCATCACCCGATATTTAATTGGGCGAGGTGTCACAGGTGGTATCAGAGCATCAGGTTCTAGAGTCCCTTAGGATCTGTACGGCTTATCATGCTTTCAGCTTATCGTTCTTTGATATAGTGCCCTATTATTAGGATTGTTGCACTCCTTGATTTCGTTTTCTAGACTACGTTCTTCTGCTATAATGATGTGTATAGTCGATGGACTTATGTAATTCATTTGAATTTCGGATGTCACTCATGAGGAAGATACAAACTAATACTGCTGAAGGAACAAATGCGGGACAAGACCAACAAGTACCTCAGGTACACCAAGAAAGAGCGAAATTCACTGAGATAGCGAATGTCGTGGCACAAGCAGTGACTATAACAATATTGCAGTACCAAAATAGCAGTGTACAGCTTGCAGGGGGCAAAAGAATGAGAGAAGTTGATCAATATGACATTACTAAAGTTAGCAACAAAGGGAAAATACCGTCGCAGCAGCGACAAGTGCCTCAGAGTCGTCAAGGACGGGAGGATAATAGAAATGGCGGGAAGAGCCAAACCCGCCAGAGCCAACAAAGCTTGGAGAGGAGGGCCACCACCAAGAGGTGTTTCAAATGTGGGAAAATTGGCCATACCCTTCGGGACTGCCCAGATTCAGCTAGTGAGGAACCTCGTCCCAATCGGCAAGGACAATAAGGCATAAGAAGGAAAGGGTTTCAGGGTCAGTGTCATAGTGCGAAAAGCAGGATCACCGGTGGAGGGACTGCCCGCAACAAGATAAGGTAATAGGACATAATGCCCAACATGAGGAAGCCTGGATAGTTACCCTAACATCACAGGCATCACAACAACATCCAGGAGTACAGTATGGATGTATCTATAATGCCCGACATGCGGTCATGCCATTTATACCGCAACTATCACCTGCGTTTGAAGGTACGATACTTCATTAATTATAGTGTCTTTTAAGATAAAAGGGAAATCTCGAATAACTTAGATGTGTTACAGTTCAGTACTAATACTCTGAGAAATGTTAGTGTAGAATGCAATATTATCCTGAGTTTCGAATTAGCTAACGACGGTTTAAGTGATAATAGACCATTACAGTAGTATTTTTGTGTTCGTTAGAAATTGCACTAAGCGCCACTTGAGAAAAGGCAGGGCTATATATATATATATTTTTTTTAGGTAGTAGCGTACAAAGACTTCGTAAAGTACGTCATCTGGTTATATCTAATCCCGGTGGGTAGGAATGTCTATTAAAGAAATTCAAGATTTGATGAAATGTTTACGAGCATGGGGATTTCCCATAGTGTATACTAGAGTCTAATACCAAGTTAATAGGAGGAATGTGTTAACTGTAGCCTCACGTATCATGAGAATAGGTAAGATAATTTCTTAGCAAGAAGTAAGGATACGGGGTACAAGTCAGATACTGATGGCCCCAAATCTCCTTGACCGATAATGTTAGATAGTAGTGTATCGGGGGGTTCCTTATTTGGATTTTGCTTTGCGAGACATCCCACGCATGAAACCTAGCGAATGTCGAGAGCTGGGAGTATTTGGCCTTTAGTACACGGATTAGTACCCAAATTGTCATCCGTAAAGGGAACAATAACTTAAGCGTTTGTCAAAAGTTTTACCTCGTAAATAAATCGGAGCGATAAGGAGGCTAATATGGCTACAATTATTCGACTGATTGAGCCTAACCCTGTCGAGCCTTTGGAGTTACAAGATCAGGTAGAGCAGCTGTTGGGCCAGGGGTTTATTCGTAGGAGTGTTTCACCTTGGGGTGCCCCTGTACCGTTCACTAAGAAGAGGGATGGTTCGTTACGGTTGTGTATTGATTATCGAGAGTTGAATAAGGTCACGATACGGAATAAATATCCGTTGCCCCTAATCGATGACTTATTCGACCAATTGAGAGGAGCTGCCTTCTTCTCGAAGATTAACTTGAGATCAGGATAACATCAGTTAAGGATCAGGGAGCAGGATGTGTCGAATACTGATTTCTTATCGAGATATGGATCCTATGAGTTTAGGGTTATGCCTTTTGGGCTAACTAACATCCAAGACGTGTTTTTGGATCTGATGAATAGGGTGTTCAGAGAGTTCCTGGATCAGTTTGTCATTGTCTTCATTGATGACATTCTGATTTACTCCCAGCCTGAGGAGGAGCATACCAAACATTTGAGACAGGTTTTACAGACACTGCGCCAGCACGAGTTGTATGCAAAATATGAGAAATGTGGATTTTGGCTGAAAGAGGTTCAGTTTTTGGGACACATTATTTCGGATAGAGGGATATCCGTACAACCGGGGAAGGTGTCAGCGGTTAGAGAGTGGGGACAACCCACGACGTCAACAGAAATACATAGTTTCTTGGGCCTAACAGGATACTACAGGAGGTTTATTCAGGGGTTCTCTAAGATAGTGGGTCCATTGACTCATTTGACTCGCAAAGGAGTGCCATTTATCTGGGACGATGCCTGTCGGTTAGCTTTCAATGAGCTAAAAGGTAAGTTGACTTCAGCACCGGGGTTAGCACTATCCAAGCCAGGAGTGGAGTATCTGGTCTATACAGATGCGTCCTTACTAGGACTTGGGGGTGTACTTCAGCAGGAGGATCAGGCTATAGCTTATGCTTCCCGTAAGATTAAGACTCATGAGAAGAACTACCCCACCCACGACTTGGAGTTAGCGGCAGTCGTGTTTACACTTTGGATATGGAGGCACTATCTCTTGGGGGAGAAATTTTGCTTATTCACGGATCACAAGTCACTACAGTACCTCTTCACGCAGAAAGAACTGAATATGCGTCAACGTAGATGGCTCGAATTCGTGAAGGATTATCAGTTTGATATCCAATACCACCCAGGAAAGGCTAACGTGATAGCAGACGCGTTGAGCCGCAGGCCAGTGGACGAGAGGGCCGAGGTGTGGAAGGCAAAATGGAAGGAATTGGGACATCAGGATGTCGTGGCTCGATCATTTATGTCTGCGATGACAGTTACACCTCAGATTGTTACGCGAGTAGTACAGGCACAGGCAGCGGATTCGTTCTGTCAAGATCGGATTAGGCAGTTTTTAGCCGATGGGGCGAATCTTATTCAGTGAGATCAGAGGGCGGTTTGCGCTTCAATGGGAGACTCGTTGTTCCTGAGGGGGAGGACCTTCGATATGCAGTGATGACGGAGTCGCATGGGTCCCGATTTACGGTACATCCCGGTGGGGACAAAATGTACCAGGATATGAGGCGGCAGTATTGATGGAGCGTAATGAAAAAGGATATTGCAGAGTTTGTATCCAAGTGTACCACTTGCCAGTTAGTAAAAGTGGACCATCATAGACCACCAGGTTTGCTTCAGCCGTTGGAGATTCCTACGTGGAAATGGAAAGGTATTTCCATGGATTTTATCACCGGGTTACCCACTTCGCAGAGGGGGAACGATTCTATATGGATTATTGTGGATCGGTTGAAGAAAGTAGCCCACTTTTTGCCCGTCAGGACAGACTATACAGCGGGACAATATGCTCTGCAGAGATAGTGAGACTGCATGGTGTGCCTCTTAACATCGTGTCAGATAGAGACAAGACGCTTGTATCTCATTTTTGGGAGAGCTTTCAGGAGGCTATGGGTACCGAGTTGCGATTGAGTACAGCGTATCACCCGCAGATCGATGGGCAGACTGAGCAGACTAATCAGATGCTCGAGGAAATGTTGCGCATGTGCATCCTTGATTTTGGGGGAGGTTGGGAGCAGTATCTTCCATTAGTGGAGTTTGCTTATAAAAACTCCTATCAGTTTACGATTGGCATGGCCCCGTTCGAGGCATTGCATGGTCGACCTTATCGTTCTCCATCTTGTTGGCTAGAGGTGGGAGACAACAAGCTACTCGGGCTAGAAGTAATTCAGGATACGTCGAGCAGGATCTAGATGATTTCGGATCGCATATAGGTAGCCCAGGACAGACAGAAAAGCTACACCGATGCTAACAAGTCCTTCCGAGAGTTCGTAGTGGGGACCAAGTTTTGTTGAGAGGATCTCCGATGAAGGGAGTAATGAGATTTGGGAAAAAATGGAAGTTGGCTCCGAGATATGTAGGACCATTCCCTATTATAGAGAGGGTCGGACCAGTGGCTTACAGACTTGGGTTACCGGAGCACTTGCATCGTATACATGATGTGTTCCATATTTCGTCACTAAGGCGATACCTTCGGGATGAGTTGGCACCCACTCACATTGTGATTGAGGAGATTGAGTTATAACCAGACAGTTCATATGAGGAGAGACCGGTGGCTATCCTAGATCATAGTGATAGGAGGCTGAGGTCAAAGGTAGTTCCACTTGTTCGGGTGCAGTGGAAGCATCACAATGTGGAGGAGTCTACTTGGGAGCGGGAGGCGGATATGCGAGAGAAATATCTAGACTTATTCGTACCAAGTATACCTTATTTTTCGAATTTCGGGAAGAAATTCCGTTATTAGGGGGGGAAGTATGTAATACCCCATATTTTTATGATTTAAATAATTATTGGATTAATTATTATTGTGGGATTAATTGAATTAAAATGTGAGAATTTAATTGTTCATTAATCCAGATTTAAAATAAATATTAACTAACGTGCCAAGAGTTAATACTTATTGATTGAATATTACTATGTGATATGTAATATGGAACTATACACTTTGATAAATTGTCAAGAATAAGAAATACGACAGTTTAGTAAATTAAGTCAGACGCGCGTGTGAGTCGTGTCGGGAATAGTTTAATGAAATAAATATATTAATTATTTTTAGTAACTCGTATGGTCATTTAAAGTGCACCGTTGAGTCTGGAAGGGTCGAAATAGTCAAAATTGTATACCCGGGTGTTTAGTTTGGGTCCCGGGGTAATTTTAAGCCTAACCGGCACCTCGAGAGGGCATTATGGTAAATTGTATTTTTGGGCTTAATTAATGGACGAAAATTAGGAGTTATATTATCAGCCAAGGAAAGTCCATTAGGGTTAAAAGTTACAGAAAGTTAAGAACGACCATAGAAGGTGTGAGGGAGAGCAAATTCCAAGATGAAAGACCCAAGTTTACACTACCTTGCACAACCACCACTACCACCGTGTAGATCGGGACAAGGTGAACACACCCATATCAACAACGTCAAGAAATCAGACGACAAATTTGAGGCAAGTGTTTATAACTTGTTGTACCTTAGCATTTATCATACTCATGTTAGTATAGGGTTGTTATAAACATGTTTTAGTTCATAAAAGTGATGAAAATTGGGGAATTAGGATATGTAAATTGAATTTGAGATTTGTTAAATTGAGACCCTCCATGTATGTAGACTAGAAATCACGTTTTGATGAATTTATGTGAAGAACGAATCTGGAAATTATGTGTTCTTGAATAAGAATTTGAAGAACTAGGGTTTTGGTAAATTAATTTGGGGATTCCATGTTTTATTGATGATTCGTAATGATTTGATGATTCTAGGATGTTAGAATTCATATATAATTGATAGGATTCGAATTGGAACTGTTTATTTGGAGTTTGGGATGTTGATTTAGAGGTTTTAAGGTTAAAAAAGGTGGGAAAACGCTGAAAATCTGGGCAGGGAGACGAACAGTGAAATCTCGTGCGAAGTTGCTCGAAGTCGTTCGAGCGAGATTGCATCTCGCACGAAGTCGCTCGAGCGACACGTGGCAGTCGTTCGAATGACATGCCATCTCATTCGAGCGACAGGGTGAATTTTCCGAAAATTTCTTAAGGGCAGTTTTGGGGATTTGTCCAGTCTTTACAAGTGAGGGAAATTACCAGTTAAGAGATATGAAACGAGGTAGGTCTACAAGGAAGTATGTGAGTTTTATATTTTAATTAATCAGGAAAGAAGAGTTACTTTGGAAATTACTAAAGAGTCGTGGTAATTTAGTAATACTATAAAATACGTAATAATGAGAATGATATACGTATGATAAATATATAGGAAGGCTGGGAGAATACCCATAATTATTAATAGGATGTGTGAATACCTATTACTTGCTAGTATTATGTGTATGACATACCTAGCTGCTTGCTATCACGGGAGGTGGTGTAGAGACAGTCTTATCCTGGATGACCATCGGGGGGATTATTGACTTGTATCTCAGAACATAGGACTGTGAAGGCTTATTGGTGAGTTGATAAGCCAGGTGACTATGGGAGTGTAGGTATGTACGTGACCCATAGATATGTGAACTATGTTCCCCTCCATTATGTGTGTTTTTTATATATGGTTCGTGAGAAACTTCTGAACCGCTAGTCCTTATTAGACTACGAGATGTACCGGGACATGATAGCAAAGTATGCAATGCACTACAGGTTTAGTCTTGGAGTGTTGTATTAATATATGTATATTATAGTGGTGAATGTATGTATATATACTTGTGCCATTCCTACTGTGAGATAATTGTAGGATATTGGGATAGTATAATCTTAAGTGACGTAAGTTGTGAATACTTAACTTAGTGTGATAACACGTAACCGAATTCAAAAATAATGATAATTATAATGCGGAAAACTGGGAATCACGGGTTGCTACCACGAGTTATAACAAAAAGTACAAGTCTTAATGGCTAGGTGGGAATGGATGTACGTTAGGCGTGCACAATAGACGAGAGGTGAGAATCTCATGTGAGAGTTCGAACTAACATGCATTTGGTACTTGCTTTATTGCAAATTTTAAATACTTGCTAAAATAAATATTTTTACTCATCGGGCTCTGACCCGTTTCTTGCATGTCTTCTCTCTCTTGCTATATATATGTATTATATTAGGTGCTCAGCCACAGGGACACCAGGCTTAGAGATTTCGATTGCTTGGCGTGCTGCAGCTGTTGTGGAAGCTGCAGGTCTTCGTATTGACGTCTCCATCATTTCATTTCCATTCTTTATAGACTTTCTATTTAAGGCATGTGTCGCCCATTCCTTAGACAGTTTTCAGAGATTATGCTCAGTTTACTTTCCGTTCATTTTCATTTGGATTTATGATTTCTATGGTGCATAGTTTAGAGTTTTGAACTGGAATGTTTTATCCAGTCTTAGTTATTTCAGCATGTGATTCTGATTCAGTATTTTATTAATTAATTATGTGTGTACGGATTATGTTTAATCTCTTGGATTAGTAATTGAATGATTTTATTTTAAAAAAAAGGAAAATATTTTGACACTAGCTTAATTAATTATTAGGTGGTTAATATGATTTTTGTGTTTTCGACAGTGATGCTAAGAATAAACCAACCGAACATTCTGTTTTAAATTTTTATAAAGGACTGATCACCCGAAATTTAATTGGGCGGGGTGTCACACTGATCTTATTTATTTTTTTGTTAACTGGAAATATAAAGCTCTCATTTCTATTATTGAAGTTGGTAAATATTGCATAAGACACATCTGATCTGATCTATTGCTTTGATTTCATGCACCTATTTTTAAATAGCAATTCTTCTTATATGAAACTGACAGTGAAGCTCATGTGTGTAGTTAATTATGCCTAGTTTTTTAAGCCTCAAGAGCCCTAGTTGAATAGTTCACACTTATAAGTTGATTTGTTTTCCCAATGGCACAATAGGACGAACTTGTTACGCTAACAAAGTTGAGTTCTTCATACCTTCAAAACATCTCGCTTTGTTAAAATAAATTAGATATAGTAATAATGGTGCTATGTCATGTAACAATATTGTGTGCGGGTGGCAATTTTAAAAATGATACAAAAAGACAACAAGGAATGATACGAAATTGACTCGAAATTGATACGATCTGCCCTGTTCATGTCGCGTATTTTTTACACAAAGTTATATTGTGTTGTGTTTGTATCAAAATTAGAAGTTGTGTCATCATGTATGGTCATGTCAATCGTGTTTCTATTTGAATTATCGTGCCTATTTTTGCCTAATTGAACATAAAATTTAAGAAATAGTGTCAGCCGTGTCGTGTTATGTATTTTTCGTGTTCGTTTCAGGTAAAAACAAACACGAAATCGTGTTGTATTCGTGTAAAAAAGCCTTAGTCGCGTCACGTCGACCCAAAACCCGATCTAAAAACACGAATTGCCACCCCTAGCTTTATGCTTTAATTTTTGTCATGTAGTAAGTAAGTATTGGAAGTGGAGCTGAGTATTTGTAGTGGAGGGAGGCGGTTATGGAAATGAGTTTGAAAGTCAGTGAGGCGTAAACACAAGTCAATTGTACGAAGAGAGCGAGATAGAGTAAAACCAATGTTATGCAAAATGTAGAGGGTAGATTTAGTTGGGATGGTATTTCAGTTCGTAGTTTGTTTAAAACTATTGTTTGATTTAGGTATTAGGGGTTGTTTGTTTTTACCTCTTAAGTCTGAATTTGAACCATTCAAACTTAAGAGGTGTTTGTTTTTTATTTTTAAATTAAGACGCTAACAATTATAATTGCCTATGAATGGCTAAGAGATAATATTACCTTTGAATCTGAACACTGAAGCTAAATCTGACTAAATACATCCATTCAGAATTTCATTTAGACATAAAACAAATAATACTTTTAAGATTTCAGACTTCAGATTAAGACAATCTAATAAAGTAGAACAGCGTGTGATATTAATGTGTTTTAAAGGATATAAATATGGGTGCTTATTGAAATAGTATTGTGTCTTTCGGACGTAGATGTGTGCATCCAATAGTAGTTTTGTAAATGTTGCAAAGATATATTCAACTTATATATGGGTGCATATTGAAATAGTATTGTATCTTGCGGACGTAGATGTGTGCAGCCAATAGTAGTTTTGTAAATATTGCAAAGATATATTCAACTTATATATATATATATATATATATATATATATATATATATATATATATATATATATATATATATATATAGGAGAATTCTCACCTACATCATGTTCAATACATCATTCATACATCACACCTATTTGTAGTCCCGAAAAAGTTATTTTTCAAATTTTTTATATTTCCCTTGAAATTAACCTTCCAATAAACTCATGTTAAAAAAATTAGGTCAAAATGCATTTTATAGCTATTTTTAAAAAATTCACAAAAAACTGTTCAAAATACCTTATTTATAAGGGTCTGCGCCAAATTTTTTTTTTTTGATTTTTTAAAAATAGCTAAAAATATATTTTGACCTAATTTTTTGAATATGGATTTATTGGAAGGTTAATTTCAAGAGAAAAATAAAAAAAATTGAAAAAAAAGTTTTTTAGTGCCTAGAACTAGGTATGATGTATACATTATAATGTAGGTGGGTCTCTCTCTCTCTCTCTCTCTCTCTCTCTCTCTCTATATATATATATATATATATATATATATATATATATATATATAAAAGAGAGAGGGGTGTTTGAATAGTGTTAACAAATTAACGATTGGGATCGAATTTTTTGGGGTGATCTAAGGGTGTCAGTTTGTGCCGCGTCTTAATTTAAGTATTGTGACATCACAACTTAATATTGTGACATCACCAATGAAGTCAACTTTAACTCTAAGGATCCATGACAATCCGGACCACAAGGCTCGAGATGGGTGTCTAACCAAACAAAATCATTACAACTCACTTTAATTCAAAATCCACTCACTTTAATTCAAAACCCACTCGTATCATATACACAACTCTCTCTCTCTCTCTCTCTCTCTCTCTCTCTCTCTCTCTTCTAAACCTCCGTAACCAAGATCCCACAAACCAAACCCTACCATCCCCTGTCTCCCTCTCATTCAGCTTCTCCCATTTCTCTACCCCTCCCAAATTCGAAATCCCGCCTCCCTCTCACACTCCCTCTACGGGCTGCCTCCCTCTCCGCTTCCTTCCACACTTCGGTTCCAACGACTCAACCACACTTCCTCACCGGATATGCAAATATTTTCACCAGATTTAAATCGGATCCGACCACAGTTCTTCACCGGATCTTCACTAGCCACGGATCTTCACCGGCCATGGATCTTCACCCGATCAACCAACGAATCAACCCATGCGATCAACCATGGTTTCCACTCGATCTTCACCCAATCAACCAACGAATCAACCAACCCGATCAACCATGGTTTCCACCGGATTTGAACCGGATCCGACCACGGTTTTTCACCGGATTTCATTGGATTTCACCCGATCTTCACAGATATTCCATGTATTTTTCTAATCATTTGATTTTTATTGGTTTTGTTTGATATGTAGAGATTATGAGGTTTTTGTTTTCCTTTTTAATATCGGTTTTGTATTCGTTTTCATTTTTGCGGTCTGAATAATTCCTTTTACGATTGCAACCGTAAAAGAAT